>MU226589.1:1998873-2039878 GCA_018584345.1 Thuja plicata | reverse complement strand
TCAAGAAACTCTTCATCCTCTTTCCATGGTTTTCTATAAATTGGACCTCTTTTTCTTCATTAAGGAGGACTTTTTTTTGAGAGCATCAATACTATAGGCAATTCACTTTTGATTTCATGTTTTCAAGTTCATTTGCATAATTAGGCTAATATTTCAATTGGAATCAATGATATATGCTTTTATTTGATATTCATTCTCATATCTAACATTACAATTTGATGTTCTCAAGTTTTCATAGATTACAAGCTTTCAATTCTAGATTAAGAACATTTAATTTCCTTTGCTAGTTTAATTGCATCTTTACTTCCATAGAATAGCTGCAAATCATTCTTAGCTTAGTGCAAATTCAATTTCTTAGTCTAAATTGCATCTCTTTTCATAGACTAGTTGCAGATTTTTTTCATAGAATAATGGCATTTCTCATTTTCTTGCATTCTTAAATCCTCCATGTTAGCAATGGTCAAGTTGTTGGCTCTCATTCTGAGGGTAAAGGTCAACATCCACACCTAACTAGGAGGCAACAGGTTGCTTCAATCATATTTACAGAGCAAACAATTCATGTTTGTCTTTGTGAATTAAGCGATTGTGTAAGGACTATGTTGTGTTTGTGTTGAATCCAGAGGTCCACATTCAGAATACAACACAAACTACTTCTAAGGCTCATCAACCTAGGAGAGAAAAGAAGAAAAAAGATAATCCATCTACAAGAAGACAAGAAGAGGATACTAGGAGGGAAGATTCAATCCAATACAACCCTGAAGGAAATACATCAAAATGTTAAGAGGATCCACACTTGGGATTGGATACATTTTAAGATTATAGTTCTCCTAATGAGAGAGAGGAAGAGGGATCTGACACCACTCTCCTAGACTCTGAAGATTCCTATGAAGAGCTTGATGAAGAGAAAAGAATTTCTAGAAGGCAGTATAGAAAAAAACAAAAAAGGAGAGGGCCAATAAGAAAAGGCAAAATCATATTAGAGCTAACAAATTGAAAAGGAATTCGTGTAAAAATTAAGAAAAATATCATGTTGAAGAACTTGAGAAGGATGAAGAGAAGCATGCCACTCACCAAAAAATTGATACTCAAAGCCCTAAAGATGAGGTAAATATGAAGATGACATGAGTTTAAATAAATGAATCTAAGAGTATCAAATTTCCAATAGATCAATTTTTTAAATTGGACATTGGTCTTGAGAAAGCTAGAAGGAAGAGAGAGATTGATGGGGAGCTCTAACCACAAGAGAAATCTTTGTCTAACTAAGAACTTTCTTTGGTCTTCCTAGGGTATCTTTCTCTACCCTATCTATAGGACAACTCTATGATCCTCTATTTCCTTTATAACTCACCACCAAATCCAATCTGCTATCCCTCTCAATCCAACAATGCACCCATAGGATCCATTGAGCCACCTTGCTCCCAATCTTCTCTTGGAAATAATAATGGGATTTTTGACCATTCCTAGTTCACTTTCAGCCAAATCTGATCCAATTGGATGGATTCTTTAAAAATTTTCTAATCAAAATCATACTTTTCAAGGTTTTAGGTCTTGTAGCCTTTATCACCTAATTAGCCCTCCTAAACACTGAAATCTTGAATTTATTGAAAACTATCATTAACAACCCTCTGAACCAATTATGGATTCTTCATAGGTCCAACCTAGGCTCTAGGATTTTCTAGGTTTTACACCCCCACCCTGTCCCTACATAGGACTTTCACCAAACCCCTATTTTTAAGGGTTTTAGGATCATGTTCACCAATCTGAGTTCTTTGGTTTCACAAAGTGTTCCAATAAAACCCACTATCCTTCTCCTTGCATTAATTTATCAAAGATATAAACCCCTACATGATCCCACCATTTATTGGTTCTAACCAATCCAATTAGCAAGATTTCTTGCTACTGTTTTGCACAAGCCTCTAACGAGAATGTCTCTGCACTCGCTTAGGGATTGATGGAAAAAGTAGTTCCCCAGATCACAACGAATTCATAGACCATATTTACAATATATACAAGGTCCCCTAATTTATTCCAAGAGGCCATGGAATTTTAACCACGGGAACTCAATTTGGGTACATATTTACAAGACTGGCTCTGAACTAGATAGTGAAACAGTGAAACTCAAAAAAATTACAAAATGATAACTAGAAGAACTGAAAAACTATACCAATGCCACAAAAATTAACTACATAACACAAAGAAAATTTTCAATCCATAAATTCAATCCCTTCAATCCATTGAATGACTAGATGAAGGCTCTGTTACAAAAACATAGTCAAATCTTTTCTTTCCAAATCATAGTCCATACAATGTGACTTCCAACCTCTAATTTAGGGTTTTTTTGACCTTATATATCCCATCCCCACATCTTTGGACCGTTATGTTGGTATTAGAACATCATTAAAGCTATTTCCTAGTTTTTAGGAAATGTTGTCATGACAACTTTGCAAAGTTGCAAAGTTGTCATGAGCAACTTTTACAACTTTTGCCACTTTGCCATTCCACTACTCGCAATTCTTCAATTTGACTCTAAACCATTACAAAAGACCTTAAAAAAATTGAAAACATTAAAATCACAAGTGCCACTCCATTTTGGATTCTTGGTCAAACTTTGACCTTTTGTTGACTTTCTTAGGACATTGACCTTATAGCCTAAATAATCACACAAAATACTAGTCTCTAAACACCCTTACCACAAAACACACACTAAAACAACCTTGGGACTTTATACTTATTAATCATTACCTTGGTGGTTGTCTAAACCAAGATATAAGCCAAAAATGTTTTAAAATCTTCATAAGACTTTAAGGTGCTCCTGCACCATCCTCCCCCTGCAACAAGAAGATGAAGTTACCTATTTTTTGATGAACTTTATGTTGATTCCATGTTTCTTAAATTCACTCTCTGCTATCCATGTAGCCTCTAACTAAGGTAATTTCTTCCATTTGACTAGATGCTCCATATAAGTCTTACTCCTAGTCTTCTTATTTACTCTTGAATCCAGAATTCTCTCCACTGGTGGCTTGATTTGATCATGTACTTGGAGTTCTTCCACATATTTAATCACCTTTGTACTATACTTTCCCACATCTATAATAGGACCCTTGTATTGAATCAATTCCTTCACATTGAAAATTGGATAAATATACATCTCTTTGGGTAGATCTATCTTGTAGGCATTGGATCCATACTTAGCTAACACTTTACATGGTCCAATCCTCTTCAATTGTAGTTTTCTTGGTATCACCTTTTGTAGCCTATCCTTTTTCAAGAATACCATCACCAAGTCTCCTACCTGAAATTGTAAGTCTCTTCTCCATTCATCCTTCTTTTCTTTCAACTTCTGATTAGCCTCCACTAATGTCTTTTTCACTTTCTCATGGACCTCTCTCATTGACTGGGAAAAATAATCTACATGACCATTGATCCCTTCATAACCTTTTAGGTCTCTAAGCTCAAGAAAACGTCTTGGATGTAATCCATATACAATTTCAAATGGAATCTTACCAGTAGTCCTATTTATGTTATCATTATCTAGGCAAAGTATTCCTGTGGGATGACTTGCTCCCATCCTTGCCCATATTCCTTGGTTAAACACCTCAACAAGTTTCCAAGAACCCTATTTGTTACCTCTGTATGACCATCCATTTAAGGATGATATGCAGAATTATGAGCCAAATTAGTTCGTATCCTTTTCCATTGGGTCTTCCAAAAGTGCCCCATAAACTTCACATCCCTATCTGCAACTATGCTCATTGGAAAGCCATGTATCCTTACTATCTCCTTGAAGAAAAGGTGGGAAATGTGACTGGCATCATGTGTTGTTTTACATAGGATGAAATGACTCATCTTACTGAATCTGTCCACTACCACAAACACACTGTCTAAACTAGTCAGTGTCCTAGGTAGCCCCACTATGAAATCTATACCTATGCACTCCCATAGTCTATTTGGGATCGAAAATGGTTGGTAAAGACCTTCATTGGATGATGTCGCCTTTTCCTTCTGACATACTCCACATTTCTCAACATACCTCCTTATATCTTTCTGCATTTTAGGCTACCAATAGAATCTCTCTACTAGGTCTAGGGTCTTATTTAACCCAAAGTGTCCACTCAAACTTTCATTGTATTTCTCTTGGATGAGGTTCTCCCTCATGGAACCCCTTGGAACACATAGTTGCTTCCCTCTGAAGAATAAACTATCCTGCAAGGTATAGTCTGCATATTCACTATGAAAGTGATTTTTAAAATCAGTACACACCTTATAAATCTCTAAGAAATGTGAATGTACTTGATAAATATCCTTGAATCCTTCAACCCATGTAATCTACAACTGTATCTCCTGGATGGTAAGAAATCTCCTACTAAGGGAATCTCCTACCTTGTTATTTACCCCCTTCTTGTGCTTGACAGTAAAGATGTATGATTGCAAAAAATCCATCCACTTTATATGCCTCAAACTAAGCTTCTTTTGTATGTTTATGTAGCTTAGGGCCTAGTTATCAGTGTATACCAAAAATTCCTTTGGCAACAAGTAGTGCCTCTACTTCTTAAGAGCATGCACCAATGCATAGAGCTCTAAATCATAGGATGAGTATCTAGACTTTGCTTCATTAAGACTCACTAAACAAGGCTACTGGTCTTCCTTCATGACTTAGGACTGCACCCACTGCTATGTTGCTAGCATCACATTCCATAATAAATAACTTATCAAAACTTGGAAAAACTAGTATTGGGTGGGTCGCCACTTCTTTCTTAAATCTCTCAAACCCTTCATTGGATTCCTTGGTCCATATGAACTTTGTCTTGACTCCACCTTTAATGGTATCTAGGACAGGTACACAAATTTCACTGAATCTCCTAACAAAATTCCTATAGAATTGGGCTAACCCATGTAAACTTCTCACTTTAGTCCCTGTCTTAGGACTAGGCCAGCTTAATATGGCTTCCACTTTTCTCTTTTCCATCTTCAAGTCACCTTGGGATACTACAAATCCTAGGTAGACTAGTTATTTTTTCATAAACTCACTCTTTTAAAGATTTATTGTGAGCTTCTCCTCTTGTAACCTTTTCAACACAAGGTTTAGGTGCTTCATGTGCTCCTATTTTGTTTTGCTAAAGATGAGGATATCATCTAGGTAGACTACCACAAATACCCCTATATAATCCTTTAGGACTTCATTCATAACCCTCATAAAAGTACTTAGTGTAACCACCTGGATTTGGCCTACTCTGACCATAGACCTTATTTTTCCTAAGTGTGATCATACCCCCAATTATGTTCAGACAACTCTTCAATCGGCTTGCATAATTCATTCGAATCAGATTTAATCTCCTAAGTGATCTAATCACTAAATTTTATTAATCACCTAAGCCAATCAAATCAAATCAATTTAATTCAAATCAATTCAAAACAAAGATGGCTAAGGTAATTAATTTAAAAGGAATTCAATAAATCCCTATTATATCAAATCACTTGCAAAAAGCCTATCTTCTAGCCTATATTAATCAAATTAATTGGCTATAGTCCTAATTAATTATCTAAAGCAATAAAAAACTTAAATAATTAATATTCCTATTTTTTGAATGAATATATTTAATATATTTCATTTCATTAATATTCCCCTAAACCCCTAACCTAGCCTACCTCAACCACCTTGACCTTGGGTTCAAACCCATCCCAACCTATTCACCCCATGCTAAATCTAATCCTAATCTTAATCCCATTCTAACCCACCTCCTAATGATGTCACATTCCTAAAAATGTGATTAGGAACTCAACCCACTTGAGAAAGTCAACTTTCTCAAGCTTGACTCTCTCTAAGTCCATCTTCTCAAGCTTGCTTCTTACACCCTCACCATACTTCTTAAATGCTCCCATTAATGCATTATTAATGGAGATTCCTCAATCCCATGTGTCATGAATTCCTTTATCATTTATTCCTCTTACATTAATGGGTTTTACAACTCTATTAATGACCCTTATCCCCCTCTCTCTCCTCATTTCTTCTATAAATAGAATGAGATTTTGAGTTCAAATAGGCCTGAATTTTAGATTGAAAATGTATTGTTATGCTGTTAGGATTTATATAGATTCATGTTTTATTTTAGTTTCCATGATTATGCATTGTTATAATCTTGATTTCTAGAACTACAATGCATGTTATTTAGATATCTTTCTTATGTTTAATAGAATATTTCATGCTAGGTTGTATATGTACCTAGAAAAGGCATAATCTAAGGGCTATTTTATATTTTTTCACACTCCTCCTAGTTAGAAAGCAATAGATCAATTTTAGTGGATTTCCATGCTTTAATAACCCTATTTTTACAAACGTAATGATCTATTGAAGTGTTGTGTCAAAGGTAACAGGTGCACTATTTCACACCACACATTTCTGGCGCCCGCCGTGGGGCTCAATTTTGGATTTTGCCTCATTTTGACTTCATTTTTCACTAATGTTTCTTCCCAGATTTCAGGTCCGGGCTCATTTCTGGTAGCTGAAGCTCACTTCCAGGATACACCCTCGTACCATAGAAATTGAGGCTCACATCTGGGAATTCTTGGGTCGTTTTCAGTATAGGCTCGCATCTGGTGAACACTCTGTTGCATCTGGTAGTAGAGGCTCGCATATGGTTTCTTACATCATTTCCTGTAATTTTAGGATCACATCTGGTTGAAATTTTTGAGAACTTCATTGCCTAGCCCCTAACACTTTAACCAGTTGTTGATTTGATCTTTTGACAGCCTAATGAGTGCTTGCAACTTGCTAATAACAAAGTAGGAAGACTTGGCTAACGTGTGTGTTCACAAGTGTTTCTAAACTGATTTCAGTACTAACCATTTACAAAAAAAATTCAAAACTTAACATATTTTCTCAAACATTTGTTAAATCGACCAGATTACTATGCTCTTTTCCTTTAAGGGAAATGAGAAAATCAGACGTTGGTTTAACACTTGTAAAAGAATTTGGGGGTAAATAGACAAAAAAACTCACACTTTAATTCATTTTTGGAATCAGTAATTGAATAAGAAAATCATTAAATCTTGTGGGATAATTGAACAAGTTACATTGTTTAATTCATTTTGGGATCTGAAATTGAACAAACAAATCACTTAACATTGCGGATAATTGAACAAAACCAATTTGCTTTCACGCATCCTATTTTCATTAACTTAGGAATATCTAAATCAAGCTCAACATAGCTTGAGCGAATGAACCTTTGATTAAAGTGTTTTGGGAGAAAATGACATGGATTAGGAGAGGATGGTCTTCTTCTTTTGAAGAATCATAAATCTAGACATCCTACGCTCGCCAATCCTTTGTATGCTTGTTTAACAGTAGAGGGCCTACCGGTTGAGGAAAAATTATCCCAAGAACGACCCAAGTGAGGACAGGTTTTATGCCAACCCTTCCAACTCACTATAAGTAATTTGTTCCTCGTAAGCCAAAGCCTCGGAAGATGGAGTTAGTTTTGTTCTTGGAATTTTGACATCATTCCTTAAACATGCTTGGGTATGTGTAGAGTGGAGCCACTTGAATCTTTCTTGTGAGACTACACATATTTAGGTACTCATAGGGCTATATGCCTCAATTTTACCTTGTGAAATTCTATGGGAGATGGTTTTGAATGGATTGCCCCATCATAAACATCTAACTTCATAGACAAACTACCCTATTCATCCCTGAAAGGGTGATAATCCTTGTGCAAGGAAAAAAGTAATTGCCCCAAGACACTCATCATATCATGCCCTCACTTGCATTTGGAGTCAGCTAATAGAACATCATGACTGGATTCATTATTTGGTTCATGATGGTTGTATTCTGATTAGCATTTGAGTGTGTACCTATGTCAACAAGCAAATATTTTCATCCTCCACCTAGAAAATAGGGCATAAGGATATGTTTGTTCGCCTAACAATGCAAATCTGCTTGATGTATCTGAAAGATCACTAACAAGATAAAATCCTTCAAAACAAGAAACAAACTTCAATCCTTGGTCTACACATGTGTTTTTCACTCACTAACAGGTATCAAAATGCAATCTGCAATCAAATGAACTTCACACACATCCAAGACAAAATTTTCAAAACTGACAAAATCTGAGAGAGACATCAGAAACTTGCATCCTGAATTTCCTATCTCATATTTGGTATCCTACCTCACATCTGGTAGCTTGGCTCACATCTGGTAAGCACTTCACCGCATCTAGGATAAAAGGTTGCATTTGGTCCATCAGAAGCTCATATCCCATATTTCCTAGCTCGCATCTAGGAACTTGCATCTAGGACAATGGCCACTTGCAGATAGGTTTCTCAGAAATACTCAGTTGTTTTGGGTACCCTTTTGGCTCTTTATTCTATCTCTTTTGTATTTTATAGTCTCCATCTTGCTGTGTCAAAATAATTTTTCAGATGTCTACCTTGCATGTCCTGTCAGTTTCTCGCAATCCGTCTCAATATGTGTGGTCTATCCACTTTTTCCAACAACTTGATTCCCAGCTAACTATCAGGGAATTCTAACCCTCTAACATTGGATTCATTTACTTCCACCAAGATAAATACGATACTTCCACCTAGACACACTCACTTGAATGATTCGAGATACTACCTGACACTATCGGAAAACTTTGATGAAGTTGAGATACGGATACATGGTTAACACAAGATGTAACAAGTACACATCTAAAGGATCAAGAGTACTTCCTAAATCACTACACTTTAAAGGAGAAACATCTCGCAGTTCCTTACACAATCTAGACTCTCCAGAAATGGACAGGTCCACTCACGGATGGAGTGAGGCTTTTCAAGAATATAACAATAGAAAAGACCAAAAGCATGAAGATATTGATGAAGAAGAAGAACCCACATTTGACCATCCTATATTTGAATCAAGCAGTGTAGAAGACATCACTGAAGAAGAGTACAATAAAATCAAACAGAGCGATAAGTTCCACAAGATAATGGAAAAGATGATTAATGAAGATAAAGAGAAATACTTTCTCCATCTAGCATACACTAGTGTAAAGTTACCCAAGGATTATGATGTAGAACAACTAAAGGAAAAGGAGGTACCAACTACTATATCTATTATCGCCAAACAACTCACCTTGATGCAAACAGAGCTTGCGACTCTTAAGCAAGAGAAGGCTAAACCCAAAACAAAATACTTTGTGGACTCCATTTGTCCATTTCCTTTTGACAAGAGTATCACTATAGTTCCATTCCCTCCAAACATGTCAAGGACAAAATACAACAAGTATAAGGGAGAGACCGATCCACATGACCATGTTAGAGAATTTTGTGCTCTAAGAATAGAATACATGCATAAACCTACATACCTCATGCAAATCTTTCGTAGGAGTCTAGGATGAAATGCCATGGAATGGTTCTCAAGGCTTACACCTAAGGTCAAAAATTTTGAGCAGTTAATTCACAATTTATCCAACATTACTCCTATAATATACAACATGATGTGACTATGATGGATCTATGCAACACTAAACAAAAGACTGGCGAATCCTTTACCCAATTTCTATAAAGGTGGAGGAAAATCTTTGCATGATATTCAAGAGCTATTCCTGAATGTGAGAAAATGGAAATCTTTGTTAATAACTTTGTACCTGAGTTAAACTATGCATTTCAATTGCAAGACTCCCCTAGCTTCGACAAAATGATCAAAAATGTCATCCTTATTGAAGAAGTCATGTTTAAAAAGGGATAAATGACTCTCAAAACTAAAAACAAATCTAACAACTCCAACAACAAACTAAAATGGTGGAAACAAAGAAAAAATGTTGGTAACGATGGAGTGGTATATGCATCCAATGTTGGTCCTAAACCTGAGATATTCAATCTGACTAACAACATGCAATCAAGAAAAGATGCCAAGGTAATGACCACCATACCCAAAGAAAACATTGATAATAGCAAGGGTCAGCCATGGACTTCGAAGCCTCAAAGAAAATTCACTCCTTTAGGAGAGCCTCTCGAAGCGGTTTTGAAGACACTATTAGACAACAAAGTTCTTATGATCCCAGATCCCAAACCATGGGAACCAATGATCAAACCCAGATGGTGGGATGACAATTCTTACTATGTCTTTCATAAAAAAAAAGGATACAAGAGTAACAACTGTCTTAAACTCAAACATGTTATCCAAGACCTTATTGAAGGAGGAAAAATCAAAGTGGAAGGACACACTACCAACAAAGATCATACAACATTCAACAAACCGTTCCCTAATTATGAGAAAGGGGAAGCATCTAAAGGAAAAGGAAAGGAAGTAAACTACACCTATTCCCATAATGATAATGTGATCAACATGCTAGAAATTAAAACTGAATCAATTATTGTGGTCACAATCATAGGTGTTAAAGACACATCTTTCCAATCAAATGCGGTGACTCGGAGCCAAGCACAAGTCACGATCAAAGGACCCAATTCCTCACCAAAACCAGCATCAATGTCCAAGGTTCCTATTTTTACTATCCCCAAACCAGTAGAAAAACATATGGTTACTATTCATACAGCAAAGTATGACTTGGTGGACCAATTCCAACAAACCTCTTCTAAAATTTCCATTTTTGAGTTGCTTAAAATTTTCACAGTGCATAGGGAAATCCTAGAACAAGCCCTACATGCCACAAATGTGCCAAAACACCTTGATATAGACAAATTCGAAGTGATGGTTAATCACATATCATTGCCACATTACCTCTCCTTTTCTGAAGAGGATGATAAATCATTGACACATCCACATAATCAACCCCTTTATATTGAAGTCCTCATTCATAAATCCCATGTTAGACGCATATTGATAGATGGAGGCGCAGGATTGAATATTTGTACCCTTAATCTAATCAGGAAATTGGGTCTCTTAGAACAAACTTTTAACTCTAAAATAAAAATCACTATCAAGGCTTATGAGGAGGAAGAAAAATCCTCTAAATTTCTTATTGTTCTACCCATCAGAGTGGGGCCAATTGAAAAGAATTTCATATGTCAAGTTCTGGATCTACCCCTGGCTTATAACATACTATTGGGGAGACCTTGGATACATGAAATGCAAGTTGTGCCATCTACTTACCACTAGTGTATCAAGTTCCCACATAATGTGGTGGAAGTAACAATCCCTGTAGACACCAATTATACTTGCAACAATATCAAGGCAGGTAGTATGATTCCACATAACAAGGAAGCTATGGAGGAAATTTCTCATGAGACTACCAAAGACATGGTGATTAAGATGTGTAGGGGCACCCCCCAAAAACTAAGATTTTTTGATACTCTTTTGGGATCCTTTGATGATCCTAGTAGTCTTTAGGACACTTTAGAAATAAAGGTTAAAATTGGACCCTACTTGTAAGACCTAGTTCCAAGTTTGGCATTCATAAGCCATTGGTCAATTATTGGTCAACAGGGCTCCTAAAACCTTAGAATAGGATATTTTATTAAGATTTAATGTTTCAAATTTTTGGATCCATGTTGGATCATTAGATTTAGGGGTGGACCAATTAGGGTCACCTAGGATTGAAAATTTGTAAAAGTTGCTAAAAAGTTTTAAAAGTTGCTTTGCAACTTTGACAACTTTTTTTTAAAAGTTGTAAACATCCCCCCAACAGTCATGTGGTTTGAAAATCAGTTAGTAACCAATTATGGAAGCCTTAATAAGCCCTACCAGGTGGGTGGAAGGGATGATGATGTAATTTAGCATTTCAAATCAATAAAATTCTACCATTTCTCTGCAAATCCCAAGGATAGTTGGATTGTATGGGCTGGTATGGACAGGAGAGTATGATATTCTGAAGCCAAAAGTTTTTACTATGATTCTAATTTATTTTTCAAGTGATTTCAGGCTTTGATCAATTATAGATTGGGAGATATCAAGATTTTGGTCTGACTGCCTAGATTGTAGGCCCAAAACCAGGGTTTCAATTTGGTTTGTGTGTTCTAGTCGATTCCACCATGGGAATCTGATGCCCCTTGGTGGAATTAAAATGTTGCCTATGTAATTTAAGATTATGTAGGTTGGGATTGGTAACTTGTAGGGAGATGGGTTTGCCATGATGCCCTAGGTGTACATCTCTATGTGTGCATCTACTAGTGACTAAGTACAGTCAGCATAACTATTTGTTGGCGATTCACCAAGACCTATAAATCAGAATTTAGAGTCCTTATGTATGCCCTCGCATTCTCCCATAGTTGGTTTAGGAATTGGTTTGGAGGAAATAGCACTTGTAGTGCAATTGCAAACCTAATTAGGCCTAATTACGTTTTCTATATTAGGTGTTTTCTCATTCCTCCTTTAGATTCAGATCTTGGTGGGTGGATATGATCCCTAAAGCTCTAAAGGGTATCTGAATCTCCAACTAGTTCAATACATTGTATGGAAGTATTTTGGTCTAGGATCAAAATCTCTCCTACGAAGGGCTACAAGCCTACTCTTGGATTTGTGAAGAAACTATAGTGTATACATTTCTTATAAGTGAAAGAACCATTGGAACTAATTGAATAGGACCTAAATAGACCCCACATATGAAGATAGGTCACTACTCTTCTCTTAAGCCATTTTGTGGGTACTGCTAGAAGTTTGGGTCAAAGTGCTTGTGAGGCCAGCCATGGTAGATGGTGTAATGAGACTGGTATAACCTAGTGATTAGATCTTCCTTTGGGTTTTAGGTTGTGATAACCTAACCAAGTCCTTTTCCCACACATGTGATAAGTGTGAAACACTTTGGCTTCCAATCAAGGAGTTTGGGGGTACCTACCCTACTTGGGTCACTCTAACACTTCTAGTTGCCCACTCTCTATCAAGTGGTATCAAAGATATGTCTCCTCCTGAGGATGAGGATATTCCTTCAAGGGTCACAAACATTGAGTTGGAAAAGATGGTAACAGAACAAAGGGCAGCCAATGCAGCTTTGAGAAGGAGGTTTCAAGAGTTAGAAAGCAAGGTAGAGAGGGGAAAAGTAGTTACTTCTACTGATGAAGGGAGTGAGTTAGAGAGTGAAAACCCTGATCAGGATGTGAACATTCTTGCAGACCAGAGACCCCTCATTTATGCCTTAAAGTCCATGGGGAGAAGAACCATGGAGGAAAAGTTGGATTTGCCAAATTTCAATGGGATGATGAATGCAGACTTGGCCCTATATCGGATAGAGGCCCTAAAAAGTTTTTTTCAGTGTGAGGACATCCCTGAGAAGCAGAGTGTGAAAATAGAAAGATTTAAGTTGAAGGGAGAAGCCCTAACTTGGTGGAACTTCATCCAAACAAATAGGGTGAAGAATGGGAAGAGCATGATCTCTTCATGGAATAGAATGATTGCATTGGTCAAGGAGACCTATGTGTCTAAAGACTATGGGGTACAACTCCATAGGAAGAAGAAAATCCTAAAGAAAAAGGACATGGATGTGGGCTCATATACTGAGGAGTTCCTAAAGTTATGCATGAAAATAAATGTGGCAAAAGATGAAGAAGAAATGTTGGCAAGGTATATGAATGGGCTTAAAATATCCATTCAAGAGGAACTCGGCCTACACTACCTTACCATAGTGAACAAGTGCTATCAAATGGAACTCAAAGTAGAAGAAAGGTGGAAAATAAAACAAGAATTTTGAAAAGGGAAAAGTAATGATAGTGGGAATAACCTTGGAGGGAGAGGAACCTCTTGGAATAGAGGATAGTACAATGGTAATAGCAGTAGGACACCTAACCAAGGAGACAAAGAGAACAATGATACAAACTCCAGAGGTAACTATAATGGGAGAATACCTTTCAATAGGGGAAGGACAAACACTGGAAGATGAAATGGACCATTGAGGTGCTACTATTGCACTCAATTGGGACATCATGTAGGCAAGTGCCCTGAGAAGAGGAAAAATAAAAATCAAGGGGAAAGGAGAGCACAACTGATTGAATAGGAATAGCAAGAGGACAATGCAAGGGACTTAGAACTAGAGGAAGGATAATGTTTAATGATGAGACAATTCTTCCTTCAAGTTCCACACAACCAAGAACCTCATCAAAGAAAGAACCTTTTTAGGAAAAAAATCAAGTACAATGGGAAGGTATGTAACTTACTTATTTATTCTGGATCAATTGAGAATTTAGTGTCTCATCGAATGGTTCAGAAGATAAATCTTCCTAAGGAGCCTCATCGTTTTCCCTATCTTGTCTCTTGGTTAACAAAGGGCAAAAAAAATTTAGTAACAAAACAAGTATGGATAGAGTTTTCAATTGCAGACTTTAAAGATAGATTTCTTTGTGATGTTGTTGAAATGGATGCTTCACACATCCTTCTAGGTAGGCCTTTGCAATTTGATGTAGATGCAATACACCATTGTAGGAAGAACACCTACTCCATCACCAATAATAGAAAAACATTTACTATGAAGCTCTTGCCTGATAAAAAATCTGAGAAAGAACCTACTATCATCATCATGGGTGAGAAAGAGATGTTGAAAGCACTAAAATAACCTAAAATTGAAGCTTTTTTCCTAATCTCCAAGCCCAAGGATAATATAAGGTCTGACCAAAATGATCCTGTACAAAATGAATCTAAGGAAATGCTTGGAAAATATAGAGATGTCACTGCTAGTTACCTCCCCACAAGCCTCCCTCCCTTAAGAGATATCAGTCACCCAATTGACTTGATACCTAGTTCATCCCTCCCTAACAAGGCCCCATACAAGATGACACCATTGCATCATGTAGAGATTGAAAAATAGATAAGTGAACTTTTGGAAGAGGGACTCATTCAAAAAAGTCTCAGTCCATGTGTTGTCCCATCTATTTTGACCCCTAAAAAGGATGGAAAGTGGAGGTTATACACTAACAATAGAGCCTTAAACAAGACCACTATAAGATATAGATTCCCATTCCTAGAATTGAGGATCTATTGGATCAACTAGGGGGTGCTTTCTACTTCACCAAGATAGAATTGAAGTCTAGATACCATCAAATCAGGATCAAACTAGGAGATGAATGGAAGGCAGCATTCAAAACTACTGAAGGTTTGTTCGAATGGTTAGTAATGCCCTTTGGGCTAAGCAATGCCCCTAGTACTTTCATGAGGCTTATGAATGAGATATTCATTGATTTTATTGGCAAATTTTTTGTTATTTACCTTGATGACATACTAATATTAAGTCATAGCAAGCAGGAGCATCTTCATCATGTGGAACAGGTACTAAGGAGACTTCATCAGCACAAGTTGGTGATCAAATTGGAAAAGTGCATGTTTATGAAGATGAAACTTGTGTTCCTAGGATTTGTGATCTCACAAGGTACCCTCAAGATGGACCCGAAGAAGGTTGAAGAAATCATCAATTGGACCCCACCAAAGAACCAAGGGTATGTAAGAAGCTTCCATGGACTTGACACCTTCTATAGGAATTTTATCAAAAATTTCAGTCATGTGTGTTCACCAATACTTGACGCCATTAAAGGAGGTAGAAAGATAAGTTTTCTTGTACAAAGGAAGAAAATGATGCATTTCAATACTTGAAAAATAGAGTTTCTCAATACCCTATCTTAGTTCTACCTGATTTCAACAAGGTCTTCACTGTGGAGATAGATGCAAGTAATTTGGTCATAGGTGCAGTCCTAAGCCAGGAAGGTAAACCAGTTGCTTTCTTCTCTAAGACATTAAATGAGGCCAAAAGGAAGTACTCAACCTATGAATTGGAACTCTATGCCATGGTCCAAGCACTCAAGAAATGGAGGCACTATCTAATCCCTAAGGAATTTTTGGTATATACTGACAACCATGCATTAAGTTTTCTCAATTCACGGGAAATTTTCTCTGTCAGACATCTTAAATGGGTGGAACAGTTGTAGGCCTACACCTTCAACATCAAGCACAAGAAGTGTGTAGAAAACAAGGTTGTTGATGCCCTTAGCCAAATAGTGGGTCTAGTTGAAGAGATACAACTTCAAAGTGTGGGAATTGATTCCCTTAAACACCTATACCTTGATGATCTTGATTTTGCAGAGATTTTTCAAGTTTGCACAAAGATGGTTGGAAGATACCATACTGATTTTTTTGAATACCTAATTCAAAATGGACTCCTATTCAAAGGAGCTCAACTATTCATTCTCAAATGTTTAATGAGGACAAATATAATAAGGGAGAAACACTATGGTAGCCTAGGAGGACACTCTGGCATCGAAAAGACAACATACATGGTGAAAAGAAGTTATTTTTGGCCAAAGATGAACAATGATGTTAAAAAGTTCATAGAGACTTGCACCATCTTCCAGCAAGCTAAAGGTGTGTCAAAAAATCAAGGGTTATATCAACCTTTACCAATTCCCTCTAGACTATGGGAATCAATCTCAATGGATTTTGTAATGGGGTTGCCTAGAACAAAACATGGTTTTGATAGTGGATAGATTTAGTAAAATGGTCAATTTTGTACCATCTAAAAGCACAAATGATGCTTCTCATATTGCACATATATTCTTTAAAGAGCTAGTTAGGATCCATTGTTTGCCTCAAAAAACTGTATTTGAAAAGGATGTGAAGTTTCAAGGCCACTTTTGGAGGACACTTTTCAAGAAAATTGGAACTAATCTAACCCATAGCTCTACCTATCACCCACAAACAGATGGGCAGACTGAGGTGGTAAATAGATCTTTAGGCAATCTCCTAAGATGACTAACCAAACAATATTCTCCAAGTTGGGATCTACTCTTACCCCAAGCAGAGTTTGCATTCAATGACTCCATGAATAGGTCAACAACCAAGACCCCCTTCCAAGAAGTGTATGGCCTTCATCCCAAAGGACCATTGGACCTAGTAGAATTACCATCTAATTTCAAAATTAGTGCTCAAGGACAAGAATTGGCAGAACTTATTGCAAAGGTGCAGACTGAAGTAAAAGAAACACTACAAAGATCCACTTTGAAATACAAGGAACATGTAGACAAAAGAACAAGGGAAATCCACTTCAAAGTTGGAGACAAGGTATGGGCATTCTTGAGGAAAGAGAGACTACCTAAGGGTAGATATTCCAAACTTCACATGAAAAAAGTAGGACCATGCAATATACTCAACAAAATGGGTGAAAATGCATATGATATCTCTCTTCTCCCTACCTTGAAAATCTCTCCAATTTTCAATGTTGCAGACCTCACCCCCTACAAAGGTGTAACAGGTTCAACAAATGAACAAGGTGAGAAGGAAGATATGAATGATGAAGACTATGTCACTAACCTCCCTCAAAGAAAACTAGTTGAGTTAGAGGAAATATTGGACACAAAGTTGTTGAAGCAGACCAAAACCAATAAATACATGCAATACCTAGTCAAGTGGAAAGGACTCCCCTACATAGATACAACTTGGATTACTGAAGACCAAATCAAGCAACATGGGACTTTGGTGGAACAGTTACCCTCAAGTAGGAACTTGAGTTTTCAAATTCAAGGAGAATATGGTGAAGGGGCACCACCACAAAACTAAGATTCTTTGATACTCTTTTGGGATCCTTTGATGATCCTAGTAGTCTTTAGGACACTTTAGAAATAAAAGGTTATAATTGGACCCTACTTGTAAGACCTAGTTCCAAGTTTGGCATTCATAAGCCATTGGTCAACTATTGGTCAAAAGGGCTCCTAAAACATTAGAATAGGATATTTTCTTAAGATTTAATGGTTTAAATGTTTGGATCCATTTTGGATCATTATATTTAGGGGTGGACCAAGATGGGTCACCTAGGATTGAAACATTGTAAAAGTTGCTTTGCAACTTTGACAACTTTTTGCTAAAAGTTGTAAACATCCCCCAATGGTCATGTGGTTTGAAAATCAGTTAATAAATGATGGGGGAAGCCTTCATAAGCACTAACAGGTGGGTGGAAGGGATGATGATGTAATTTAGCATTTCAAATCAATAAAATTCTACCATTTCTCTGCAAATCCCAAGGACAGATGGATTGTATAGGATGGTACGGACATGAGAGTATGATATTATGAATCCAAAAGTTTTTACTATGATTTTACTTTCTTTTTCAAGTGATTTGATGCTTTGATCAATTATATATTGGGAGATATCAAGATTTTAGTTTGACTACCTAGATTGTAGGCCCAAAACCAGGGTTTCAATTTGTTTTGTGTGTTCTAGTCGATTAAACAATGGGAATATGATACCCCTTGGTGGAATTAAAGTGTTTCCTATGTAATTTAATATTATTCAGGTTGGGAGTGCTAACTTGCAGGGAGATGGGTTTGTTGTGATGCCCTAGGTGTACATCTCTATGTGTGCACCTACCAGCGACTGAGTACAGTCAGCGTAACTATTTTTTGGGGATTCACCAAGTCCTATAAATCAGGATTTAGAGTCCTTATATATTCCCTCACATGCTCCCATAGTTTTTTTGGGCATTGGTTTGGAGGAAATAGAACTTGTAGTGCAATTGCAGAACTAATTAGGCCTAATTGCCTTGTCTAGATTAGGTGTTTTTGCATTCCTCCTTCATATTCACATCTTGGTGCTTGGATATGATCCCTAAAGCCCTCAAGGATATATAAATCTCTAACTAGTTCAATACATTGTATGGAAGTATTTTTGTCTAGGATCAAAATCTCTCCTAGGAAGGGATACAAGCCTAGTCTTGGATTTGTGAAGAAACTATAGTGTATAGGTTGCTTATAGGTGAAATAACCATTGGAAATAATTGAATAGGACCTAAATAGACCCCACCTATGAAGATAGGTCACCACTATTCTCTTAAGCCATTTTGTGGGTACTGCTAGAAGTTTGGGTCAAAGTGCTTGTGAGGCCATCCATGGTAGATGGTGTAATGGGACTGGTATAACCTAGTGATTAGGTCTTCCTTTGTGTTTTAGGTTGTGATAACCTAAAAAAGTCCTTTTCCCACACTTTTGATAAGTATGAAACACTTTGGCTTCCAATCAAGGAATTTGGGGGTACCTACCCTACTTTGGTCACTCTGAGGCTTCTAGTTACCCACTCTGCATCATTAAGAGTTTTAGAAAAACCTTAAAACTTGAAGAAATAGGTATGGGAGAATACAAGCTAGACATGACTCCATAACTGGTAGAATTACCAATATCACCAAGATCCTATGGGAGACCCTCCTCATATTTCACACCTGCTACATCTAAAGAGCCAAAAATTGACAAAGCAACTGGCATGGTTAAGGCATCCACATCTTCTTTAGATAACATGGGAGAACAGGCATTCTTAGAATGGCTTTACAAAAGGGGAACCAAAAGAACATGAGGTCAAACATGTACAAATATCCCCAGAGAAGTATGGAAAAGGATATGATCTCCTCAAGCAAATGAGATATAAAGGAAAAGGACCTTTAGACGACACAAGAAGAGGGCTGATTGATCCTGTGCACATGGAGTTCAGGAACACCAGAGACAAAATAGGACTATGTTTTAATAATGAATTTGACAAAACTACCTCAAAAGATAGTCCAATATCTAACAAAGGTAGTGATAAAATAGAAGAGATAGAACTAGAACAATGGTACTATGAAAGGTTATTACATGTTCACACAGAGAATCCTGACTATCAAGGGGAGTGATACATACAAAGATTTGAGGTACCACAAGATATTCACATAACTGCTAGACACAAAAAAAGATGATCCAGAGGTACCATTGATAGCAACGGCTATAGAGAGCACACCTCGACAATAGGATTCATAGCGTAAATGGGGGAAGTTAGTCACAATCACACATGTCCTTGATTTACCACACTTTGATCTAAAGGTGGCTAATAGAGTACATAAAATAACTATTGTAGAATTCTTAAACAGGTCTAATGATGAAATAACAGACTCTCATGATTATGAATGGGATGAGCTACCTATCACCACAAAGGACATTGAAATAAATGTGATTCACATGTTTGTGGCTCCATCAGCACCCAACGAACATTCTAACACTACTCCCAACAATATTGATATTTCTGAAGCAGAGGAAGAGTTCCTTCCACCAACCATTGATGGAGAGACTGGTGTTCTCATAAGTCTAGAAGAACTTCAGAGGTGACAAGAAAGAAGCCTCCTTTTATGGAGAGATGATGATGAAAGTTCTACTAACAAGTCACTAGATTTTGGTCCACATATAACTAACAACAACCCTTTTAATGATGATCTAACTCTAATTGATCTAAACATTGAAGAACTTAACTTGATAGGAAATGTCATGTCAGTTAATAGTCTTGACACTAACCTGATGCTATCCTTCCCAGAGTCTGAATCCTTGTCTTTGACAAACCTAGACCTAATTGACTGGACTAATACAGATCCTACTCCTATCCTCCACTTTCCCAATGTGTACACCTTGGCTTTCTATCTAAATGCTTATGAACCTTACCCTTCTTCCACCAATGCAAGGACTGTGAGCATGTCACAGGAGGATATCAAGTTTCTCAGTTAAAAATTGAAAAATAAATAGAAAAAGGGAACTGACGGTGAAAACCACGTTGTCGTAGTGTCAGATCCTAAAATAGTAAAAACAAAAGATGTATCCGATGGTGAAAACCTCTCAAAGGCACCAAAGGATGAGATTTTTGATATCCTACCCAAGCACTTTCAAGAAAGGTCTTCAGTTCTGATAGAACCAACACAACCAGTTATTTTGGGCACAACTAAAGATCCTCAAATAGTACACCTAGCACAATATTTTTCAAAAGAGGAAAAGACACAATTCACCAAGTTCTTGAAAGAGAAGAATATCAACTTTGCATGGTCTTATATAGATATACCTAGACTAGATCCTGAATTGATGATGCACCACTTGTCTATAGCTCCCGAGATCAAAGTCGTGAAACAAAAACTGAGAAAGATGCATCCTCATGTTGCATTGCTAGTAAAAGAAGAGCTCGAGAAATTGTTGAAAGCTGGATTCATCAGAGTCATTACTTGCGCAGGAAGGATCTCCAATGTAGTCCCAGTATCTAGATCTAATAAATCTATCAGGATCTGTATAGAATTTAGAGACTTAAACAAATCACATCCTAAGGATGACTTCCCCTACCTAATATTGATATGATCATATACCTCACAATAGGCTACCAAATGTATTCATTAATGGATGGTTTCTCAGGCTATAATTAGATTAAAATCATCCTTGAAGATCAAGAGAAGATGACATTTACATGCGCATGGGGAACCTTTTGCTGGAATGTCATGCCATTTGGGTTAAAGAATGCTGGAGCTACATATCAAAGAGCAATGACCACTATATTCCATGATATGATACATAAGAACATGGAGGATTGTGTAGATGACACCTTAGTTAAATCCAAAGAAAGGAGCACTCATATTACTGACTTAAGGAGGATATTGGATTGAATGGACCAATTTCAACTCAGGCTCAATCCAAAGAAGTGTGCCTTTGGGGTCCAATCAGAAAATCTCTTAGGGTTTATTGTTTCAGTGAAGTGAATTGAGGTAGATCTTGTAAATTCAAAGCTATACTAGAGATGACTCCTCCATGCAACATTAGAAGGGAGACTTCAATCGATCAGGAGGTTCATGTCACAACTTGTAGATAAAGAGCAACCCTTTACCAAATTACTACATAAAGGGGTCACCTTCAAATGGGATGAACATTGTAAAGCCAACTTTAGATAATTAAAATAATACCCAGCTACTCCTCCTATTCTTATGGCACCCATTCACAGAAAGCCATTAATCCTTTTTTTTTTTGCTACAGCCACATCACTGGGAGTATTTCTGGCAGAAGAGGATAAAACTACTCAATTAAAGTAGTATTGAGAAAGCATGCTTATCAGTTGTCTTTGCATCAAAAAAATTGATACATTACATGCTATCACATATGGTAAGGCTCATTGAAAAGATAGATCCTTTGTAAGTACCTCCTAAGAAAAGAAACATTAACAAGATGTCTGGGAAAGTTGGTCCTCATTTTGAGTGAATTTGACATTGAATATGTGGACCAGAGGGCTATTAAAGGATAAGTCCTCACAGATCAACTAGTTGATTCACTACTCCAAGATGATGAACCTTTAAAGATTTAATTCCCTGATGAGACCATTATGCATCTAATTGAGTATCTGTGGAAGATTTACTTTGATGGTTCTTTCACGCAACAAGGCTCTAGAGCAGGAGTTCTATTCATAACTCCTCAAGGGTACAAGATACCCAAGTCTTACAAATTTATGTTTCC
Organism: Thuja plicata; assembly: GCA_018584345.1. NCBI lineage: Eukaryota > Viridiplantae > Streptophyta > Pinopsida > Cupressales > Cupressaceae > Thuja > Thuja plicata. The sequence goes on along the minus strand of MU226589.1, from coordinate 2,017,705 downwards.
ATGCACGAACAATATTTTTTAATATGAAACATTGGTTAACGGTCTTAAACTTGCTATGGAGTGGAATATTGTAGAGTTACATGTGTGTGGTGACTCCCAGCTTATTATCAATCAAGTCAATGGAGATTATTAGGCGAAAGATGAGAATTTTATGCCCTACAAGCAACTGTTTTATGACTTAAAAAAGTACTTTGTCTTCATCACATTCTAGCCGATACCCAGAATAGAGAACAAAGCTGCAGATGCTATGGCTACATTAGCATCCATGTTACAACTAGAGGAATATCAATCCCATTATGACTTCTTGGTAGAAGAATTATCCCATCCGGCCTTGGATACCCCTGAATACCAAGTAATCTATGCTTTGAACACCCCAAACCATTCTCAGTATGCTAATATCATTTCTTACCTAACTGACCAAACCATTCCCAACAATCTATCCAGAAATGAAAAAATAGCCTTGATTAGGACAACATCGCGTTATGACCTCATAACTAATAACTTATATAGACAAAGTCTCGATGGTGCACTTCTTAGATGTTTAGAACTAGAAGAGTTAGATTGCGCGTTAAAATAATTCCATGAATGTGTATGTGGATCACATTCAAATGACTTTTCACTAGCAAAGAAACTACTCAGAGTAGGCTATTACTGGCATACCATAGAAAAAGATGTTGTTCAATTTTCCAAAACATGTCATAAATGCCAAACACATGGAAATCTCATCCATGCTCCTTCTAGAGAACTTATACCTTTCATTACACATTGGTTATTTCAGCAATGGGCCTTTGACTTGGTTGGACAAATATATCCCAATTCTTTAAATGGACACAAGTTAATCATTATGGCCATTGAGTATTTCATGAAGTGGGTCGAGGTCATGCCACTAATCAAAGCCACTGGCAAAGAGGTGGCTATATTCATATTGAACTACATTATCTATAGATATGGGATACCCTCATAAATTATAAAAGACAATGGGGGCCAATTTAAAAATCAATACATTGATGACCTTTGCGAACAGTTCCACATCACTCAAAATTGATCCTCAATCTATTATCCTCAAGGTAATCAACAAGTGGAGGCATCTAATAAGAATATTCTCAAAATTCTACACTGAACTATGAGTAAATCTGGCTGAGACTGTCATCTATAACTAAATCTGGCATTATGGGCCTACATAACAAGCACCAGAACACCAACTAGAGCCACACAATTTTCCCTAGTCTATGGCGCTGAAGTAGTACTACCTATTGAGGTTGAACTCTCATCTTTGTAGATATCTTTACAAGGTCTTGTTACTGATGAGCAATACCGCATCGATAGGGTGAATTCTTTAGACCTACTTGATGAGTGCAGGCAATAGGCATTCAATCATTTGAAGGTGTACCAAGCATGCATGTCTAAGGGGTATAATAAAAAGGTTAAACCACGCCAATTTCAAGTGGGGGATCTTGTCCTAAAGGATAATCCTAAGAACCAGCCTAACAAAGAGCATAAAGGAAAGTTTGAACCTAATTGGTTAGGACCTTATGTTATCACTGCTACTTTTGGGACTGGAGCTTATCAACTGGCTACACATGAGGGAGACGTTCTTCCTGATCCTATCAACACTTTTCATTTGAAGCGGTTCTACGCTTAATGTTCAGCTAGCAGAGCCTATACAGTGAAATAGTTCTAAGAAAATACCAAAAACATCATAAAATTGATCCTAAAGAAATCCAAAAAATTAGAAAACATACTGAAGAAAAGGTATCCTTGCTGAAAACTTGAAAAAAGGGTGCCTTGATACTACAAAAACATTCAAAAAAGCAAAAATAATAAAAAAATTGAAAAAGAGAAAAGTGCCTTGATGAAAACCTGGTAAAACAGGCATCCTGGTAGCAAAAAGAATATAAAACATTTTTTTTAAGTGGTGAAAACCTGGCAATTAGGTGTTACTTGTATTCTTTCCTCCATCTATCAATACATTGCTGATACTACGCCTTCATGATTACACCCGTGCTAAGAGTTGACTTTGTTTCCTTATGAAAATCTTATCCTCACTTGGGATTTGTCTACATTTCTATCTTAGGATCAATTCATTAATCTACACTGGGGGCATTTTTTTCTAACATGTTAGGTCGCATCTGCTAGGTCATCATAGGATATTTTTCCCATGACACAATGATATTTTCACTAAACTATCACTTTCATGAAACAAGGACGTCACAAACATTGCACTAACATGAACGATGTTCCTACTACCTACATTGGATTGCAAACAGGAAGAAAGTTATTCACAGACATGGAACACTTTTTTGCTTGAATTCCAAATTTTTGATTGGTGAATCTATACTACACTTGAAAAATGAATCAATAGAATTTCTCAAATACTACTTAAACACAGGTTTATCTTTGTTTGATTATGACTCTTTTATGTTCTGATAATGTTTTAAACTAGGGGCATATACGCAGTTATGAGTTTTGTTAGATTAATTCACAATTGATAGTTGTTACGTCTTCCTAGTTACTCCATGACATCTGTGCAAAGACAAAGAGTCACAAGGATAAATGACATAACATTTTCTTAGTTTTCTACGTATGGTGATTGTTCCAAATGATCCTATAAATTTCACCTAGCTTGGATTTTTATGATAAGAGTTTCCACCATGAGTGGATAGCCGCATATATCTCAATTTTTGTTATATGTTAACTATGGTGAGTTTGAAAAAATTTCCTTGTCTGTTTTCTAAAAACTCAGATTCACACTAAGGTATATGAAGCATAATGTACCCAAGGATATGAATTTTCAAGATCATTGTGGGTCCAATATCTTACCTTACACCGATTCTGATATAGTAAAAGGAAGGTGACTATTTTGTTATCCTAGCTTCTATGCCTTGATGCCTAAAGTCTATTTTTGACATTTCATCCAATAAACATAGTATTCATACTTTCATAATATGAGGGGGTATTAGTGATGGTTGTACTATCAAGTGCTATCCATTCCAAAAGTGCCCAATGGTGATAAAAGTGTTACAAAAATTGCCAATCAGTGACAAGTCCTAAGAGTCTGCATATAACTACATTCAGAGATTGCATGATGCATTTTGAAAGAAGAAAAAGCATAAGTATTTGAGATCAAATTCCTTTTTATTTTTAATTCATCTAAAATCCAAGATATTTACATATCCATGATTGCTAAAGTCTTTAATCAATCAGGAATGAAACCAAACTCACATTTTAAAGGTAATTAACTTGGTACTCTTGTGTTTTCTCAAAATACACCTTCATTTCTTCACTTCTTCTAATCCTTTCTTTCTTTCCCTACCTGTTCCATGTAAGTGATACATTATTTCAATAGAGGGATTTTATTTCTTTCCTTCGATTTCATTCCTGAGGGGGCATGATCACACTATCATCAATCAATTCTTGCTCAAAACAACATTAAACAACTTCGTTATCAAACAACTAGGGGCATGACAGTTTCCTTGACTAAGTCAAAACTATTGGATAGAAAGCTTTGGTTCTCATAAGATGGATATCTTGTGTTTCCTCATTTTAAAAGATTCTTACTAAGCTCCTAGTAGCTTCATACTGAATTTTGTATCACAACTAAGTTTGGAATCAATATTATCAACCTTTGGACGACAACCAAGTTTAGAATTGGTATCTTTAAAAATATTTTATTGACCTTTGTACAAAAACCAAGTTCAAAGTTAATTCTATCAGTTTAGTTCAATCAAGTATGAGACTGATCTCGTCAGACATTTCATTCAACTGTGAGTGAAATTCTCAAAATTTTTGAAATCAACATCAAAAAACTTTGTTTGAATCAATGCGCTGCTCGTACATCTATTCAAAGAGAGGAAACTGTAACCACCTAGATTTGGTCTGCTCTGACCATAGACCCTATTTTCCCTAAGTGTGATCATATGCCCAATTATGTTTAGACAACTCTTCAATCGGCTGGCATAATTCATTCGAATAAGATTTAATCTCCTAAGTTATCTAATCACTAAATTATATTAATCACCTAAGCTAATCAAATCAAATCAATTTAATTCAAATCAATTCAAAACAAACATGGCTAAGGTAATTAATTTAAAAGGAATTCAATGAATCCCTATTATATCAAATCAATTTCAAAAATCCTATGTTCTAGCCTATATTAATCTAATTAATTCGCTATAGTCCTAATTAATTATCTAAAGCAATAAAAAGATTAAATAATTAATATTCCTATTTTTTGAATGAATATATTTAATATAATTCATTTCATTAATATTCCCCTAAACCCCTAACCTAACCTACCTCAACCACCTTGACCTTGGGTTCAAACCCATCCCAACCTATTCACCCCATGCTAAATATAATCCTAGTCTTAATCCCATTCTAACCCACCTCCTAATGATGTCACATTCCTAAAAATGTGATTAGGAACTCAACCCACTTGAGAAAGCCAACTTTCTCAAGCTTGACTCTCTCTAAGTCCATCTTCTCAAGCTTGCTTCTTACACCCTCACCATACTTCTTAAATGCTCCCATTAATGCATTATTAATGGAGATTCTTCAAGCCCATGCCTCATGAATGCCTTTGGCATTTATTCCTCTTACACCTCATTAATGGGGTTTACAACTCCATTAGTGACCCTTGTCCCCCTCTCTCTCCTCATTTCTTCTCTAAATAGAATGAGATTTTATGTTCAAATAGGCCTGAATTTTAGATTGAAAATATATTTTTATGCTGTTAGGATTTAAATAGATTCATGTTTCATTTTGGTTTCCATGATTATGCATTGTTATAATCTTGATTTCTAGAACTAGAAGCCATGTTATTTAGATATCTTTCTTATTTTTAATAGAATATTTCATGCTAGGTCGTATATGTCACTAGAAAAGGCATAATCTGAGGGCTATTATGTTGTTTTTCACACTCCTATTTGAGTGGATTTCCATGCTTTACAAACCCTTTTTTCACTAACGTAATGATCCTTTGAAGTGTTCTGTCACAGGTAATAGGTGCACTATTTCACACACACACACACACACACACACACACACACACACACACACACACACACACACACACACTTAGCACCCCCTAAGAAATCCATTAAGACTTATATTCTAGGAATAGGAAATATATATCTAATAGTTATTCTATTTATTTCCCTGGAGTTAGTACACATTCTCCACTTACCTCCCTTTTTAGGAGCCAACAACACTGGGACAACACATGGACTAGTTCTCTTCCTTATCAGGACCTGGTCCAATAGCTTTTGCAATTGCCTTGCAATCTCTTTGTTCTACTCTGGTGTCATTTTTTATGAAGACTTGTTAGGCAATGATGCCCGTGGCACAAAGTCAATTTGGTGACTGATTTCTCTTTTTGGTGGTAGTGTAGCTGGAGTCCCTTCACATATGATGTCTTGGAACTGATCTAACAACTGCTTTACTTCTACAGGCATAGGTGACTGTTTAGGTATCTCTTCCTCTTTTGGCTTCACCAAGATTGCATAGCCAATTCCTTCTTCCTCCTTCATTTCTTTTGGGAATTCTTTCCCACTCATTAGAAGAGTATTGGATTACATCTTCTCCACTGTTTCCTCCTCTATCAAAGACTATATGTTATAATTTACTCCATTCTTCTTGAATGAGTACTTATATTCCTTTCCATGGTGAACTACCTCCCTGTCATATTGCCATGGTCTTCCAAGAAATAGATGGCATGCATCCATTGGTAGCACATCATAAAGTATCTTATGTTGATACTTGACAATAGTAAACTCAGCCCACACTTGTTCATTAACCAGTATATTTTTCCCCTTATTCAACCAAGTTACCATGTAAGGACACACATGAGGAATTTTAGTCAACTTTAGCTTCTGCACTTCTTCCTCTAAGATCACATTATCAGTAGATCCAGATTCTATTATAACTCTGCATACTTTGCCAAGAATCTTTCATTTGACCCTAAAAAGATCCTTTCTTTGCTTGTGTTCATCCCATATAGGTTCTTTGATCAAAATCATCCTAAGCATGAGGTTCTCTCCCTTTTCTGAATCAAAACTTATCTTTGACTATTTAGTCATGTCCTCTTCTTGCACATATTCAATCTTCTTCTCACCTTGTGAAGATGTTGGCTTATTTGGACACCTATAGGTAGGGTGACCCAATTGGCCATAGTTATAACACTTCATTGAAGCAAAATGTGAGTTCCTCCCAAATCCACCTGAACTGCCTCTTCCACCACTAGGAAAACCTCTACCTCTATTATATCCTCCCCTATTTCTTGACTCGTGGTTTTTTTCAAAAAACCTAGAGTCTTCTTGGCTTCTAGATAATTTTTCCTTCCACTAGAACCACCTCTATATCCTCCTCCAGAGTCTCTACCTCATCCTCATCCCCTAGAGTTTGAATCTTGCTTCTTTCTAAGTTTTTCTTCCACCTTAAGGGCCATTTGAAAACACCCATGGATAGAAGTTAAATTAAAGAGCCTCAACTCTTCTTTTATGTTCCACCTAAGGCCATTGAGATACCTAGAAACTTTAATGTTTTCTACCTCTTTCACTCTTGACCTAAGGCATAGTTTTTGGAACTCTTCAGTGTAGGATGCCACATCTAGATATTTTTTTCTAAGATTCTATCTCCTTTTGTGTAATTGGATGTCATAATCCTCTGGTAAGTAGTTCTCTTTCACCTTAGCCACCATAGCTTTCCAATTTTCTATTGGCTTCTTCCCTTCTCTTTCTCTTTCTTCTCACAAGAACTTCCACCAAGTTAATTCTTATCCTCTTAGCCTTGATTTTGGATATCTTCGCCTTTTGTGCCGCTGTGATACCATCACATTTAAAATGGTTTTCCATACCCTCAATCCATTCCATCACTAAATCTACATCCATTTTTCTAGAGAATACTAGAATTCCTTCTAGTGATTTTCCACTTAATGCCTTTGGGGCCTTGAGGTATGGTTCCTCAAGTAATGGAGGGTCAATTTTTGGTTCTGCCTCCTCTTTAACTTGTATTTTTCCCTTTTCCTTATCCTCTCCTATCTGTTCTTTCATCTTTCTTGCAGTCTCTATATCTTCTGCTAACTTTTTGCTTTGAATAGTCCCTTTCCAATTATGCATTGGTTACCATGGTTCTTTCTCCAATGGATTCACTTCTCTCTGTCATACACTATCCACTTCCCAATCCTTTTAATGGCTTTGATACCACTTTGATGGGGAGCTCTAACCATAAGAGAAATATTTCTCTAACTAAGAACTTTCTCTTGTCTTCCTAGGATATCTTTCTCTACCTTATCTAGAGGAAAACTCTATGATCCCCTACTTCCTTTAGAACTCACCACCAACTTCAATTCACTCTGCTATCCCTCTCCATCCAACAATGCAGCCATAGGATCCATTGAGCCACCTTGCTCCCAATATTCTCTTGGTAATAGGAATGGGATTCCTGACCATTCCTAGATCACTTTCAACCCATTCTGATCCACTTGGATGGATTCTTTAAAAGGTTTCTAATCGAGTTCATACTTTTCAAGATTTTAGGCCTTGTAGCCTTTTTGGCCTAATTAGCCCTCCTAAACACTGAAATCTTGGATTTCTTGCAAACTATCCTTCACAACCCTCTAAACCAATTATGGATTCTTTGTAGGTCCAACCTATTCTCTAGGATTTTCTAGGTTTTATATCCCCACCCTGTCTGTACATAGGACATTCACCAAACCCCTATTTTTAAGGGTTTTAGGAGCATGTTCACCAATCTAAGTTCTTTGGTTTCACAAATTGTTCCAATCAACCCAACTATCCTTTTCCTTGCATTAATTTATCAAGGATACATACCCATACATTCTCTCACCATTTATTGGTTCTAACCAATCCAATTAGCAAGCTTTCTTGCTATTGTTCTGCATAAGCCTCTAACCAGAATGCCTCTGCACTCTCCTAGGGCTTGATGGAAAAATAGTTCCCCTGCACAAAAAAACTCCACAAACCATATTTACAATATATAAAGGACCCCCTACCTGATTCCAAGAGGCCATGGAATTTTAACCATGAGAACTCAAGTGGGGTGCATATTTACAAGACTGCTCTGAACCAGACAACGAAACAGTGAAACTCAAAAATTTTATGAAATGATAACCAGAAGCACTAAAAAACTAAACCAATGCCACACAAAGTAACTACGTAACAAAAAGCAAAGTTTCAATGCATTAATTCAATCCCTTCAATCCATTAAATGACTGGATGAAGGCTCTGTTACAAGAGCACAGTCAAATCTTTTCTTTCCAAATTACAATCCATATAATGTGACTTCCAACCTCTGATTTAGGGTTTTTTTGACCTTATATATCCTATCCCCACATGTTTGTACCCTTAGGTCAGGATTAGACCATCATTAGATCTATTTCCTAGTTTTTAGGAAATGTTTTCATGACAACTTTGCAAAGTTGCAAAGTTGTCATGAACAACTTTTACAACTTTTGCCACTTTTCCCTTCCATTGATCTCAATGGTTCAATACAACTCTAAACCATCAAAAAAGGCCTTAAAACACTTGTAAAAATAAAAATCACAAGTTCCACTCCATTTTTTATTCTAGTTCAAACTTTGACCCTTTGTTGACTTTCCTAGGACTTTGACCCTATAGCCTAAATGATCACACAAAACACTAGTCTCTAAACATACTTACCATTAAACACACACCAAAACAACCTTGGGACCTTATATTTAATCATTATTACCTTGGTGGTTGGCTAAACCAACCTACAAGCCAAAATTTTTTGAAGATCTTTATAAGACCTTAAGGTGCTCCTATACAAGAGATCATCGCCAAAGAGCTTGAGAGAGAAGAACTTAAGGCCGATTCTATAGAGATGAATAAAAGGATTGATTTTATTAGACAGTCTTCTGGACCTTATCATGTTGATGCATGGATTTCTACAACATCAATTGCTAAAGCATCTACTTCCAAGACTGATGATCCATTCCAAAGGAGACTAGTTCATGCAAAAAGGTACAAATAATTTTCTTTTATTGGTATCCCTGATTATCCTATTATACTTCCAAATGAAATTATAGATAAAATTTCAAGATTTCCTGTAAATAATGTCATCACATATGAGGAAGATTTAAATAATTTTACACATACAATGGACAATTATGACATTATACATTAGGATGTAGTTATGAATCTTTTTGTTTTGTCTATAGTTGAGGATGTTGGGGATTGGTTTAATGCAATACCTCATGATTCAGTGGGATCTATGGATGAGCTAAAACATTGCTTTCAGGATTAATATGGTGATAAGACTAAAAAGGATTCTTTTTGAATGAATTTAACAATATTAAGAAAAATTGAAATGAGGGATTTATTGATTTCAATACAAGGTTCCAAAAGGCTATGCATAGGCTCTGTCAAATAGTGAGCCTTGATGATGAGGTATATCTTGCCACCTCTTTAAATGATTTTGATTCTAAAATGGGATATCTTCTTAGAGACAAGAATCATAGAATCATTAGTGAAACCTATAAGACATCTATTAACATAGAAATAAATAGAAGAGTATCAAGAAAAAAAGGTAAAAGGGAAGATGGGAGGCTTACTAGGATAAATCAAAAGGAATCAAAAAATAAAGATAATAGGGCCCCCAATAATAATAGGTCATCTTTTAATAGTTATAGTCAGCATCCAAGGATACAAAATTTTCCCTGTAATACCCAATGGAAGGATGGGAAGCCTATTATGCCACAAAGGAAAGACAAGCCTGATAATAAGACCCATGATCCTCTACAGATAAATTATGTTAACATGTGTAATGAGGATTGTTTGTGTGAATATTGTCACTCTCCACACAATATTGACTATTGTGTTGTTTCTCTAAATGTATATGCAAATGAGGAACAAGGAGAGGAGAAAAATGATTTGTATGATGACAATGGTTGTGCTTTGACCTTTTCATCTCCATGTCTTGAAGTAGATTTTGATGATGAAATTGAGAATCATGATGAGTCTGGCTCATGAAGTAGAGTAGAAGCATATTATCAACAAGCTTATTCTGATGAAGAAGAAGAGGTTGATAACATAACTTGTAATTCTCATAATAGAAAGGAATCTACAGTAATGAGGAGGACATCTGATGAGGAAATAGCACAGATTGTACCTGATTTGGTTACCAAAGAAAGAAGTAATTATGATTTGAGAACAATTGGTGGTGCAGAAAGCTAACCATTTACTCTCCTTTTCAAGGAAACCAAAGTAGATACTAAACATCAACAAGAGAAAGGAAAATCTAATGAGGGTATAAGAAAGGTAAAAGTTAGGAATGTAGACAAATCAAATGGTTCAAACATTGAATATAAATTAAAAGAAAAAAAACACCAGAAACAACTTCTTCCCCTCCTGAAATGGACAATAATAAATCAAAGAAAGAAGAATGAACTCTGGCCATTCAAGTTCAGGATGGTAATCTTGGTATTGAGAAACAAGATTTCTCTGATGTAAAATACACCCTTATTGATATGGGGCAGTTGTTATCACAGATCACCATCAAGGTTCCATTTTTGTGGAATGATGAGGATTGAGGAGCATAAAGAGAAGGTCCTCACATTGGTAAATGGTTTTTCTTCCACAATAATTCATAAACCAGAAGGTGTTGAAAAGAAGAAAATGTACAAGATAAATTAGAAAGAAAGGGAAAAAAGTCTGAAGAAAATATTTCAAAGATCCCTAAGATTTTATTTAAATGAAAATAATGTAAATTCTCCCTTAGTAGTTGTGGATCCCTTTTTCTTGACTCTAGTTATAAATGGTAATATGCTAAAAAATTGTATGATAGACTCAAGAGAATCTAACACTTTTATGCCTACGGAGATAGTGAATTCAATAGGATTACAATTTGATACTCCTCTTGGAAGGTGTTTGGAAATGGATTCAAGATAAATCCCTATCATTGGTAATATAAAGGCTTTGCCTTATAGGTTGGATTCTTATCCTGACAAAGTATTGATAATGAACATCCTAGTGGTTGATATTGCTCCCCAGTATCAAATTTTGTTATCTAGAAAATGGAAGTGCTTCAATGGGCAGAAGTATTCAATGTGATCTATCTTTTTCCAGTTTAAATATTCTTGGTAACAATGTCAAGGTATCCTAGGAAAATAGAACTCGTCACATGATTGAGGAAAATGAAGATATTGATATGAATTTTTTTGTGGATACTGATATTGGATCTTTTCAAGTATAAGATATAGGGGTTATAGGAAGAACTCGGCCGATGTTATGATCTAACAACAAAGACAATTTGATGGACCAATATGATTTTTGGACCATGTACTTTGATGGAGAAAGTTCTAAGGAAGGAGTTGGTGCAGGAATCTTATTGATAGCTCATAGTGGTAAGACCTTCAAGTTTTCTTTTACATTGTGTTTTTCATGCATAAATAATGTTGGAGAATATGAGGCTTTGTTGATAGGATTGAGATTAGCCTCAAAATATGGAATAAAAAGTCTCAGAGTGATTGAAGACTCTAAATTGATAATATCTCAGATTAAATCCAAATATGTTTCAAAAAATGAGGGAGTCAAGTAATATAGAAATGTTGTCTCGGATGAATTGGAAAAATTTTATGCATTTGGTATTGATTGGATAGATAGAGGTCAGAAGAAAATGGAAAATTTGCTAACAACATTACTTTGAGGCCCGAGGATATCACATTTACAAGAATTTCTAAAATAAAGATTCAATCTAGGCCTTCAATACCAGATAATGTTGAAAACTGGCAAGTTTTTGAAGATGACTTAGATATTCTAAGATTTTTAAATTTTTAAGTAGACTTTTTAAACAAGGAAATGGATTTCAATGGATGTATGGAAACCTTGGATAATAAAAATACAATTTTTGGTAAAGAGGTTCTTCAATTGAAATCAAATAGAGTTCTCAAAGGGATAATTATTCTTGAGAAAGCTTTTCATAATAAAAACAAGTCTTTTTCTACAAATTATGAAATTAAACTTGAAGATTTAGAAGAAATAAACATAGGAACAACTGAGAACCCTAACAATGTGTATATTGGTAAAACTTTGTCTCCTAAAACCAGTAAGTTATTTGTTGATCTTGTCAGAAAATATAGTCATGCTTTTGCATTGTCTTATGATGATTTGAAGGCCTATAGAGAAGATCTATTTCAACATGAGATTCCTTTAAAGGAAGGTACTGAACCTTTTAGATAAAAATTAAGACCTATCAGTCCCACTCTGGCACCAAAAATGTAGGAAGAATTAAAAAGGATGAGAGATGTTGGGATTATAAAAACCACCAGATATTCCACAAGGGTATGTAATTTGGTACCAGTGAGAAAGAAAAATTGTGATATCAGACTTTGTGTAGGTTTTAGAAATTTAACTATCAACTCGTTAAAAGACAATTACGGTTTTCCAAATATGTAAGCCATGCTACAAAGAGTTACCGGTTCTAAATTAATGTCTATGATGGATGGGTTCTTAGAATATAACCAAGACATGGTTAAGGAATCTAAAAAATTTAAGACTTTAATCACTACACCATGGGGTACCTATGTTTATGTGACAATGTCTCTTAGCTTGAAAAATATTGGGGAAACTTTTTAGAGATTCATAGATGTGGCATTTGTAGATTTCAAAAATGACATTTTAGTTTACCAAGATTACATGAAAACCTATTCAAAAAAAGAAGATCAACACTATGATCATCTTGAGAAGAATTTTTTTAGAGCTTTGGAATATGGGATCTCTTTCAACCCAAAGAAATATGCTTTTGGAGTTAAAAAGGGCAAGCTCTTAGGACACATTGTGTCTAAAGATACAGTAAGGATTGACCCTAAAAGGGTTTTTCCTATTGATGAAGTCCCTCGACCCAAGAATGTGAGAGGCATTCAATATTTCTTTGGACAAGTAAACTTATTGAGGATATTTCTTACAATTTTTTCAGAGATTAGTGTCCATATTTCAAATATGATGAAGAAAGGAGCTAAGATGAAATAGAATGAAGAAGCATCTAAGGATTTCGTAGGTATTAAACAAGATATTAAAGATGCTCCTATTTTGAGAACACCTGATTATGAAAAGCCTTTGAAGATTTTCTCCTTTGCTTCATACAATATTGTTGCTACACTATTGTTACAAAAGAATTCAGAGGGCTTTGAACAACCCATTTCCTTTTTCACTAAGTCTTTACAAGCAATAGAATTGAAATATGACATCATAGAAAAACAAGCATATTCTTTGGTTAAAGCTGTCAAATCTTTTAGGTGTTATTTGGTAGGAGAAAATATAATTTCTATTGTTCCTAGTGTTTTTGTGAAAGACATTCTAGTCCAACAAGAAGTTTTGGGAAGGAGGTGTAGATGGATAAACAAAATCCAAGAGTTTAATATTGACATTAAAATCAAAAAATTGGTCAGATCCGAGGACTTACAAAACTTATGGCTCAGAGAAATATATATGCAAATCATGTAAACATATTAGAAGAAGAGAAAATGCCTTATATTTGTGATATGGATTTGTATTAATTGTATAAGGAAATCATTGGATATCTACAAAGAAATTGATATTACCTCTTGAAATGGATGAAAATAAGAAGAGAACAGTTAATTTTCATTTCATTAAGTATGCAATAATATAAGGTCAATTATGGTGGAGGAGCAATGGAGTATTTCTCAAATGTGTAGACTATGACAAATCCAAGAACTTGTTGGAACAAATAAATAATGGTGCATGTGGGGGCCATTACATGGCTAATACTACTACACATAAGATAATGAGGTCTAATTTGTGGTGGTGTACTATCTTCAAGGATTCCCACAGCTAGGTCAAAAAATGTGATGCTTGCCAAAGATTTACAGGTAAGCTTAATTTTAGTGGAAATTTACCTTTGAGGCCTGTCATAGTTGAGGCAAATTTTCAAAAATAGGGAATGGATTTCATTGGAGAGATTCTTAACAAGTCTAGTGGGGGTCATCCATGGATTCTTGTGGCAACTTATTATTTTACAAAGTCGGTTGAAGAAATTCCCACCAAAAGAAATACTAGTAAAGTTGTGAATAATTTTATGTTGTAGAATATCCTAACTAGGTTTGGTGTTCTAGAAAATATTGTGATAGATAATGCAATGCTTTTCAGATCTGAAGAATTTAATGTTTTCTACCAGTAGTATGGGATCCAAGTTTCTTATTCTTCCCCATATCTCCCACAAGGGAATAGTCAAGATGAATCTAGTAATACGAGCCTAATAAATATTTTGAAAAGAGTGTTTTATAAGAACAAAAGGGCTTGGGATTCAAAGTTGAAACAAGCGTTATGGGTTGATAGAGTGACAGTAAAAAAGGCGATTAGTTGTGAACCCTTTGATTTAGTATATGGTATACATGCTAGGTTGCAACAAAATAACCTATTGCAAATGTATAAGTTTATCCAAAAATATAATGAGAAACTGGATGATGAGATGAAGATCAGAATAGATGATTTGATACAATTGGATGAATCAAGAAGGGAAGAACATGATAGGAAATTTAGGTTGCAGCTTCAATGTAAGGAATTGTATGACAAAAAAACCAATGTAAGAAGTTTTAAAACTGATGATTTGGTCTAGATGTGGAATTCCAGATTGGAAGATAAAGGAAAACATAGAAAATTTGATCCTATTTGGTTAGGACCATATATCATTGACAATAAGTGGGGTTTGATTCTTAAATTTTGAAAAAATTAACTGGATTTTTTTTGGAATTTCTAGTTCATGGACAGTTCCTGAAGTTCTACTTCTCTTGAAGTTATCAGAATCCATGAACAGTCGATTGTAAATAAGTTTTGGTGTTCCTTTTTGTTATTTTTTTTTTTGTAGGTTGGTTTTCCTTTCTATAAGTGGTTTGTTAAATTAGAGTTCTAGAATCTTTTCATGCATGCAAGACGTATACATCCCAAATCAGATCCACTATTAGACATATCCAAAATTTCATGGTTCCAAAGTTTTACTTCTATTTTTGTATTATTTTATGTCTCTGGTTCTTAAACCCTTGGTCTATCTTGGCAAAAAAAGTTCTTAAACACTTAAAACCTAAGTCTAAATACCTGTTATAATTTTGAGTTACTTTTGGAATCTCTTAAGTCTTTTTAACCCATGTGTTCAATGACCTCATTGGTCGGGCCATCACTTTACCATCTCCTAAGTCCTATTTCCTAGTGGGACCACTTTAATTTTTTCCTAAGTCCTGAGGTTCTTGAAATACCTTTATATTTTGCTAAAGTTTCATGCAAGTCCATTTTCATCCAACGGTGAGCATGTTTTCTTAATCATGAGATGAAGACACTTTATGCTTCTAGGCATCGCACCTAGGTGACACTTTTCTTTTGTGAGATCATGAGGTCAGTGTTCTTCAAATTTAGCGGCAAGATCGTAACCACCAAATAAGATTTTGATCAAGGACAGGCGTAATACCTTGAATGAAAGATAAAGTCCCTTTATTCATCAAGGCATCATGTCATGATGCCAAGTGTCCATCCTTTAATAGCTAGCGGTGATGACCATGACTGTCTGATCTATTTTTATCTAGCGGCTCACATTATGCCTTCAATGTAAGATGCTCAATAGATACCCTTTACAGGTTTACGCATGTGTGCCATATGGAAAGTGGTCAGGCTTACAGAGATTTTAGTCATCTATCAGATCTTATTTGATCATGGCATTTTCCTGATTTCACTATGCCAAATATGTAATCTATTTATCAATCAGACAATCATGCCCTTGCGCCATGTGTAGGTAAGTGGGACCAAAGATGTCAGGTTACCAAGGTTGTTTATGGATTGTTAGATCTTTTAGATCTAATCGATGACGCTTTAACGCTGACAAGATTTGCAAGGTGGATATTGTTTACTACTTCATGCTTGAAGAAAATGTATCATTTGGTGGGATGAGGTTATGAGTGCAGTTAAATTAAAGACATGTTAGATCAAAGTGCATCCAATGGTCAGTGTGTTCCTGTGAAGAAAAGATGATCTCTTTTTTGTCATTAAGGAATTGTGACCGATCAACACATGTCTAGCCTAGGTTGCGGGGTATGCAGTTTCAAAGCCAAGGGTACAATTAATGTGAAGTTTAGTTAGATTTCATCAGACGGACAACACTTTCCCTTAAACAGAATATGCTTGATAGGTATTCATCAAGGCATCATGATAGAGTGACGTGTGTCTAGATCTGATCATTGGATTGCGGGTAACTTAAATAGAGATCTAAGACTGTGTTTTAAAGTTGATATAGAGATTAATATAAAATAGTGATAATGAATTCCAAGCCACCTATAGCCGTTAGAAAGGATTTTCAAATATTTAAATATTTCTATCTAGGTTTCAAAGTGGTGGACTATGTCTTATGTGACAGGAGAATAAATTTATCAATATGATCTTATGGGTTGTTTTTATGTGGTCAAATGATATTGTCTAGATGGAAATTTGATTCTTGAGAGTGCATTTGTTGGGAGAATTTTTCTTTAGGGTTTTTGATCAGTTTGTTAATCTATTTTTAAACCCTAGTTCTGTCCTTTTCTATTCTTTTCCATTAATGAAATTTCCTTTCAAGAGTTATATAAAAAGGATACTAGGTTATGTTCTTAAGGAGATGAGATTTTTACAAGGGATTAGTTAGTGTTCTACAATTCTGAAGGACCAAGTCTTCCTTGGGTAATGAATGAAAACAAGAAATTCCATCTATTGTTCCTCCTGCGGAGCTTTGTTCTTCAGCTTTCCAAGATGGATGGTGGCTTGATAAGATTCCTCAATTGGATGAATTAAAGGAAGGTTTCAACTTGCTGATGATAGAGCTTCTTGGTTATTGAAATGTTTAACCCTAACACTAAATGATCTAAAGCTTGTTGTAGTCCTTGATCTATAAAAGGACTTCAAAGATCATTTAGGAGGGCTGAAAACATGGGAAGTAACAAAAAACACTTAGTTGTATACTTTTTCCAGTGAGAGTATAGAAGATGCATATCTAGAGAGTGTCATTATAGAATAAAAGGTTGAAAGTCTTTGCATTTATTGAATTGGCATATGTTTTTAAACAGTTTGAAATTGAAACTTGATTATTCGTACTTAATACAATATGTCAGACTCAAGTCTCTCATCTGTGTTTTATCTCTTGAGTTTTGGATCTCATATCTATTTATATGTTTTTATTCCTTAGTTTTGATCAATGATCAAATTAAATCTTACTTTTGATAAGAAATAAGTTCATCTGGTTTGCACAAGGATCGTGTAAGAAGTGTTTGGTCTGAGTTATTTGTAATCATAGCTTTGAGTCTTTGACAGTAGTTGGCTCCTTTGTTCTGTATCTGAACTAGAGACATTTCCCAATGGATAAAGAACTCAGCAGTAATTAGTAACTTCTACATTGACACATATATGATAGGTTTGCCTATATTCTTCCCTACTAAAAACATCAAAATCATATTATTTTCTTTTTGATTTTTGTGGTTGTTGGTTTTCTATCCTGTATGGTTGTGAAGATCAATGAATGAGTGGTTACCATTTAACACTTTCTTATCATTGTCTTTTGTTTAAATCCAGAGTTGTAAAAAGTTGTGAAGAGTTGAATGTCTATCTAGATTAGGTGTACCCACCTTTGTTTTTTAGATCTAGAAGTGTAGAGGGCAGTCTTGTTCCTATAGTTGGTCCAATTACCATAAGATAATCCCATATTTGGGACTAACCATTCTTCAAAATCAATCTAAGGTATATTGGTAGCTTTCAAAATATAAACATTTTAAAACACCAATAGACTCCTCAAATCCCTTCCAGAATACCAATCAAACCTAATTATAGCATAAGATAAATCCTTTATTTAACCCTATAATTAACAATGGTTTTCACTAAATATGCAAGGAATAACATCACAGAGATCAAGACCTACAAAACATAGAATAGAGATCATTCATTGATAAAGAATCATAATACTAATCATAATAGTACTAAAAATACATTAGTTCTCCTTGTTAAATTATACCATAGATCAAACAAATAGCAGACAACATTTAGCACCATTTCCTATTATCGCAAAAATATATTCAAACTTTTAGAAAGATCAACTATGCTAACACACAAGCAATGACAATCAAATTCAAAGTGTAGGATCTCTTCTAGTGACAGGTCCTACCTAGACTCCTGTGGATAATCCTTGATGGAGAAGCCCAAATAAATCCAATTCAAGCCATTTGTTGAAAAATATCTTCCAAAATGTACTCTAGCCAATACAATTCTTCAGGAAACTCTAGAAAGGAAAACCTTTGATCACACACTACTACTGTTCTCATAAATGAATGGCAAAATCTCCCTATCAAACAACTACAATGAAACTTTCTCCCTCTCTGTAAATTTTCTGCATTTTTTTCTTATATCTTTCTCTCTTTGTGTCCTTCTCCCTGTATGCATATGGTTGAAATAAATTTTATTTCCCATTTTGTATTATACGGGAGGAGTTGCACGTGAATCAACTTCCTCCAACCATTTCATAATAAATAGTTTATTATCCTTTGTTATGTTAAGGTTACTAAAATATTTATTTATTAAATCTTTTATTTTATTATTCCATTTACTATTTGAATATTTAGTATTAATAAATAGCTAATAATACTAATAATACTTTTATGTAGATATACCCTTATATATATATGTGTGTATATATATATACATATATATATATACATACATATATATATATATATACATATATATATATGTATATGTATATATATATGTATATATATATATATGTATATATATATACGCATATATATATATATATGTATATATATACACATATA
>MU226589.1:1984774-1997609 GCA_018584345.1 Thuja plicata | reverse complement strand
TGTGTGTGTGTGTGTGTGTGTGTGTGTGTGTATGATCCTAGCCAAAAAAACATTAATAAAATATTTAACTCAATATCATTATCAATAATGCAGATAATGTTATTGACATCATGATTAACTCAGAGATCGAAGGAGCTAGAAAAGACATCAAGAATATAGAAAATTCATCACAAGTCAACAAAGTCATCCTAAAGAATCAAGAGAAACCTTGAAGTCATGAAGAAAGGGATTGAAACATGGATACTCAAAAGATGACAAAATCCACATAACATGATAGATTAAAACAGAATAACAATGGCAAAAATAAAAAAAATATGCCCAACCCGATGGGCTAAATCAACTAAACAAGTGTATGTTATAAAATAGGGCTACTCCAAAATTGAAATAACTCCAAACATACTCATGAAACATTAATTCATTGAACTATTAATAGTAATTTCAATAAGAAAGATAGTTCAAATGAGATCATATCATGTTCTCTATCTCTAAGTACCCTGATTCAATCTCTTAAATGGCTCTCAATTGTGGTACATTTTATCAAATCATGGATGATAAATCAAAGAATGAGGGATGCATTTATGCTTAAAATGCATGAAAACTAACTAAAATGAAAGTAGAAATAATAGCCAAAGACATGATTGAGATGCAAGATAATAATAGGTGATTCTTATTGCAACTAAATGAAGATTCAAAAACTGATCACAAGGTTGGTATGAGGAACCAACTTGTAATATGCACCAAATGATGAGTAAGTAAATGGATTGTGAATTATATATTCAAATTATTAATTTTAATTACATAATAGAAGACACAAGGTCTTAATTAAATAGCTGGTATTTAATTAAAAATGTATTTTGACCATATTTTAGTGTATACATTTTGCCCCACTTTGAATCAATGTGCCGGCAACATGTTGATTCAAAGAATAATTGTTAAATACCCTTGCTTGGTGTGGTGATGTGATTTGATTAATGCTCCTAATGTTGAAAATTAGTTTAATCAATTCATGAGATTGTTTTTTTGATGCCCCAAATTTGAGATTGTTGTAGATTTGAAGATTTTCTAAATAGAAGCAAGTATGCCCACTCGAGAGGTAAATGGGAAAGATTTTGCAATTTTTGATCATTTTATATTTAGCTCCCAATAAATTGGATGTGAAAGTGATGCTCTAACTGAGTGTGATCAAATTGATAGATAGGTTGATGTGATGTGTGACCTCACAATAGATGATATTCATATGAGGATTGATTGATGTTTGATATAGAGGTAGTTGATGGAGAATCATGTCTAGTTTTATGAAGGACCCCTCTTTTATAAGACTAGCGATAATTTTTAGTTTCAGGAAAGATATATCCTATATAAGACAAGCAATAACATCTATTTTCAGGGAGAATACATCCTATATAAGACAAGTGATGAGTGATTGAGTTATTGAGTTATATGATATAGACAATTTTATTGGTAGATTCATAGATAAGGGGCATGACAACTGGTAAATCAATAGCCTCTGGGGGAGCATTTATTAGATATTGTTTAGACACTTGATAATTTTTATCCTATTCATAAGAAAGATAGTGAATGATAAGCTTCCATCCTTGAGAATCCACTATATGCGAGGATAAAATGAAACCTAAGTTGAATGCAAGATAAATGCAAAACGAAATACAATGTTGTCATCCTTTGATCATTTTATTGTGCTATTTATCATCATTGAGCTTTGAAAATGTTGGAAGTAAGTACAAACATTGATGGTAAAATTAAACCATGATGACCTAGGTATGACTCGCATGAGTTTTTAATATTACAAGTGAAAAAAAGAGTCAAGGTATAATTGAACCAAGGTTATTGGATTTTTTTCTTGCATAAAAAATAAGAGTTGATTATGTTCTGATTCTAATTCATGATTTCGTCAATGAGTCTTTGATGTTCATGTTCTTAAACAAACTGGAATCATACTAAGAATGAACTCACAAGTAAAAAATAAAGAAAACACCATGGTCCTGCAGTGTTTCCCTAGCTAGACGCATCACAGAGTTACTTAGGAAAAATTATAGTCAAAGAAATCCAATGAAAATTGACATACCTTTAAACTTTTAAGATCACAATGCAGAATTTACCATCTCAATATTGTTCAAATTTTGTGTTTTGGCATGTGATTGTCTCATTTTTTGCATGTTATTGAGATGGTTGATTCCAATGTATCTGATTGTCTTCGGTACTACAAATTGTTGTTTACATTGTTTTTTTGTTTGTTTGTTGGAGCTCAAGGTTTATTCCACTAGTTGCATGATTTTTCTGCCAGTGATGCACAACAAATGACTGAGATTTCCCAAAGCATAGTTGGACCATGTTGTTATGTACAAAAGGAATTTTATTATGGCTTTATACAATGGGGATGGATGAAATATTATGATAGATGCATAAGCTAACTATGACCAGTAGTGCCTTTTTTCCAAGTTTTAACAACTTGGTTTTTATTGCACTTTTTCGGATATTTCATTTTTTTTATTATCAATGCACCTATTGGCCAAGTTTACACTATGATAATGATTTTTTCAGGAATTTTTTTTAATGAATTTTCTCAAGATCAGTTTTTTTTTTGTTTTTAGCATTTCTTTAGGATATTTTAATATGTACATGATGAATTTGATGCCCTTAAGCATAAAATATCTTCAATTCAATATTGTTGAGGAGTTTGGGAATTAAATCACCTTTTGAAGCTGATAGTTGGTATGCACCTAAACCAAATACTAATATGACACTGAAAGGACCAAGCCACTTTACTTAAAACTTTCCCTTCTTGTCTTGATATTGCTGATTGCATGGATTTTATTTTAACACTAGATCACCTACCTGAAAAGATCTTGGCTTCACTTTGCAATTATAGATACTGGATATTGTCTTTTGATAGACTTTGAGGTCACTGAAGGTTTGTTGTCACTTTTGATGACATGTAACTGATTGAATGTTTGATAATGTTAAGTTGAAGATGATGCAAGAAATTAAATCAGTTAATGGTTTGTATTGTCATTGATGTCAACTTGATATCATCTATATGGTCATATAAATAATGTTAAAGACTTCAGGGAATCAATGGAACAAAGGTTATGCTTTCAGCAATGCATAAAAGTCAAGTATTCACTAAGTGACAGATTACACCGACGGAGTGCACACCATCGGTAAAGATAGAGAAAAAGTCATAGTGATTCCCGACGAGTAGATGATAGTGTTTCCCAACAAGCTAAAAATAGAGTTGCCCAATGAGAAATATCCAATGATGCCCAACGGATGGAGATCCCGAAGCTAACTGAAGTTGCACCGACGGAACTAACAGTTGTCACTGATGACGAATTGCAGAATTGACCGACAGAATAGAGAGATCAGAAAATGACAAAATATCTAGCTGGCAGAGCTTAAGGATAGACTTAACTGATTTATTTATTTATTTTATTCGACCACAATTAAGAAATTGATTTAAAGAATATTTATACAGTTGGTAAGAAGATAACTACGAGATAAATCAGGAGTTAAAGTCATAAATCAATTCGGCTGGATTATTTTTCACGCCAAGAATCAAGAATCAAGAATCAAGAATTAAAGAATATCATGTCTATATAAGAGACAAGAATAATTCATTTCCATAAGCAATTAGATACACGGGGGAGTGAATTGAAAGATGATACTGAAGAGAAACTCGTGAAGGTTAAGCTTCATACAGTCCTGATCAATCAAGCTAAGGGAGAGCTAAAGAATTCTGCAGACACTGACGAACAGTGAAGCACAGCATCATAGAGAAGAAAGTGTGAAGTACAAAGGAATTTAATTGATACATTGATCAGAGAGGTATTGTACGTAAATAGATCTGAATATCTTCAATTTAAAGTTGCATTAGAAATAGGTCATTTTCTTTCAATTTAACCATTGAAGCATTAAGTCTCTTAACAGAGTAGGACTTAACCGTCTTCTATAATTGAGGTATATCCTAAAAAATTACCAAAAAGTTTGACTCATGATAGTAGCATCGGTCTTACCTAAAGCCTATTGACAGTCTAAGAAGGAGGTTGATTCAAGGATGGTAGTAAGATTAGCATAAAGCCTATTGACAGTCTAAAGGTTGATTCAAGGATGGTAGCGTAGATGCCAGATACTAACTGACAATCTATGTATAAAAATCCTCTAACAAGGTTGCACTTAACAGTGTGTTTGTAACCTTTAACAGGGTTGGCTCCTAACAGGGCTCACTTTAGAAGAGTGAAAATTTGGGGTACCGGTCCCAATGATTTTTTCCCTTAACAAGGTTTCCACGTTAAAATCCATGTGTTATGTGTGTATGATTTATTACTTTATTGTTTTACATTTCACATATGCATTTATGGATTGATTGGTATACTCTACATATTTACTGAGTAACGGTAAATAAGTTTTACTGCTTATCAGTAATCAAGGAGAAGAAGGACAAACAAGGTAAACTGACAGACAGTTAATTATTTCAATTATTTCAAAGGCATACATCTTGTAGGGACTTAATAATCTGAGGTGTATTGATTGGTGGATTAAAGTTTAAAGGATAAATTTTTGAGGCCACTAATTCACCCCCTCCCCCTCTCAATTATTACTAACAATTGGTATCAGAGCTTGTGTGCTTAGAAGGAAGGTTTCAAGACCTAAGTAAAGATCACAAGATGAACAAAGGAGATGTACCCAAGTTGAACAAAGACAACTTTGCTTCATGGAAAAGTAGGATAAAACTCCACTTATCAGGTGTTGGCAATGATATTACTCAATACTTAGATATTGAATATGTGTTTCCTATAGGACCATTGATGGTAGATCAATTGAGAGTAAAGAATGAACATAATTGCATGGTTATAGAGCTTTCTGCCTCACTCTCTGATGTTGAATTTAAGGATGTCAAAGATTGCAAAAATGCAAAGACAATGTGGGATAAACTAAATCTTGTACATGGAGGTGATACAAATGTTCTGAGAGCTAAGGCAGAAAGCCTTAGAGGAAAGTTTGATGATCTCAGAATGAAAGAAGGTGAAAACATCACTCAGTATAGCAAAAGAATAAAAGAAGTAGTCAATGCTATACGAGGTGTTGGAGGTACACTTGAAGAGGAGATAGTGGTAAGTAAAATCTTAAGAACCTTATTGCCTGTATATGCTATTAGAGTCTCTTCTATTCAAGAAATGAGAGCAGTAGAAAACAATAGAGTCACTCTTGATAGCCTGATTGGTAGAGTGATTTCATTTGAGATGAATAATTTTGATAGTAGTGTCTTACCAAGTTTAGAATCTGCATTTAAGTCTTCTATGAGAATAAGAAAATCTAGTCAGAGACACTCATTTAGAAGAGACAGTGAAAGCAAAAGTGAAGAAGAAGATGTAGATGAAATAGAAGCACTTGTGGAAAGAAGAATGCAAAGAGGCAAAGGTAAATACAAAGGCAAGTTACCACTTGTATGTTTCAATTGTAAAGAGATTGGACACTTTTCTGCAAAATGTCCTAACAAAAGAAAAGATGACAGAAGTGATAACAGATCTTTTGAGAAGAAATCTGACAGAGGTGATAACAAAGATTACAAAGGTTACCGATGATCAGAAAGAAGTGATACCTGAGATTACAAGGACAAAGGAAAGAAGGCTAGCTATCTAGTTGCTTGCAAAGATGAAGATACTGACACCGAACCAGATGATGATATCAAGATAGTATTTGTAGCTATGAAGGATGATTCAGATGAAGATGAAAGGTATGAAGAAACTGCACTCATATCTAAGATTAGTAAGAATGATATCTTGATTATAGATAGTGGCTGCACTCACCACATGACTGGTGACAAAGAAAATTTTAATACTTTTGAATACTATAAAGGTGGTACAGTAAGAATGGGAAATGATACACCTTGTCAAATTGAAGGTAAAGGAATAGTAATGCTGAATAACCTGATTAAATGTGAAAATGCTTATTGGGTAAAAGGATTGAATTATAATCTGTTGAGTATTTCTGAGCTGAATAATTTAGGTCACAGAGTAGCATTTGAGAACAAGAAGGCAAATATCTTCAATGAATTAGGAAAATTGATTGGTACTAGTGAACATACCAAAGGTAACTTATTCTATCTGAATGATACTAACCCCACTTGCTTGATGACTAGAAATAATGACATATGGCTATGGCACAAAAGGTTGTGTCATGTGAATTTTGACAACATGATGAAAATAAGCAGGAAAAGAAGTGTAAGAGGCTTACCGACAATGAAAAAGCCAGACAACATCATGTGCAAGAATTGTCAAAAAGGTAAAATGACAAAGTCTAGTTTCAAAAGAAAAACCCATACATCTGATGATATTCTAGAATTAGTCCATACTGATTTATGTGGATCTCTGAGGACAAAGAGTTATTATGGAGATAGATATTTTATTCTCTTTGTTGATTATTACACTAGAATGATGACAGTCATGTTTCTAAAAGAAAAATTTGAAGCATTCAAGATATTTAAATGGTACAAGGCTATGGTAGAGAAACAAAGTGGTAAGGATCTGAAATGTTTGATATTAGATAGAGGAGAATTTATATCAGATGAATTCACTAATTTCTGTAATGAGCATGGTATAAAAAGATAGGTTTCTACACCAAGAACACCACAACAAAATGGGATTGCTGAGAGAAGGAACATATCAATAGTTGATTGTGCAAGAACACTGATGATCGAGAAGGACATCACCTAGATCTTCTGGAGAGAAGTTGTTAGCACTACTGTCTATACACTTAACAGAGTACAATTGAAGAAGGACTCAAAGAAGACTCCTTATGAGCTATGGTATGGTAAAACACCCAATATAAGTTACTTCAAAATATTTGGATGTCAATGTTATGTCTTAAAATATGATAGAAATGGAAAGCTTGACGCCAAAAGTGATGAAGGTATTTTTCTGGGGTATTCTACCAAAAGGAAAGCTTTTAAATGTCTAATCAAGGCTTCTAAAAAAATAGTTGAAAGTGCAAATGTGAAGATTGATGAATTTGCAAAAAAGAATGAACTAGAAATCACAAAAGAACTAGAAGACTACAACAAGTTTTTGTACTATGATGAACCCATAACTCTACCCGAGAAAAAGTGCTTAAATATAGAACAATAGAATTTTGCAACCGACGGTTAGAATGTTGTAACCGAAAGCCAGGATAATGATCAAGATAATGTGCAAGGTAATGAAGATCAAGCTGATATACAAAGAGCTATACCTGTATGTTAGCACTTTTTCTTGTAGGAATCAATTAAAAAAACAATAAGTGCCTAACCCTCTATTCCCAACTCAGATTCATACATGAACAAGGCTAATTAACAAGGATGAAAATCCTTCTTCACTTCAGGCTCCATAGACCCAGGTGGGTGTACCTATCTTAAGACTCACTACTTAACAGTAAACCTTACAATGGATTAAGGACATTCATCCTTCTTCTTTTTAAAGTCCCTGGACTTAGGAAGGCTAACCTTATTATTCACTCTTCAAGGAATCAGCAAGATGAATTGCATCCTCTGAATACAATCAAACATGAATGCTCTCAGACATAGAAATGTAAAGATTTAATTTGATTTAAAATTGATGATGAGAACTACTTATTAGAATTTAGACCAGTGCCTAATCCTGGGCAAAGAGTCCAATGAGACATAAATCCATAGAAAACTAATTAATAGGAACACAGACAAGATCCCAGATAGAGTGCCTTACAAACTATCTTTTCACTTTCACATCTGTCTATCAGATTTTCATACTAATACCCTACCCTCTGGAATTACTCACAAGATTGACTCCTTCCTTGAAGGAAGCTCCTAAGTAACTGCATGGTTACCTTATAACCAGCATGTTTAGATTGCCTTATAGACCAAACATATAAAAGCAGGAATAAAAATACAAAAAAACATCACAGATCTGAAACTGGAGATTCCCTTGTATTTCATTAATGTCATTCTGCTTCAAAACATTCAAAAAGACCTAAGCTTTTAAAATTAAACCATAATTTGAAGTCTGCTATGCAGCTGTGAATTCACCATCATCTGTTACAATCAGGAGAAAAGAAAGATATCGGAGAAATTGAAAAACCATTTCCTTCACTGACACTTTCCTGCTCCTCAAAAATATCTGCAACTTCTTCTAACTGAAACTACAAGAATCTGATTTGAACTGGACTCAAATGGTCTACAAAATCAGAATCCTCATTCTGAGACCTTTCCAGCAATATATGATACTTGGTATTTTGGATAAAATTTGCCCCCTGAACCATTAAAAAGAGTTTGCCTTCTCGTGCACATTTCCAGAATAATTTCAAAATATTTGTACCTTTTTCAATAGTCAAACTATTGAATTGAAATATTTTATTTAAAACATGCATACTTTACCTTTTTATCCTTATTTCACCGAGGTTTAATAAGCTTGTGAAACTTGTTATTCAGGCTTAATGGCTTAATGGGTAGATAGTGTGCATCTTTCCATTAAGCCATTAAGCGGGCCCTTGGATCTTGTTGAAGATGCTCACTTTTGAACCCTTTCCCTTTTGTGATTAATTTAACCAAATATTTCAATTAACTCATTATTTTCTCAGAATGCACCAGAACACGACACTTGTCGCAAGGGCTTAATGGCTTAATGGTTAGATAGTGTGCATCTTTCCATTAAGCCATTAAGCAGGCCCTTAGATCTTGTTGAAGATGCTCACTAGTTAACCCTTTTGTTGAAAGAATTTCAAAATAAAAAATATATGAAATTTGCACATCTCAACAGAATGTGCCAAGAGTCACCCTCTGATTGGTCCGTACGTCCACTTGGTGCCACGTGTCAATTTATGATTGGTGCCTCTAAACTACATTTGATTTGTGCCACTTGGTGCCTACTAGGTGCCACATGGCATCCTCTGATTTGCTGACTGATCTACTGGGTGCCACTTGTCATTTATGCCACATGGACCAATGGTTCTGTTGAATTTTTTAAAGCTTTATGTGTATTTTTGACCAAAATTAGTGTGGGGCCCACCACGTGTACTGAGCCTTCCAGCCGGCCAAGAGGCCCACCAAGAGACTTTGTGCTTCTTATTTATTAAGTAAGTAAGCACCTTTGTATATAAATATAAAGAAAACTCATCACCCACTGAATGTGGGATAATGCTTGCACAACATTTCAAAGATTTTTCAAACTTTATACATGTTCTAGCGCTACTTTTACCCATTCTCCATGAATGTGCTTATAAACGTCTTGAAGAATGCTTAGCCCCCTTCTCACATCACTATGTAGAGAAATGTTCATAGTTTAAAATGCATTCACAATGCATCCTTCATTATCCATGCAGGACACTAGGCATTTGATGTGTATGCAACTTCCGGTGGACTAGTGTTTCCTGCTTGATTTGTTTTAGAGATTTTAAAATCTCTCCTTCAAAAACCCCTTTGCGCAACATAGATGCAGGTGTTTGCTGCTATATTGGCCCTTACACCCACCAATTACATTTTCTTTGAAAGTTACTAAAGTCTTACCAACAAATTGACCCCCATATTGCTGCGCAGGGTACCCTCCAGGTTGCACAATCCATTAATAAATCACAACTTGCAATGATTTGTATTGCTTGAAAGTTTCTAAAGCTTTATATTCAAATCCATTTTGTGTGCAGTTTAGCTTTACATTTGCCAATAGCATTTTCTTTGATCCATTTTAACAATTTTAAACTTAAATCCGCCAATGCATTTGCCTTTGGAAGTTTTAACTCCCTCCATTCAAAATTGCGCAGTCACCTTTGAACTTCCAAGAAACCTTTCATCCTCCACATGGTGGCTGTTCCTCAATTAACTTCATATCATTCTTGTATTTCTTGAAATTTTCTTCCATGTGTTATTGTGTTGTGCTGGCTGGGGTTGTAGAACTTGGCTTCTACACCTGCAAATTGGATTTGCTTGAAAGTTTCTAAAGCCTTACCAGCAAATCCATTCTATGCATCCGAGTTTTCCATTGGTGGCGTGGGCTGGGAGGACTAGCGAAGGTTTTTGAATTTGGAATTACACCTACGAATTGCATTTCTGGAAAGTTTCGACAGCCTTATCAACAAATGCATTTTGAACATACACTGCAATCATCGCATGCCTTGTCAATACTTCCACGTTTCCACTTGCAGGCGGGGAGTGACCTGACAATAGGCAGGGAGTATGTGGGCAAGGTTTGTGTTGGATAGTAGGGGCTTGATGCCAGATAGGAGTCCCCATTCATTCTTGGGCTGCATTCTTCATTCTTCATTCCAGACAAGCCTGCCACTTATAGATAGTAGGGCAAAAAAAAAAATGTTCAATCCCCATGTGTCTTCATGTTGTTTTAAATTGTCTACATGCATTTTTAATGATTCCCTATTATGCTACGCTATTCTTTCTTACTGTTCATCTGCGCAAGTCTCCCTTTGATTTCCATTGAATTGGATCCTCCTTGTTTTGATGCACATGCACTGGCATTGGATTTGCATATGTTTTACACTAATCAATAACATTTGCTTGAAAACTTCCAAAGCCTTTTCAGCAAATCCACTTTGAGCATGTCCTGCAATCTTCATTCAAAATAAATGGTTTTAAAATATTCAAACTTTGCCTTCCTCACACATAGCCATGGAGGTGTTTACATGTTAATATGTAAAGCCAAATTTAATTCTGATTCCCCTTCTATGTCGAATTCATTTTCTTGAAATGTTCCAAATGTCTTGATCTGAAGATGGAGAAATATAGAATCAACTATGCTTCTTGGACACTAGAGTAATCAATAATAGAAAATTTTGAGAAAGTTGTGCTAGTGAGCTTGATGCTCTAGACTTGGAAATCAGAGGCCCACAAATAAGTAATTACACAAGTAATGGTATTGCATCATGCTCCATGGTTAGATGTTGTAGTCTTTTATCTAAAGGAATTGTAAAGTGAATCAAGGTTCTGGGAAATTGTTGATAATACCCAAAACAACAACCTTTTATCCTCTCTGAGTGATACTGAAAGAAGTTTCACCAAATAAACAATGTGATTTTTTCCAAGTTGATCTACTAGATCTCTTCCTGATACATCCTGAGAGGCCACCGGTTTTAAAGATGGAAGTGATAAAATACATATCAAGGAAGTAATAACATCCCCCATAATTGAATTAGGTGCGAGAAATCTTGAAATAGAAGGAGAAATACTATTCAACCACAACTTCAATAAATCTTTCTTTTCATACAAAATTGTCCTGCACCTTTAATGTGACTTTGGCCATTCAATTTTCTCTGCAAACTTCACTCATTAATGGCAACTGGCCTCTGGGACTACCTTTAAAAATTGACAAGATCAAGTAACCAGGACATGGTGGTGGGCACACATGTTCTATGTTTAGCATTCTTCCATGCTGCAAAGTGATTCTTGGTGAAACCAAATAGGTCCAAAGATTTTAATCGCCCAAGTCGCCTCTTTATATCAATTTTGCAAATTACCCTCTCCAATAGTAATGAACTGCATTTGGTTTCAACTTTGAAAACAAGTCAAACGACCTCCTGGGAATTCAAGCCTCTGGATACTGGAAATATGCTATATGGAGAATATAGATCCAAAAGGGTACCTCTTGAAAATCATCTGGACACATTTGGCAGCCCCTTGAAAGTAGCCACTTGGAAATGCAGGAAACTGAAAACATAAGGAATACCAATTTCTGCAAATGGAAAGAAACTTAGAAAGTGTGCAAACAAAACCCTCAGGATCTGAGACCTAGAAAACTTGAAGTAAATTTTGTCTATAATTCAGGGCAACCACTTTCTTGATCTGACCAATCAAAAAATTCAAGATATAACCTCGCAAACAGGGCCTCCGACCAAGCTGTGCCACTGAATTGCATCAAATTGTTAGAAACTACAAACGAAATCAGATTGGCAAACTGGGCAAACAGATTCATCATGACCTAAAAATCATCAGGATAGCACATTTCCATGCCTAGAATATAGGGGAGCTTTCAATTATCAATTTCATTCAACCGGGTGTGAAATTGTAAGACCTCAAAGTAGGTCATTCAAAAATCTGCATTTGACAGTTCGGCACACTGATAGAAACTGCAAATAGAATGGGCTTAGCAACTTGACCAAATAGACTTGTCACAACTTGAGGACAGAGACTTGAAAATTATTTGACTTCTATAATGGATTAAAAAGGGGATTTTTTCAATTAGGTCACTAGGTCAAAAGTTACAGTCAATCAAACAGGGCTACTCAGAATTCTGATCAATTGCACAATGCATGACAACAGTAAACTACCAACTTTGAGGGATTTGAAACCTAGTCAAAACATATCGAAATGAATTGGGATTTGAAAAATAGGTTCTTTGATATGGATAATAAACATCCCAAAAGTGGTGGGACATGAAACATTTCTGGGTGCAAGATATTCAAATGCAAACTAGGCCTGTTACAACAGATTGACACTTAGGTAGAAATGTAGATTTGACAAGTGCTCAAAACAAGACATCATGAAATAACTCAAAACTTGAAAGTAACAAACTGGACTGTCTTCAAATTCCTAAAAAAGAGTGATTAGCACCTTACATGCATGGTAGACCTCAGAATCTCATCAGGGCAAATAGGCTCAAAAAGCACTTATAGGGGGTCAAAATGCAAAATTTTAACATGGTACTTCAAAAACTTTTACTACTTTTTTTAGTCCCAACACTGTACTTGCAAGATATGTAAGAAGGAACCATCCAGAGGACTAGATCATATGAGATAAGAAAGTTGGTACAAGAACAAGAAGTAAGTCTTTAAACTCAAATTGCTTAATTTGTGAGTTTGAACCAAAATC
>MU226589.1:1887470-1936730 GCA_018584345.1 Thuja plicata | reverse complement strand
TGTTAAGTCTAGGTTAAGAGGTATAATTTGGATTATGTATAGGGTTAGGGTTTAAATTAGGTCTAAAGATAAATGAGGATTAGAGTTAGATGTAAAATTAATATTATAGTTGGGGTTCACATTATATACGAGATCTAACTACACCCTAACTCCTATTAAACTATATCTAACAAAATTAAATTAAAACATTTTAAAACATATCTAAAAAAATTTAAATTAATTAAATAACTAACACATTTAATTAACTGAAAAAAAAAAGATTATATTAATTACTTATATCATTTTATATAAAATCATATTATTTTATTTCTACGATAAAAATAAATAAATACTAAATATAAACAAAAATAACTATTAAATTAAAATATTTCTTATAAATTACAACTATTTTCTATTAATTAAACCAAAAAAAACAATTAAACATGGATTTTTAATTAATAAACAATTATTTAATACTAAATAAGCAAAAACAACTAAAACAAAACATTGAAAAACATTAAAATTAAAAAATAAAAAATGTACTTACCCCTTCCGGCCAGAATACCCCTGTAGCTCTCTTCGAAGCCCCCACCCGCTGAATGCAAATGACCCGCGCGGGCTTTGTTTTGCCCTTTTATATAATTTGGGGGGTCCGATCGGACCCCTCGCGCCACATAGGCGCCACTTGGCACCTAAAAAGTGCCACAAGGGTCCGGCCGGACCCATTCCGGCTGGACCTATTCCGGTCGGAATTGGTCCGGCCAGACCCGTCTAGTTTGTCCTTTAGCGTGACACACTATTGTACTTTTACCCAGTGCCATGTATGCAATTATTAGTATAGATATTTTGGAGCCTTTCATGTTTACATCTATGTTGTATACATGTTTTGGATGCCATGTTCATACACGCAGATTTAGATATGTAGTTTTAGTTGAGTTATGTTAATTTGTTTTGGAAGTTACAGTTTCTAGAGATTATCTGTTAAGAGCCGACGTATTTACATTATTTCTTGAGTTACACCTATCTTTGGTATATGAGTGTTTGAATTCATGTTTAATAGTGAGTTAATTATTATTATCTAAAGGCGCTAAATGTGTTTTAACAAAAGCGTGATGTTTGAGTTAATTTGGTAGAGCCGAATATGTGAAGCGATGCGTCCACTCATCTTGAGTTGCACGATCCTAACTTTGATTGCGTGCTTAGTTAAGCTGACAGGGAAGTTGTTGAAGTGTTTCCTATATCTCTCGTGACCTTATCCTTATGGAAGATACATATAGCAGTTCAAATGTGATTTCTAAGGTGGAAAATGAAGTGAAAAAGATAAGACAAAGCAGAGCAGAAAGTTAGATAGTAAAGCTACATCATTCATCAATTGCAGATCTATGTGAAGAAGCAGAAGAAGATTACAATTCACTAGAACTGATCAAGATAGCAAGTCTACTCAAACAGTTCATTATCATATATAGTGTATATCTTCCTTATAGAAGGTTGCAGCCTTCACCATTTGAGCAGTGAGCTCTTGGACAATATGTCCTCACCGCTAACAGGGTTATTTGTAAAAGAATCCTAACAGGGTCCAACCTTTGACCAGGTCTTTGTACTTATTGAATTGTAAAGATCAACTCCTAACAGGGTTGCAAGATATTCTAATAAGGACCATTATAAACTAGTATAGTTATTTGTAGGTACTAATTCCCACCAGGGTTTTTACCTAATTTGGTTTTCCCCGTTACCAAAATTATGTTGTTCAATTCTATGTTATCTTGTTGAGTTTACATTTAAAGTTATTCTATACTTAATTGAAATAAAATTGAATCTTGTAGATAATTGATTCACCCCNCCCCCCCCCCCCCCCCCCTCTTAGTTATCTCTTGGGACTATTCCTAACACATATGACTATTGTAAAAATAATTTTTAGATATTTGAATAATATTGAGGATTATGGACTATGGTATAAAAGAGAAGGAAATTTTGAATTGAAATTTTATACCGATGTTGATTGGGCTGGGAATATAGATGATAGAAAAATTACTACTGGTGGAGCATTATTTAATGGAGAAAGACTAGTTACTTGGATAAGAAAAAAGCAAGGATGCATATCTCACTCAACTGCAGAAGCAAAGTATGTTTTTGTTGCCGCCAATTGTTCTAACATAGCATGGATAAAAAAACTATTGAAAGGAATGATTGAAGAGAACACTGATTCAGTGATGATTTATCATGATATTACAAGTGCTATAAATATTTCTAAGAATCTTGTGATGCATGCAAAAAAATAGAACATATCTATAAAATATCACTACTTGAGGGAACAACTACAAAACAAACAAGTAATACTGGAATATGTACAATCAAAAGAACAACTTGCTAACATATTCACAAAACCCTTACTGAAGGATACATTTGAGTACTTGAGAGGTAGACTAGGGGTTCGTCCATTGTCTATTGGTAACTAAGCTGAGTAGTAGGTGATGATATGTAACTGATTGAATGTTTTAAGATGTTAAGTTTATCACCAAAATGCAGAAGGATAATGCCAAACATTAAATTGGTTAACGAATTGTATTGTCATTGATGTCAACTTGATATAATCTAATTGGTTATAGTCAATGTGTCAAAGAATCCAGAGGATCAAAGAGAAAAATATTATGCTTTCTGTAATGCATAAAAGACAAGTATTAACAATGTGACTACAAACACTAACGGTCAATGAAACCTGACGGATAGAGATCACCGACAGTCAAGTCACAGTGATTCCTAAGCAAGAACACTGACAAGAATTACCGATGAGAAAAATCACAAGCATACTCGATGGCTAGAAACATAGTGTAAACCGAAGGAGAAGCCCGAGGTGAACTAGAGTGTTGACCGATGCTATCAAAGAGTTAAACACCAAAATTAACTTGAGTTAAGAAATGACAAAATATCTAGCTGGCAAAGCAAAATATAGAGTTAACAGGTAGTTATCTCTATTTTCATTGACAAGATAAAGCCAGAGATAAGTAATGGATTTAAAGTTATTTTGTCCAGTTGGCAAGAAGATCTCAGTGATGTTAGCAATAAGTAAGAGGGGGGTGAATCAGTGGCCTCATAAATTAATCCTTAAAACTTATAACCACAGATTATGTCTCTAGTTATCTTTTGTCCTACAAGATGAATGCCTTGAAATACTTTTATCAATTTTCTACTTGTCATATTTCTTTGTTAATCTCTCTTATGTATGATTACCGATAAGTAGTTAACTATTTACCGAAACATAGTAAATATGCAAAGTATACTGATCAATCCAGAAATGCATATGTGAAATGTAAAATAGTAAAGTAATAAACCATAAACACATAACACATGGATTTTAATGTGGAAACCCTTTTAAGAGAAAAATCACTAGGACCAATACACCAAATTTTCACTCTTCTGAAGTGAGCTCTATTAGGAGCCAACCTTGTTAAAGGTTACAAACACACTGTTAGGTGTGACCTTGTTAGAGGATTTATAAATATTTTGGCAACTAGTATCTAGCATCTAATGCTACCATCCTTGATCAAACACTCACTTGGCCTACCAATAGGTATCAGGCATATCTAATGCTACTTTTCTGATGAAAATTTTTGATACTCCTTGGGATGTATCTCAATTGTAAAAGAATTTTAAGTCCTCAGTTAAGAGGCTTTATGCTTCAATGGTTAAACTAAAACACTAATGATTATTTCATACATACAAATCAAATGCAGATTTCCAGATCTATTGTAAGTCCATTACCTTTCTGATCAATATTATCACTTATACCTTTTCTCCACACTGTTCTTCTCTATGATGCTTGTCTCACTGTTCGTCGGTGTCTACAGAATCTAGCTCTTTCCTCATCTTGTTGATCAGGACTAAAATAATAATTTCTTCTCCTTCATATTTTCTTTAGCATCCCTCTATTCTCTTGTTCACCCCATACACACCCCTCATAATGAATTGGGTTTGTCTTTATATAAACATGATTCCCCCTTTTCTTGGCTTTCTTGATTATTGGTGTGTTCCACAATTCTTGCCAATAGATTTAAAGTAAACTCTTGATTTATCTCAAAGAGATCTTGCCAACTGGACAAATCAGCTTTAAATCAATTACTTATCTCTGGCTTTATCTGGATGATTAAAACAATGATAAGTATTTGTTAATTCTATCTTTAGCTTCTTGACAACTAAGCATTTTGGCATTTTCTGAACTCTCTGTTCTATCGATCAACACTTCAGTTAGTCATTGGTGATAACTGACTGTCCATCTATGTGACTTCAGTTGTCATCGGGATATCCATCCTTGTCTTCTTGGTCGGGCAACATTAAAGTTCTTCCCATCGGGTTATTCTATCCTTTGCTCGTCAGTCAACACTGTAACTTTGCTCATCGGTAATGTTGTGCATTTAGCTCATCGGATAACACTGTGACTCTACTCTTTTACTCTAACCATTAATGTGCACTTCATCGGTATATGTAGTCACTTAGTGAATACTTGACTTGTATGCATTACTGATAGCATAGCCTTGATTCATCGATTCTTTTAAGTCTTTTGTAGTATTTCTATGACCATACAGATTATATTAAGTTGACATCAATGACAATATAATATATTAACTGATTTAATTCCTTGCATGATCATCAACTTGATATCTTCAAACATTCAATCAGTTACATGTCATCAATCTCTCCCTTTTGCATTGATGGAAACATACTACATTACCATACTATACTATTACTAATACAATATGTAATATACAGTTTCATCAAACTTTTCTAATGTAACTATTACAAATGTCTGACTTCTGGTAAGCTCAAATAGCTTTGATTTGATTCTTGCAGTTTTCTTTCTATCTTCAATCCCTTCACAGGATAGATGTAGAATCTTTCTTTCTGTGATGTGATGTGTTCTCCTTCTATATCAAACTCTCTCCCTTTGACTATTCTCCTTTCTTGTGATGTCTTTTGTCATTAATTCTCTCCCTTTGTGTTTACTCTCCCTTTGTGTTTACTTTAATGGATATAATCTCTTCCTAAGATTATAATGGATAAACTTTGTATGATAAAATCTTTGTATGATAATGAGATATCTCTCTCCCTTTGACAGCAATACCAAACAAACATCTTTTCAAAAAAAAATTTGACAGTAGGGTCAAGTGGATCCTTTATATCCATAATATATTCCTTGAATTTCCCAATCCATTGGTAATAACTCTAGGGCTTGAAGTATATAAATACTTTGTTGTGTATAGATGTATCTTAGAAGTCCATCTCTCTACTTGCATCAATATGAATGATATTGTGATAATATGTAGGCTGATGCAACCTTTTAGTCAGCTTACTTACCAATAGACAAGGGCCTAACCCCCAGTCTCTTTCTCAAGCACTCAAATGCATCCTTGGATAGTGGCTTGGTGAAGATATAGGCCAATTGTTCCTTTGATTGCACATACTCAAGTATCACCCCCTTTTCCTGAACTTGTTCTCTCAAATAATGATACTTGATGGCAATATGCTTTGTTTTAGCATGCATAACTCGATTCTTGGAAATGTTTAATGAACTTTTATTATCACAATAGATAATTACTAGTTCTAAAATTTTCATATGTATACCTTCCAGCAACTATTTGATCCATGCAATATTTGAGTAGTTTGCAGTAGCAACATACTCTTCCTCTGCAGTAGATTGAGAGATGCATCCTTTCTTCTTACTGATCCATGTGACAAGTTTGTCACCCATAAATAATGCTCCTCCAATTGTGCTTTTTTGGTCATCAATATTTCCATCCCAATCAACATCAGTAAAGACCTTTAGTTCAAATTTGCCTTCTCTCTTATACCATAAGCTATATTCCTTGGTATTCTTTAGATATCTTAGGATTCTTTTCACAGAAGTCATATGTGATTCCCTGGGATTAGAAAAATATCTAGCAACCATTCCTACTACATGTGCAATATCTGGTCTAGTATGTACAACATACATGAGTTTTCCAATCATTGATCTATACAAAGTTTGATTTTCCTCTGATGACTTGTCCTCCTTTTTCAGCTTACATCTAGTTGCCATCGATGTTCCAACTAGTTTGTATTCTTCCATTTTGAATATTTTTAGTACTTCTTTGATGTACTTGGATTGTGTAATGAAAATACCTTCATCTTGTTGCATGATCTGTAGACCAAGAAAGAACTTGATCTCTCCAAACATAGACATCTCAAACTCTTTGCTCATTTCATTTGAAAATGATTTGCATAGCATATCATTGCCTCCAAATATGATGTCATCAACAAATATCTCAGCAATCAAAGTGTCAGCATCAGTATCTTCCTTTAAATAAAGATTATTGTTTTCCCTAGTCCTTACAAACCCAATACTTATAAGATAGGAATGAAGTCTTTCATACTAGGATCGGAGTGCTTGTTTCAATCCATACAGGGCTTTGTGTAGTCTACATACCATGTCCCTCTTGTCTAGATCAACAAACCCTTCTATTTTTTCAATGTATACCT
The DNA here is from genome assembly GCA_018584345.1 of Thuja plicata. Classification (NCBI taxonomy): domain Eukaryota; kingdom Viridiplantae; phylum Streptophyta; class Pinopsida; order Cupressales; family Cupressaceae; genus Thuja; species Thuja plicata. Next base: position 1,930,241 of record MU226589.1, on the reverse strand, counting down.
CTTCTTCAAGTATTCCATTTAGGAATGCAGACTTGACATCCATTTGATATAACTTGAATCCTTTACATGTAGCATAAGCAAGTAATATTCTTACTTCTTCTAGCCTTGCAATGGGTGCAAATGATGCAGGAGAATCTTGGGTCATTAGAAATCTTGCTCAACCAAAAATATGTCTACTTTCATTTCCAGTTTGTTCTCTGTCTCTCAGCTTCTATTGCTTGGCATGCTTGCTGAGTTGCTCGGTCATGCTATTTTACTTCTGTTACTTTGTCCTTCTTTGGCCGTGTGCTCTTTTTCTCAGTCATGCTTTGCTAAGTTGGTTTATTTGGGAGTTGGAGTTGCTAGGAGACTTCTTCATTTATTTTTCGTGGCTGAATTAATGTGGGGTCTCTCATTGGGATCTGTGTGGACCTAAATCTGGGTCTCACCTTTGTATTTGAGCGCCGGCCTCCTTGTTGGACTCTTGTATATATTATTTTGTATGTTCTTAGTTTAGGCAAGTCTTAGAGAAGGAAGACAAATGTTAAGATATTGAAGATCTGAGATCTCTATTGTAAGAAGATAAATTCTAATACATTGTGATGTATATGGCCGTAACTAGGAAGGCCTTACAGCTTGGCATGTATCGAGTTTGATCAATTAATGATAAAATACCTTCGTTTTTCTCTCTCTCACTGTGTTTTTGTGTTTATTCCACATTTTTTCTATAAGCTAGATGGTTTTGGGTGTGCCCTAGGCCCCGTCTCCTTCCTCCCTTGTGCCAAGTGGTATCAGAGTGAGTTGAGATCTGTGGTTGCTTCTTGTAAACTCTAAAGATATTTTTTGTAGGGTGGTAGGTTACAATCTAACCTACAATTGCAGAGAGTTTCAAGATGGCTTGTGGGAGAGGAAATGTTGATCAAGGTCTAGCTAATATGCTTAGACAGGTGACTGCAATATTGGAAGCTATTGAAACAGCCCAGCATAGAGGAAGACATCTTGAAGATGTTAGTGATGATGAATTTGAAGAGGTTCAAGGTGAAGCTACACCTGCACCTGTGATGGATGAGGAAGAAGAGAGATTCCTCAAAGCCTTGACAAGTTTGAAATCCACACCTCAGTTCAATCCTCCTGAGTACTGTGAGAAATTGGATTATGATGAATTTATTGACTGGATAACTAAAATGGAAAAGTATTTTGAATATGAGAATGTTGTAGAACATAAGAAGGTGAAGATTGCAAGCAAAAAAATGAAAGTTCATGCATCCTTATGGTGGGAACATCTGAAATTGGATAGGAAGAAGAAAGGTAAAGAAAAAATCAAGGTATGGGATAAGATAGTTAACAAATTGAAAGGCAAATTTCTACCTTGTGATTATCATATTAGTCTAATCCAGTGAATGCAAAGTTTGAAGTAGATGGACAAATCAGTCAAAGACTATACTGAGGAATTCTACAGATTATACATTAGATTTGGACATGTTGAAGATGAAGTGGAAAGAGTTGAAAGATACCTGAATGGCTTGAGAAGTTCCATACAAGATGAAATTAGTTTTGTCAAAATGGAAGGTATTGAAGAGGCATATCAATTTTCCCTAAAAGCTGAAGAAAAGTTGAACTTAAGATATGAACAACAACAAAGAGGTAGAGGTGGTAGATTCCCTAGAAGAAGAGGTAGATCTCATGGTGAGAATAGTATATTAGAACTAGACAATTCAATTTAAGACACATCTTAAGACAACAGAAAGATTGAATGGAAAGGTGGAAATTCATACCGAGGAAGAGGAAATTATTTTAGAGGTGGATATAGCAGAAGAGGGTTCAAAGTAACTTGCTACAATTGTGGTGAAGAAGGACGTAAATCCTTTGAGTGTACACATGCAAGCAAGAAAGGTGGTAGAAGTAGAATAAATGCATTAATCCAAGAAGAACCATCCAATGAACCTAAAAGTAACCTTATGATCTGAAGGATACTATGGAGTGAGAAAGATAAGCAAGATCCGATCTGGAAAATTTTATTCAACACCATATGTAGAGTTGAAAACAAAGTTTGGAAGGTCATTGTTGATAGTGGAAGTTCAAAGAATCTGGCATCTAAGGAAATGGTTGCAAATTTGTAGTTGTAGAGGATGAAACATCCAAAACCCTAGAAGATCTGATGTATCAAGGATGAGCATACACTAATGGTGAGTGAACAATGTTTTGTGAATCTGAAAATTGGAAAATACTATGATAAGGTATTGTGTGATATCATGCCTATGGATTGTTGTCATATTTTTTGGGTATAACTTGGCAATATGATAGACATGATATACATGATGGAAGGTTGAATAGATATTGTATTTGGGTTGATGGGAATAAGAAAATTTTGTTACCCTTGGTTGAAGAATCTGCTAATGAGTTATGTACATCTGTGAAAGTTTATCTGATGGAAGGTAGACAGTTTGTTAAGGATTTGAAAATAAATGATATATGTTATGCCTTGATTCCTAAAAAACCATGTAAGAATACAAAAGATGACATTCTTGAAGAAGTTGGAAAGTTGCTCAGAGAGTACAAGGAGATAATTTAAAATAATTTACCTAATGGTTTGCCACCAATGAGAGATATCAATCATTGTATGGATTTGATTCCTAGATCTAGTTTACAAAACAAAGCACCACATAGGTTAACACCGACTGAGAATGAAGAGCTTAACTGACAAGTTCATGAATTGTTGAACAAAGGTTTGATCCAAGAAATTTTGAGTTCATGTGTAGTACCAGCTATGTTGGCACCTAAGAAGAATGGAGAATGGAGAATGTGCGCTGATTCCAGAGAAATAAACAAGATCACAGTGAAGTATAGGTTTCCTATACCAAGAATGGGTGACATAATGGATTTTTTGATTGGAGCAAAGTATTTTACCAAGATTGATTTGAAAAGTGGATATCATCATATCAGAATCAGAGAAGGTGATGAATGGAAGACTACTTTCAAGACAAAGGAAGGTTTGTATGAGTGGTTGGTTATGCCTTTTGGTTTAACTAATGCACCTAGTACATTTATGAGGCTGATGAATGAAGTTCTGAATAAATTCTTGAATAAGTGTGTGATTGTATATTTGGATGAAATTCTGATATTCAGTAAGACTAGATAAGAACATCTTATGCATATAAGACAAGTGTTACAAAGATTAAAAGAAGAAAAGTTGCTGATAATTCTAAAGAAATGTTCCTTCTTGAAAGAAGAGCTTATGTATTTAGGATTTGTGATTTCAGCTGATGGTTTCAAGATGGATCTAGAGAAGTTTGAAGCTATATTGAGTTGGCCTACACCTGAAAATCTCACTGAGGTAAGATCCTTTCATGGATTGGCAAGTTTTTATAGCAAGTTTATCATAATTTTTAGTTCTATTTGTAATGCTATGACTGATACAATGAGAGGAGACAAAAGAGAATTGAAATGGACACATGGAGCTGATAAGAGTTTTGAAGCTTTAAAGTTGAAATTTTTTGAATTACCTATGTTGGCATTACTGAACTTCAATAAAGTATTTCAAGTTTAATGTGATGCAAGTGGAAGTACAATTGGAGCTGTGTTAACTCAAGAAGGTAAACCTATTGCTTTCTTTAGTGAAAAGTTGAATGATGCAAAGAGAAAATATTTTTTCTATGATCAGGAATTCTATGCTATTGTGCAAGCTATGAAGAAATGGAGACATTACTTGATGCCAAATAAATTTGTGTTGTATACTAGTCATAAGGCTTTACAATTTTTGGGTAGTCAGAATAAGTTGAATTAGAGACACATGAAATGGGTTGAATATTTGCAGAGCTTTACATTTTTGATTAAGCATAAGAGTCAAGCTTCTAACAAAGTTGCTAATACATTGAGTAGAAGAAGATCTTTGTTGACTGAAATGAGAGTTGAAGTTGTTGTCTTTGATGACATGAAGAATTTTTATGAAAATGATCCTGATTTTCAGAGTGGTGGAGAGTGTGCAAAACACCTAATACAAATCAATCAAGTAAGTATGAAGACTATTTCATTCAGGAAGATATGTTGTTTAAAGGTATTCAGTTATGTATACCGAGAGGATCAATGAAAACTAATCTGATAAAGGAGAAACATAGTAGTGGATTGGCTAGACACTGTGGTATTGATAAAACATTGAGTTTGCTGAAGGAGAGGTGCTTTTGGCCTCAGTTGTATAAAGATGTTCAAAAATTTGTAAGAAGTTGTGGAGTCTGTCAAGTTGCAAATGGAGTAAGTCAAAACACTAGTTTGTATACACCTATTACTATTCTTGAGAAACCTTGGAGTGATATCAGCATGGATTTTGTTCTTGGCTTACCTAGGAGAACAAGAGGAAATGATTCTATATTTGTTGTTGTGGATATATTTTCTAAAATGAAAAATTTTATACCATGTAAGAAAACATTAGATGCAGTACATATAGTAGATCTTTTCTTTAAAGAGATTGTTAGATTGCATGGATTACCAAGGAGTATCACCTTTGACAAAGATAGTAATTTTGTAAGATATTTTTGGAGAACACTTTGGAAGAAGATAAATACTAAGTTGAAATTTAGTTCTACATTTCATCCATAGACTCATGGACAAACAGAGGTTGTAAGCATAAGTTTGAGTAACTTTTTGAGATATTTAGTTGAAGACACACCAAGAAATCAGGATTTGATGTTGGCACAAGCAGAGTTTGCATACAACAACTCAGTAAATAGAAATACTAGAAAGACACCTTTTGAGATTTTTCATGGCACACAACCTGGAAGTATATCAAATTTGAGAGACATTGTTGGTGAAGAGAAAAGAAGTGCTGAAGGAGAAATTTTGCATAACTTATGAAGACATTGCATGAGGATGTGAAGGAAAAGCTAGATAAAAGTAATCAAAATTACAAAGATGATGCAGACATATCAAGAAGACATAATACATTTGAATTTGGTTATGTTGTGATGATTCATTTGAAGAAAGGAAGATTTCCTATTGGAACATATGGGAAACTGAAGATGAAGAAATTTGGTCCTTGTAAAATACAGAGAAGATTTGATAGTGGAAATGCTTACGAAGTTGAATTACCTGATGACATGGATATATCACCCATATTCAATATTTTAGAATTCTATGAATATCATGAACTTGATGAAGAAGTGACAATACCAAGTGATTATCCTAAGAAGTAGATAGAGGAAGTTGAGAAGATCTTGAAATAGAGAGTTGACAAAAGTACAAGAGGAAAGGAATACATGGAATATCCGGTAAAGTGGAAACACAGACCGATTGAGGACTCATCTTGGATTTCTCAATCTAAGTTGGATTTATTTCAGGTTGGACCTGATACAAGATTTGGGGAATCATTTCTTTTCAACCCCAGGTGTCTAATGCAGGAGCATCTTGGGTCCTTAGCAATCTTGCTCAACCCAAATATGTCTACTTTCATTTCCAGTTTGTTCTCTGTCTCTCAGCTTCTGTTGCTTGGCATGCTTTCTGAGTTTCTTGGTCATGCTAGTTTACTTCTATTGCTCGGTACTTATTTGAATGAGTGCTTTGTTGCTTGGTCATGCTTTGCAGAGTTAGTTTATTTTGAAGTTGGAGCTGTTGGCCGACTTCTTCATTTATTTTTTGTGGCTAAATTAATGTGGGGTCTCTCATTGGGATTTGTGTGGTCCTAAATCTGGGTCTCACCGTGGTATTTGAGCGTTGGCTTCCCTGCTGGACTCTTGTATATATTCTTTTGTATGTTCTTAGTTTAGGCAGGTCTTAGAGAAGGAAGACAAATGTTAAGATATTGAAGATCTAAGATCTCTGTTGTAAGAAGATAAATTGTAATACATTGTTATGTATATGTCCATAACTAGGAAGGCCTTATATCCTAGCATGTATTGATTTTGATAAATTAATGATAAAAGTCCTCCGTGTTTCTCTCTCACACTATGTTGTTGTGTTCATTTCACATTTTTTCCGCAAGATGGATGGTTTTGTGTGTGTCCTAGGCCCCATCTCCTTCCTCCCTTGTGCCAATAAAGGTCTTTCCATAGTCAATTCCTTCTTGTGCATACCCCTTTTATACTAGTCTTTCTTTATTTATGGTGTCTTCTCCATTCTCATTTAGTTTATTACTGAATATCCATTTTGCACCGATGACATTCTTGTCATCTAGTCTCGGTACAAGCATCCATGTCTTGGTTTTCTCTATCTTCTCAATCTCTTCATTCATAGCACTTATCCATTCATCATTATCTAGTGCAACATTGACAGATTTAGGATCATGATCACAAATAAGACATATTGTATTTGAGACTTACTTCTAGTTCTCATACCAACCTTTTTATCTCCTATGATCTGGTTCTATGGATGGTTCCTTCTGACATATCTTGCAAGTATAGGTTCAGCTCTTTGTCTATTAGCTTGATCATCATTTTTTTCTTCATTCTATTCTCCATCACTTTGTGCATCATTTTGAGCAATATTTTGATCGTTAGTATTTGCATCCTGATGCTCGGGTGCAATGATCTATTGCTTGGGAGCTCTACATTGTTGGTCAGGTAGAGTGTCAGGTTCCTAATTGTAATTAAACATATTGTAGTCCTCTAGTTCTTTAGTGCTTTCCTTTTGATTCTTCTCTACAAATTTATCTATCTTTACATTTCCACTTTCAACAATTTTTTTAGAGGCTTTGTTTAGACATTTATAAGCCTTGCTCTTGGTAGAATACACTAGAAATATTCCTTCATCACTCTTGCAATCAATTTTTCCATTTCTATCATCTTTTAAGATATAACACTAACTGCCAAAATTTTTGAAATAACTTACATTGGGTGTGTATGCATACCATAGCTCATAAGGTATCTTTTTGGTGTCTTTCTTTAATTGTACTCTATTCAATGTGTAAACAACAGTACTTACAGCTTCTCTCAAGAAGATTTGGGTGATCCCTTTCTATATCATCAGTGTCCTTGCACAATAAACTATGGATCTGTTCCTTCTTTTAGCAATTCCATTTTGTTGTGGTGTTATCAGTGCAGAGACCTATCTTCTGATTCCATGCTAATTTAAAAAGTTAGTGAATTCATCTAAAATAAATTCCCCTCCTTTATCTGACCTTAAGAACTTTAATTATTTACCACTTTTTTTCTCAACCATTGCCTTATACCATTTAAACATCTTAAATGCTTCTGATTTATCTTTTAGAAACATGACTATCATCATTCTAGAGTAATCATCAACAAAGAGAATAGAATATCTATCTCCATAATAACTCTTTGTCCTCATAGGTCCACATAAACCAGTATGGACTAATTCTAGAATGACATAAGATGTATGGGTTTGGGTTTTGAAACTTGACTTTGTCATCTTACCTTTTTGACAATTCTTACACATGATGTTGTTAGGCTTGGTCATCGTTGGTAAGCCTCTGACATTTCTCTTTTTGCTAATCTTTATCATGTTGTCAAAGTTCACATGACATAATTTTTTGTGCCACAACCATATGTCTTCATTTTTAGCAACAAAAAAAGTGGTGACAATATCATTCAAATAGAATAAGTTACCTTTTGTCTGCTCACCTGTACAAATTAGATTTCCTGATTTATTGAAGATCTTTGCCTTCTTATTTTCAAATGATACTTTGTGACCTAAATTATTCAACTGAGAATCACTCAATAGATTATAATTCAATCCATTTACCTAATAAGAATTTTCACATTTTATTTGGTTATTCAACATTATAGTTCCTCTACCTTTAACTGGACAAGGTGTGTCATTACCCATTCTTATTGAACCACCTTGATAGTATTCAAAAGTCTCAAACTTTTTCTTATCACTAGTCATATGGTGAGTGCAGAAACTATCTATGATCCAGACATCTCTTTTACTAACTTTAGATATGAGTGAAGTTTCTACATATCTTTCTTCATCGTCATTTGAATCATCTTTTACTGCCACAAACACCATCTTGATGTCTTCATTAGATTGGGTGTCAGTATCATCATCTTTGCATCTTTCTAAGTAACTAGCCTTCTTTCCTTTGTCCTTGTAGTCTTGGGAATCTCTTCTTTCTGGCCATCGGTAGCTTCTATAATCACCTCTGTCAAACTTCTTTTCAAATGTTCTATCATTACTTATGTCATCTTTTCTTCTATTAGGACATCTTGCAGCAAAGTTTCCAATCTCTTTTCCCAAGGAGTATCAAAAAGTTTGATCATGAAGATAGCATGAGATGCTAGATATCTATTGATAGGCCAAGTGAGTGTTTGCTAAAGGATGGTAGCATAGAGATGCCCGATATCAAGTGATAGACTAAAATTTTAAATCCTCTAACAATTTCACACCTAACAGTGTATTTTTAACCTTTAACAGGGTTGGCTCTTCACCAAGCTCACCTCAGAAGAGTGAAAATTTTGGGTTACCGGTCCCAAGTGGTTTTTCCCTTTACAGAGTTTCCATGTTAAAAAACCATGTGTCAATGTGTTTATGAGTTATTACTTTAGTGTTTTTCATTACACTTAACTTAACTAGATTGATTGGTACACTCTAGATAATTTACTGTCTTTTGGTAAATTAAGAGACTAATTTTTGGTAAACATAAAGTAGAAGGTTTTACAAAGCATTTCGTGGAGTAGTAATTTGATTTAAGTATTTGGAGGAATTCATCTTATAGGACTAAAGATAAATAGAGGTAGAATATATTGGTACTAAGTTTTAAGGGTTGATTATTGGAATATTTTTAAGGCCACTAATTCACCCCCCCCCCCCCCCCCCCCCCCCCCTCTCACTTATTACTAACAATTGGTATCAGAGCTTGTGTTCTTAGAAAGGGAGTTTAACAGCTTAAGCAAAAGATCACAAAATGAACATGTGAGATGTGAACAAGTTGAATAAAGACAACTTTGCATCATGGAAAAGTAGAATAACACTCCACCTATCAGGTATTGGAAATGATATTGTTCAATACTTAGATACTCAATATGTGCTTCCTACAGGACCTCATACTCTTGAGAAATTAAGAGTCAAGAATGAGCGTAACTGCATGATGAGAGAACTTGCATCATCACTCTCCGATGCTGAGTTTGAAGATGTCAAAACCTGTACCTCTGCAAAGAAAATGTGGGATAAGTTGAATTTTGTACATGGAGGAGATGCCAATGTACTCAGAGAAAAGGAATAAAACCTAAGAGGGAGGTTTGATGACCTAAGGATGAAAGAAGGAGAAAACATTACTCCGTATAGCTACAGAATCAAAGAGGTACTAAATGCTATCTGAGGATTTGGAGGTTTACTTGAAGAGGAGACAATGGTAAGAAAAATTTTAAGAACCTTATTGCTTTTTTATGCTATTAGAGTTTATGTTATTCAAGAAATGAGAGCAATTGCAAACAATACAGTTACTCTAGATAGTCTAATTGGTAGACTAATTTCATTTAAGATGAATAAATTTGGCAATAGTGTCTTACCATCCATACAATCTGCATTCAAATATTCTCTAAAGATAAATAACTCAATTCATAGACATGTTGTTAGAAATGATAGTGACAGTGATAATGAGGATCAAGGAATTGATGAGATTGAAGCACTTATTGCCAGAAGAATGCAAAGAGGCAAAGACAGATACAAATGTAAATTACCACTTGTATGTTTCAATTGTAAAGAGGTTGGACACTTTGCTGCAAGACGTCCAAACCAAAGAAAAGATGACAGAGGAAATGAAAGATAATTTGAGAAGAGGTTTGATAAAGGTGAAAATAGAGATTACCAGAGCAACTGACAATCTGACAAGAGAGATAACCAAGACTACAAGGAAAAAGGAAAGAAAGCTTGTTACTTAGCTGAGAACAGAGCTGATGACACTGACACCAAATCAAAAGAAGACATTGAGATGGCATTTGTAGCCATGAAGAATGACTCAGATGAAGATGAAGAAAGGTATGTAGAAACTGCACTCATATCTAAAGTTAGTAAAAATGATGTTTGAATCATAGATAGTGGTTGCACTCACCATATGACCAGTGAAAAACAAAAATTTGAGACTTTTGAATACTATAATGGTGGTTCAGTAAGAATGGGAAATGATACACCTTGTCTAGTTGAAGGTAAAGGAACAATAATGTTGAATAACGTGATAAAATGTGAAAATGCTTACTGGGTTACAGGACTAAATTACAATTTGTTAAGTGTTTCCCAGTTGAACAATTCAAATCACAAAGTAGCATTTAAAAATAAGAAGGCAAAGATCTACAATGAATATGGAGGATTGATTGGTACCGGTGAGTAGACAAAAGGTAACCTTTTCTATCTTGATGTAACTAAAACCACCTGTTTGATGGCTAGGAATGAAGATATATGGTTGTGGCACAAAACATTGCGTCATCTAAACTTTGAAAACATGATAAAGATAAGAAAGAGAAGGAATGTCAGAGGCTTACTAAGCATGACTAAACCTGACCATATCATGTGAAAAAATTGTCAAAAAGGTAAGATGACAAAGTCTAGTTTCAAGAGAAAAACCCATACATCTACTGTAATTCTAGAATTAGTCCATATAGATCTATGTGGACCCATGAGGACAAAGAGATACTATGGAGATAGGTATTTTATTCTCTTTGTTGATGATTTTTCTAGAATGGTGATAGTCATATTTTTAAAAGATAAATCAGAAGAATTTAAGATGTTTAAAAGGTATAAAAACAAAGTGAAAAGAAGTTGAATTCTTAAGGTCAGATAGAGGAGGGGAATTTACTTCAGAAGAATTCACTGACTATTTCAATGAGCATGGAATTAAAGATAGGTTTCTGAACTGAGAACACCACAGTAAAATGGAATTGTTGAAAGGAGAAATAGATTAATTATTGATTGTGCAAGAACATTGATGGTTGAAAAAAGCATCACTCAAACTTTCTGGAGGGAAGTTGTTAGCACTATTGTATACACATTAAACAGAGTACAATTGAAGAAGTACTCAAAGAGGACACCTTATGAGCTTTGGTATGGTCATACACCCAATGTAAGTTACTTCAGAATCTTTGGTAGTCAATGTTATATATTGAAGGATGATATAAATGGAAAACTTGACTACAAAAGCGAAGAAGGTATCTTCGTAGGGTATTCAACCAAAAGAAAGGCTTATAAATGTCTTAACAAGTCATCTAACAAAATCATTGAAAGTGAAAATATCAAAATAGATGAATTTGTAGAAAATAATGATAAGGAAAGAAAAAAGGAACCCGAGGACTACAACACGTTTGTTAATATAGAACCTGACACTCTACCTAAGCAACTGTGTGTCACTCCCAAGCATCAAAATATTGCACCTGAGCATCAAGTTTCAATTACTTAGAATCATGATAATCCTCAAGATGATTTTCTGAACAATAGAGATGAAAATGAAGGTGAAGAAGATGATCAAAATGTGAAAACATAGTTGAAGCGAAACTTGCCAATTATGTCAGAAGACATCATCCACACAATCAAATCATAGGAGACAAAAAGGATGGAACAATAACAAGAAGTAAGTCACTTAACAACAGATGTTTACTTTGTGATTTTGAGACTAAATCTGTAAACAATGAACTTGAGAATGAAGAATGGGTCAGTGTTATGAATGAGGAAATAGAATAGATTGAGAAGAACAATACATGGACACTAGTACTGAGACTAGATGACAAGAATTTCATCGGTACCAAATCGATATTCAGAAACAAGATGAATGAGATTGGAGAAGTCACTAGAAACAAAGCAAGATTAGTATGCAAGGGATATGCACAAGAAGAAGGTATTGACTATGGAGAAACCTTTTACCCATTTCTAGACTAGAAGGAGTTAGAATCTTACTTTCTTATGTTGCATTTAAAGGATTCAAGGTATACCAAATGGATGTCAAATATGCATTCCTAAATGGAATATTGGAAGAAGAGGTATACATTGAACAACCAAAAGGGTTTGTTGTTCCAGACAAGAGAAAAATGGTATGTAGACTACACAAAGCCTTGTATGGATTGAAACAAGCACCGAGAGCCTCGTATGAAAGACTTCACTCATATCTCATTAGCATAAAATTTGTTAGAACAAGTGAAAATAGCAATTTGTACTTAAAAGAAGATTCCAATGGTAATATTCTGATTGCTGAAATTTTTTTTGATGATATCATTTTTGGAGGGAATGATTTTTTATGCAAATCCTTTGCTATTTAAATGAGCAAGGAATTTAAAATATCTATGTTTGGAGAGATCAAATTCTTTCTTGGTCTACAAATTCTTCAACAAGATGAAGGCATATACATCACTTAGTCTAAATACATCAAGGAAGTGTTGAATATATTCAAGATGGAAGATTCCAAACAATTTGGAACACCTATGCCTACCAGATGTAATCTGAAAAAAGAAGACAAAACCAATGAGGTAAATCAAACCTTATATAGATCAATGATTCAAAAACTGGTGTATGTTGTTCACACCATACCAGATATAGCACATGTAGTGGGGATAGTTGCAAGATTCTCTGCTAATCCCAAAGAATCACATATCACTGTTGTCAAGAGAATTCTAAGATATCTGAAGAACATATAGGACTATGGCTTATGGTACAAAAGAGAAGGAAATTTTGAGCTACAAGTCTATACAGATGCTGATTGGGTTGGAAACATTGATGACCAAAAGAGCACAACTAGAGGAGCATTCTTTATGGGTGTCAGGCTTGTCACATGGATAAGAAAGAAGCAAGGATGCATCTCTCAGTATACTACAGAAGCAAAGTATGTGGCTACTGCTTCAAATTGCTCCAATATTGCATGGATCAAATAATTGTTGGAAGGTATGCATATGAAGATCCTTGAACCAGTTATTATCTATTATGATAATACTAGTGCAATAAAAATTTCTAAAAATCCACTCATGCATGCTAAGACTAAGAATATTTCTATTAAGTATCACTATCTAAGAGAATAAGTGCAAGAAAAAGAAGTGACACTGGAATATGTTCAATCAAAGGAACAGTTAGTTGACATATTCACCAAGCCATTACTGAAGGATACTTTTGAGTACCTAAGACAAAGACTAGGGGTCCAACCCTTGTCTATCGGTCAGTAATATGACTATGAGGTTACATCAGCCAATACCAAATCTAAATATCAGTCATGTTGATGCAAACATTGAGATGAACAACAATAGATACATATGTACATTGCAAGGTACATATATACAATGAAAATCAGAATATTGTATTGTTGATGGATAGGGAAATTCAAGGAATATATTATGCAAAGGGATGAAACATGATGTAGATGATAAAATAAAGAGAAGTATTTTTATTTGACATTGTTGTCAAAAGGGGGGAATTATCTCATTGTCATCAGGGAGAGTCATTATCATTAGGGAGACATTTTCTTTATCATACAAAGGGAGAGATGATTCCATATCACATAAAGGAGAGATAAGATAAAAGGAATAATTATATCATCATCCATGAAGAGAAGTTCTAGAGAATCAGAAGGAAGAGTTAATCCATATTCTAATGGAGAGAAATTGATTACACATGAAATATCCATCCAAGGGAGAGAAGTAACAAAGGGAGAGAGTTCAGACAAAGAGAAAGATTGTTGTAAAAGGAAAAAGAGATTATCAAGAAGAGGAATAGTCAAGGAAGAGCACATATAAGATTAGAGAAAGAAGATGCTACATTTATCTAGTGAAGGGATTAAATTTTGAAGACAAACACTCGGCAGGAAACAAATCTAAGCTATTTTTGAGCTTACCGAGAGCCAGACATTTGTAATAATTACATTTGGAAATCTTGATGAAACTGTATATTTCATATTGTATTAGTGATAGTATAGCATGATAATGTAGTATGTTTCCACCAATGCCAAAGGGAGAGATTGATGACATGTAACTGATTGAATGTTTGATGATGTTAATTTGATCACCAAAATGCAGAAGGATGATGCAAGACATTAAATTAGTTAATAGATTGTATTTTCATTGATGTAAAGTTGATATAATCTAATTGGTTATAATCAAAGTGTCAAAGACTTCAGAGGATCAAAGAGAAAAATATTATGCTTTTTGTAATGCATAAAAGACAAGTATTCACAATGTGACCACAAATACCAATGGTCAGTGAAACCCAATAGATAGAGATCACCGATAGTCAAGTCACAGTGATGCCCAAGAAAGAACATTGATGAGCATTACCAACGAGCAGAATCACAAGCATACCCGATGGCCAAAAACATAGTGTAAACTAGCGGAGAAGCCCGAGGTGAACTGGAGTGTTGACCGATGCTATCAAAGAGTTAAATACCAAATTTAACTTGAGTTCAAAAATGACAAAATATGTAGCTGGTAGAGCTAAATATAGAGTTAACTGGTAGTTATCTTTGTTTTCATTGACAAGATAAAGCTAGAGATAAGTAATGGATTTAAAGTTGTTTTGTCTAGTTGGAAAGAAGATCTCAGTGAGATAAAATAGGAGTTTTGCTTTAAATCTAATTGGTGAGGATTGCGGATCACTCCAAGATCAAGAAGATCAAGAACCTAACAACAGTGATATCATGTCTATAAAGAGACAACTCAATTTATTATGAATTAGTGTGGGGATTGAATGAATGAAAAGAGGATGCTGAAGAGAAATTGATGAAGAGCAACTTCATACCATCCTGATCAACAAGCTGAGGAAAGAGCTAAAGTTTTTTGTGGACACTAAGCAACAAAGCATAATCAAAGTGGCGCAAAGGTATAAACAGAGTTATATTGATCAAAATAGTTTTATGAGATTACAATAGATCTGAAAATTGGCAAGTAATAAGTTTTATATGTGAATAGATCATATTTTTTTAGTTTAACCATTGATTCAGAAAGTCTCTTAGCCAAGTAGGATTTAAATATCCTTTCTATATTGAGATACATCCCAAGGAGTATCAAAAATTTTGATCATGAAGATAGCAGGAGATGCCAGATACCTATTGACAGGCCAAGTGAGTGTTTGATCAAGGATGGTATCATAGAGATGCCCGATATCAAGTGACAAACTAAAATTTTAAATCCTTTAACAAGGTCACACCAAATAGTGTGTTTGTAACCTTTAACAGGGTTAGCTCTTCACCAAGCTCACTTCAAAAGAGTTAAAATTTTGGGTTACCGGTCCCAAGTGGTTTTTCCCTTAACATGGTTTCCACATTAAAAATCCATGTGGCAATGTGTTTATGAGTCATTACTTTATTGTTTTGTATTACACTTAACTTAAATGGATTGATCGGTGTACTCTAGATAATTTACTATCTTTCATTAAATTAATAGACTGCTTTTTGGTAAACATAAAGTAAAAAGTTTTACAAAGCATTCCAAGGAGTAGTAATTTGATTTAAGTATTTAGAGGCATTCATCTTATAGGACTGAAGATAACTAGAGGTATAATATTGTGGTACTAATTTTTAAGGGTTGATTATTGGAATATTTTTGAGGCCAATGATTCATCCCCCCCCCTCTCAGTTATTACTAATAGTAGGTTGTATCAACCTACATGAAATAAGAATATCAATCATGTTGATGCAAAGCCAAACTGGAATGACACAGACATATCCGTAGACTGAAAGGTACCTACTACACTGAATACCAGAGATATTTTTTTGGCTACTAAAGAGCTGCATATTTTGTTTCTGGCATTGATGTTAAAGGGAGAAATTCATGAAATATCAAGGGGAGAGAATCTAAATATATCTTCACTAAAGGTAGAAAAGAGAAAGGGAAAGAAAAGACATATCTAATCTACAGAGAGATTCAAGAGCTGAAATGTTAAAACTGTAAGGTCCATCTGCATGATGACATGTTTGTTTATACTAACATAGATTATATTCAAGCTAGGGTCAGCTACAGAATTGTTGCAATTGTAGAACAAAATTTTGGTATTTGTTGTATGATATTTTATACTGCATATTTCATAATATTTTCTATCAATGCCAAAGGGAGATATTGATGAGCTACAGGTAATTATATGTTTGAATTCATTTTTTGATATTTAACCAAGTTGTAAAAGTGATGATAAACATTATCAGTTAATGTATTGTCATTGATGTTAACTTATTTGAGTATTATTAAGGTGGAATATATTTGTTATGATTTGAAGATCTAGAACAAACAAAGTTTGTGTGGTCAGTAAATGAACATTTATATATACACCGAGAGATAGTAATAGCTGAGTAAAGTGCACTGTATACTGAGCACAGTGATTACCAAGCAAGGGATTGCCAACACAATTGTTGATCAAGCAATTTAATCAAATTGAGGCCGACTTGGATGCTGAGGTGGCAATTGATGATTTTGGGGTAAAATATAAATTTTGTTATTTTATCAAAGGGTTATGAAAATTCAATGTCGGAGGAAAAAGATTGAAACATTTTTAACACAACTCCTAATGAAGGATCAAGCGGGAAAATGAACGATGGAGATTAAGCAGCAAGATTTTAAGGATGAAAATTAAATGATACAAGATGTCTATATAAGAGACAAGAGATTCATTATGAAGGATACATGCACATGATGCATACATACAAATTTTATGCACGAGTGATCAAACTAGTTAAAAATAGAACCAAGTGTTGTTCTATAGACATCACCGAGAAAACAAAGGAAAGAGGATTACAGAGCAGAACAAGTATAAAGTATGAGATGAACTAAAGAAGTAAAAATTGATCCTAGGTATTATGTACTTAGAATAGATCTAAATATCTACAAATCAGAGTTGTAATTGAATCAGATCATTATTGTATGCTTTTAACCATTGTTACAGATAAATCTCTTAATCGAGTAGGATAATGAAGTCTTTATTAATACCATTCAGATAATGTTGAGTATTTTCTTTTTGACCCCATAGTGAATGCATGGTAAAGAGAGAACTGTTAGTTTTAAATCCTCTAACAAGGTCACATTTAACAGTGCGCATTATAAGCTTTAACAAGGTTGTCTCTTCACCGAGCTACTTCAGAAGAGTGAAAATTTTTTGGGTTACTGGTCCCAGGTGATTTTTCCCTTAGCGGGGTTTCCATGTTAAAAATATATGTGTCAATGTGTATGAATGTTGTGGGATGTTATTTTACTTTACACTTTATTTTATTGACCTAGATTGGTAATCATAGTATTAATTTACTGACACTCTGTAAACACTATTGATGAAAGTTTAAGTTTACAGAATACATTTTCACTGAGTTGATTTATACGATATAATTTTTTTTGGTATAAATCTAGAGAAATTTTGGACTGTAGGATAACTTGTGAGGAAAATGATTCTAAATAATTCACCCCCCTCCCCCCCCCCTCTCAGTTATTCTAATAGATCCATATTGAGTGTATGAACCATCAAAGCATAACTGTCGTGGGGTTGATATAAATGAAAAGATGGTTGCATAAGGAAACTCAATGTGTAAAGGTTTCTTATCTTGCATAGGGGCTTTAGCTAACTGGTCTGTAATTACTTGTCCTTTAATATCATTTCTATCCACATTCAAGGTCAAACTCACTTAGGATCGATACCCATTATTCTATTCTTTGTGTTAGAGTTTCTTTTCTTTGAAGGTACTTTAGTGTATCAATCTTGGCTATTAACTCAATAGGATGTGCTAACTTGTAGTGTCTCAATTTTTGAAATACAAAAAAATACTACTAGGCATGCTCTCTCATTTTTTTTTTAATTGATTTCATAGTGGACTATAGTTCTACTTATATAGTATAATTCTCTTTCTTTTCCTTTAGAATCATGTTGCGCCAATAAGCCTCCCCCCCCCAAGCTTTTTTAGTAGTAAAAATATACAATAAAAAAGTAGTTTTCTTGATATTGGTGGTGTCAAAATATGAGGATTCATTAGGTATGTCTTTATCTGGTTGAAGGAGTCTTCACATTTATCATCCCATTTATATGACATGTTTTTGTGTAGTAATTGAGTAAATGATCCACATTTTTCTGCTAATTATGAAATAAATCGCCTGCTTGATTGGATTCATCCTTGGAGAAACCTCATTTGTCTGAGATCTTTAGGGGATTCTATTTCTAAAATAGCTTGTACCTTTTCTGGATCCACTTCTATACCTTAGGTAGAGACAATGTAGCATAATAGCTTTCCTTATATGATGCCAAAAGCACACTTTTTGGGATTGAGACATACCTTGAATTGTTCCAATCTTTGAAATATTTGGTCTAGGATGTGGAGATGTTCTTTCCTCGTAAAATTTAATTTCCTAAAAAATCATCTACATAATCCTTTAGGAAATTATGCATCGTATCGTGGAAGATTCTAGTCATTGATCTTTGATAATTCACGTCAATATTTTCAATCCAGATGAGCTTATGGTCCAACAAAAGGTACCCCAAGGGTATGTGAAAGTTGTCTTGTCCTAATCTTCAGGAGAAATTCTGATTTGGTTATATCTAGAAAATACATTCATTAAGGATAACATGAAATTTCATGTTGTTAAATCAAAAATGGTTTTGATGTTGGGTAAGGGAAAATTATCCTTTGGAGAAGCTAAATTCAGATCTCATCAATCTGTGTAGATGTAGATACTCTTATCTAGCTTCGAAATAGGCACAATATTGCATATCCATTCAGCATAAGTAATTTCTCTTATAGATATTGTGTTTAGTATCTTTATCAACTCTTCTTTGATGAGTAATGCCAAATGAGGATTCATCTTTCTTAATTTTTGTTTTACTGGTTTCGCTCCCAGGGCTACATTCAAATGATGCATGATTAAGTTAGGATCTAATCCAAGCATGTTCGCATAAGACCATGAAAAGTTGATTTGGTTTTCCTTAAAGAATTGGATAAAGTATTTTATTTTTGTTTCTGAGAGTGATGCTACTAGATGAATGCTTTTTGAATATTTTGGAGTACCAAAATTGACTTCTTCAATTAGTTTGATCAATATGGAAGATCTTTCTTGAAAATTTTTGGGAAGAGTGCCAAGCCGCTATTGTGTAGGTGCCTCTAAAATGTTTTTTCCATCAGAAATGTCCTTTCTTTTTCCTATTTTTTGATCTAATGCTGCCATAACATGGTTTTAACCATTAGATTATTCTTCTTTTTCTATTTTATTCATTTTGTGAGTGAAATTCTTGACACCCCTCATGTAGAAGCCACGTTTGTGAGTTTCTTGGTGGAATTTTTTTGGGGTTCAACAACATTGAGATACATAGCAATGTAATGGTTAGTGGGTTAGGTGTCTAGCTCAATTGGACATGTATTATTCTAATCAATAAGTTTGGGATGGATTAATGGTAAAGGGTCATTAGGGTGGTTTGTTTCAAGTATCGTCATAGTTTTGATAGCATATTGATCAAAGTTTTCTTAGAGGGGATCAAGGTCAATAATGAAACTCTCTCCTAGGATATCTTGATATTTTTTCATCAGATTATCCTCATTAGAGATGTCGCCGGTATATAGTTGATCAAGTTCAACTGGCCTAGACCTAGAGATTTTTCCCTAATCCAAAATAGGTGCATAGGTACGAACCACGTCCATTTTTTTTCCTTCACAAGAGTCTTCTTCCATGCATGAATCTCATTCTGACTCATTTGAATCTAAGTCACTGTAATCTTGCACTTTGTGAATTTCCACGTAGAGTCTAGAGGTAGCTTCTGCTTCTTTTTAGCTATGGGAATCATTTTTTCCTTTCTCTGATTCAAGGTGTCTTGTTGTGATTTTTTCTTTCTTGGGTCTCAAAAAAAGGGTTTTCTTTCCCCTTGCTATCATATTCCTTATTTATACATGTTAATTATAAATCTTATTGCCATAGGTTTTGTGATACCTTATTTTCTTTTACCTATAGGACTTGTCCCATCATATCCCATTTTTGTAGTAATTGAAATCCTTTTCCATATTTCTTAGTTCAAATGGTGATATCCAAAACATTTTAGTAGGTACTTTCTTGTTCTTCATCTTTATACAACCATTCTAGTATAATTTGATCTTCCTCTTTCTCTACTTTGGTTTTTCGCTAGATAAAGGTCCCATCAAACATTGTCTTAGGATGAAAATTTTGATGTGTTGTTAGTGATGGAATTCCATAGGATCTATGTGAGATAGGTAAATATGATATTGACAATGAGTACCCACCCATTCCATGGTCCATTAGTTTTAGGTGTTTCATCATGCTTGTTAGGGAAGAAACATTTTATTTACTTGAGATACTAGGTATATTTTCCATTTTCCCTTGTCCTTTATCTGAGGATAGAGTATTCTAAGTCTCTTGATGAACATGTTAGAATTTATGGAACTAGACCCCATGCTTCTTTAATATGTGGGATGAGGACATTTGTTACTGGTTTCATGGTGTTGTAGTATTTAAAGGGATTTGAGTCACTAGGAATTCAAATTTATTTCCTTTCAAATGGAAACTTGAGATATTCATGATAGGTAGATGCCATTGCTTGCATCTCATGTTTCCATGGTCTACCTATAAGTATGTTGTAGGAAAGATTCAAGTCAAGGACTTGGCACTCTATATTATTTTCAATAGGCCCCATTCTGATTGGTAAAACTACCATTCCCTTAGAAGACCTCTCTTCATCATCATATGCTTTAATAGTAATTTTTATTTTCACATCAATGACATCTTCAGAGTATCCTATTGCATGGACCAATTTTAATGTAAAAATATTTAATCTATCCCCTCCATCTATCAACACTCATCTTACTTGATGTTTATGAATAAAGATTTAAATATGAAGGGGGTTATTATGAGGGTGATTTAAAGACATGTGGTGTAGGAGCACCTAGGTAGGTTAGATGATACAATGTAACCTAGGGCTTATTATATGTTTTTGGCTTGTAGTAGTTCTAGCCAGACCACTAGGTGAATAAAGGGACTAAGAGTCCTAGTATGTAGATTGCTAAGTAGGAGGATGTCTTGTTAGGTCCTTAGAGACTTTTGTGTCAATTTAGGTCCAATAGGGTGTTTTTGGTATTTTATTGCCAAATGAGTCAAAAAAGGGGATAGAAGTCCTATTTGAGGTTATTTCATCCTAATTAGTGGTTTGGAAAAGTTTGGACAAGGTTAGACCAAGTTTGGATAGCATATCCAAAAAGTTGCAAAAGTTGTCAAAGTTGTCATTAACAATATTGACAACATTTATGAAAAGAATGAAAATTCAAAGGAATTAGTTCCTTAAATGTATAAAATTGGTTTTTGAGTGCCTTGGCCAACTATATAAGACCATTCTTGATCTTTTTGCAGGGTTGGCAAGTTGAAATCATTTTGTGTACGGACTGTAAATTTGGAATACAGTTGCAGCTTATGTGTTTTACGAAGATTAGAATGTTTAATGGATTGAATCAACTTCTCTAAGAATTGATTTGAGTAATGTAGGTTGATAATATACTTTGTGTGGTGGTATTTTTTTAGATTGAATAGTTTTGAGTACTTTTACAAAATCTTTTAGTTTTTGTCCAGTCGCTAGTTTGAATTGGGCACTGTTTACAAATGGAGTCATAACTCCACCTTCCACCATGACATTTGCATGGGCTCTTGGATTATGAAAGGTGACTCCATGTAATATATGTAGAGTGAAGGAGGGTCCCAAGAAAGCATGGCAGCCATTTTTAAGGTGATTCCCTAGGCTAGCTAGTGATGCATGGCTAGGGGTCGTTAGTAGTTGCAGAGCTTATTTGGTGGATTGAAAGCAATCATTGCTTCAACCAAAGCTTGGAAAGGGGTAGGGTAATATGTTTTTAAGTCCCAATTTACATGGGAAGGTTTTCTAAATCCAGATAGGTGTTTAGAATGAAGTTTCTATTAGATATTTTTGAAAGCCTCAAAACCCTGAATTTTAGCCTTGATTATAGGCAGAGCTATATGGATAGCTTGGAAACCCTAGACCTATAAAATATCTAGTGTCTTGATAAAGGGTATCTCAATCCTAAACTTTTTTGGACACTTGTTAAGAAATTTTGTGAGTTAATGTAGAAAAGGTGCCTAAGTAGGCCTAATTGCTTGTAGCCCTATTTGGGAAATGATTGATGTGATTCTTGGAACTCAATTAGGGTTTCAAAGCCAAGTAAGGTTTCAGGTGGTGAAAAGGATCCTAACAAAAACTTCAAGACCCTATCCCTCTTTGTGGATTGAGAAATGATCAATTTGGATCAGTTGGAGCATATTGGAAAGATGGAGCTAGAAAGGCTAGAAAGAGTCTTTTGAAGAGCTATGGTGAGTGTGTGTTTTACATTGTTGGTGTTTCACTATTTGAAAAAGTAGGACCTTATGAGAAGAGTCCTAAGGAGAATAGGGTTGGTGAAAGAACCCTATTGGGTCAGTGAGTGACCTAGGAGCCCCTAGAGGCTCCTAGAGGAAACTAGGGGTTAACAAGACTAGTGCTACATCAACATACCATCATATTAATAAAATGAGAGACAATGTGATGCATGATCATCTTGGGATATTATAAATCTTGCATCTACCAAAAATATTTGTTTACTATTTGATTAGTTTGTTGTTTCGGTTTGCAGTCGATCTATACTTGTTCTTTTGTGTTGTGGTCACTACAGTTTATTTGTGGCTTCATGTTGAAACTTATTATATGATTACACTTCATTTGGATTCATTGTGTAGGTGATTTTGCATATTCTTTACTTGAATGTCTTGTTCTTCATTTTTTATGCAGAGTGGGCATTAGGAAGCCTCCAAAAGGGCTCAATAGGGAAATACACCCTTGAATACCCAAATCAAAGATTAAAAGTTCTTCACACCCATCAAAAGTGTGGAAAAGGACTTGGTCCAAGGTTATCACAACCCAATACCCCAAGAGCAACCTATTCACTAGGTCTTACCAAGCCTAAAACACCAACTACCAAGGTTGGCTTCTTAAGCACTTAATGCAAATTATCAATAATACCCCATGAAGTGACTCTTAGGATTAGGGGTCACCTATACTCATAGGTGTGGTATATTTAGGTCCATAACAACAAGATCCAATTTTTCTATCCATCCTTTACAACCTTTGAGACATAGTTGCTTCACAAATCCAACACTAGGCTTGTAGCCTTTTCAAAAAGGATTTTTCTTTTAAAAAAAAAGTATTCCACATAAACCATAGAATTAATTAGGGATTAAAACACCCTTTATCACCTAATACCTTATACTTAAGCACCAAAATATGAAGGTAAAGGAAAGATAGGGAAACTCACAAAAAGTACCTTTATAGTTAGGCTTAATTTGGATAAAACTTGCACTACAAGTACTCCTTCCTTGCATCCAATGCAAAAAAAAAGACTTGGATCATGTGAAATCTTTTAAAAGGGTCACCTACACTAATTTAGGGCCTTTTTTGAATCCCCAAACAAAAGTTTTGATGACTATCCCAATTCGGTGAATGGTGCATGCATGGTCATATACACCTAGGGCATCATGGAAAGCCCGTCTCCCTGCACTTTGATAGACCTATCCTAAAAATTCTTGAATAACATAACTAAAAATTTCTTTCCACCAGGGTTCATTGAATTCCCAATGTGGAAATGAGAAATACACTCAATTCTTTGTGAAACCCTGATTTAGGACCTAAAATCCAGGGCAGGAAGAATGAAAATTAGATAACTTTCGATGGATAGGGTATTAGACCATGAAAAAAAATGTAGAAGAAGGCTAACACATGGGGATACCTTATTAATTTGTCCTTTCCCTTAGATGAAACTATACCTTTCTAAACAAATTGATTGTTGCTTGAGAATGCAGGAAAATGGTAGTTTTTATTGATTTATGCCAAAAATTTACATCAGAATAGCCTACCACCTACCTATGAGGGATTTTTTAGGAACTCCCAATGGTTGCATAACATATTTTAACTAACTATCCATTTGGGAGTTGTTTTACAAGTTTTGACACAAAGTTTCTCAAAAGTTGCTTGACAACGTTTTGAGCAATTTTGCAAATTAGGTGACCAAACTTGGTCCCAACCTTATTTTTGTGATCCCTAGTGGATCCAAACATGAAAAAAATAGAAATAACCTATAAATTAGGTTTTAGAAAATCATTGACCAATAGTTGACCAAGGGCTTATAAAATGCCAAACTTGGAACTATGGTCTTACAAAGGAGTACAATGAGTAACCTATGATTCTAACATGACTAGAAGGAACTTAGGACCTTGATGGAAACCCTAAGTGCAAAAGGAACACTTAGTTCATTTAGGTTTCTCTTGTACCATACTCCCCATTATATTTTTAACTCAAGTTCACACTTGGGGTTAACTGGTCAACTGTGGTTCCATGTTGTTTGATTTGTTCCTCTGTCATCCAGGTAGCATCTATTGTAGGGAGTCGTTTCCATTTCACTAAATACTACATGTACTTATTATTTTTTGATTAAGCACTTTGGATTCAAAAATTGTGTCTAAATCCATTATTTTTTGGGGAGATCTATCACATAGTCTCCATCATCTTCATTATGTGGACCCTGCATATTAGTAACATCTACAACACACTTGTAAGGTGATGTACGATAAACTTTAAGGATTTCTTTCACACCCTCCAAGAGACTTCCCTTGCCTCATAGGATCCTATTCCTATATAGTATCTTCCAATAGGCTTAGATAATAAACTAATACCTATTCAAACTCTACTATAAGAGTCAGTCTCTGTAAACTTAACCTTGAATGATCAACACCTTAGCTTTGATTCACTTCTCCACACTCACTTAGAAGGCTCTAAGTGCCAAATATCCATAAACATGCTCCAAAATTTGAGGGGTCTTCTCCATCATGAAAAAATTATTTTTCCATCCTATTTGATCCATCTTGGAAGGGTCTTCAATCATCTTCTTATCAGGTTCCATGAATCATCATGAATTGACCTTAAAAATAGGCATATTCTAGTAGCCCTTACCAGTCACCTTTTTCTATTTCTTGCAAACATTTTCCAAACAACTTGGAAAAATAAGACTTGATTCGAATAACCTTTTGGAATTTTTAAAACATTAAAAAATTTTATGGGTCTGACAGTGACCGTACAGGGGGTTCCTACAAACAAGGACAAGAGGCCTAATAGGCCTAATTTCTAGGACTGAACTATGATTTTGATAGCAAACTTGTTCAAACCAAATCCTAAAGGATTGGTAGGACTTCTATCTGCCTATAATGGATATATATGATGTTTAAATTCATGAAAAACTCCTTCCCTCATACAAATCCATACCTTCATGCAATGTTTCATCACTCTTTCTACCTCTAGACCTCTAACTGGGCTTCACAAACTCACCTAGGGCCTAGCATATAAAATAGTTCCTCATACTTTATAGACTCCTAACTCCTAAAAATATATACAATAATGACTCCTCTACCATTTCCAGATAATATGGATTATTATCCACGGTTAGATTTCATGGGGGAGCCATGACTTCCTAAACTACTCAAAACACTAGTAAATTAGACACCCTGAACTAGATTGCTAAAAATTAGAAGATAGATGACCTCAAAATGACTAACACTTCAAATGAAAAAGTTCATAAAAAACCTATAGAACACTAATACAGCACTGGTTTTAGTTTTTCAATCCATTAAGTATGACTGTCAACACAAAAACACTAGTAATTCACTATAAAAATGCTTGCAGAGCTCAATTAACTTTTCTCCAAACTATTATAGGCTTCCATAATACTTTGTGTTTGAGTCTTAGGTATCATCAGCTTCCATTTCCTTCATTTTAGGTCCTGTTGGTTGAGCATAACCTCCTATAACTTAGGGAATCCAAATATACCCAAATGGCATGCACTCTTTTGTAATAATTGCAAAATTGAAGACAACTTCTTTTGAACATTTGGTAACTTCCACATATGCCATGTTCCTATATTCTTGGGCTTCTAACCTCCTATGTATCAAGGATCCAAAGTCACTTATAACCTTATGGAATCTTTATAACAACAAGATGTGTTAGAACACATTTAAGACTCTCACCTAAGCTAAGCTTGTAACTTAAGAAATTAAATAAATAACTAACAAAGGCTATTATTGTGACCTTAGTCCTAATGACTAAATCACCTAGCAAACATAGAAAGAGACCTTCTAAGGTCCTAAAACAAACTACACTAAGATCTTGACTTGGCTAGAGTCAAGTACAAGCCAGAATTTACTAACCAATGGAGGCTAGCCAAGGTGCTCCTGCACCATCCTCCCCAAAATTAAGAACTTCAATCTTCTTGGATTGATTATGGTAGGATCAATGCCCATCCTTTTTAATTTTGATTCCTTGATCCAAATTGCATCAGAAGCACTCTTCCCATACCTCTGATTGAGGTGTTCTTTATACTCCTTGATTCTACTCTTTTTGTAGACTCTAGTGTCTAGTACACTGTCTGGTCCTATATTTGCAGTAGTAGGGAGTTGTAAGTATTCTACATCCATAATCACCTCATTTATGGTCTGGTCACTATCTTTTTGTGGTCCCTTGTAATGGACAAGGTCTGCAACATTAAAAATATTTAACAGTCCACTGTCTTCGGGAAGATATATCTTGAAGGCATTTTCACCATACTTTTCCAATATAGGAAAGGGTCCTATCCTCCTCAATTGTAGCTTGTGAGGTGATCCTTTTTGCAATCTAGATTTGTTTAGGTGCACCATGAAAAGATCACCAACATTGAACTCTACTATCCTTCTACCTTCATCCACCTTGCCTTTGTGTTTATTAGTGTTGTCCACTAATGTCTTCTTCATTGTTTCATGAACTTCTTGCATAGAAAATGAAAAGTCATCAGCATATGCACTTTCCTTGACTCCATCTTTCAAATTCCTCAATTCATAGACACCTCTATGATGTAGGCCATGTACAATTTGAAAAGGACTCTTCCCTATGGATCTATTTATGGTGTCATTATAGTCATATTCATCTTTCCCAATAAACTGATGCCATTGCTATCCATACTATTTAGCCAAGAATATTAGAAGGTTTTCAAGGCTCCTATTAACAACCTCAGTTTCACCATCAGTTTGGGGATGGTAGGTTGACCCGAAGGATAAGTTGGTACCCAATATTTGCCAAAGAGTCTTCCCAAAATAACTCATAATATTTGTGTCTCTGTCTGAAATAATGTTGATAGGCAATCCATGGGTTCTCACTATCTCTTTGAAGAATAGAGATGCAATTTGACTTGCATCATTTGTAGTCTTGCATGGCACAAAGTGAGCCATTTTACTAAATCTATCCACAACTACATAAACACTATCCATACCTTGTCTTGTCTTGGGTAACCCAACTACAAATTCCATGCTTAAACATTCCCAAGGCCTAGTAGGAATAGGTAGGGGCTGATAAAGACCAACATTTGATGAAGTACCCTTGGCTCTTTAACACACAATTCAACTCTCCACATACCTCTTGACATCAATGTTCATCCTCGTCCAATAGTAGAACCTTTAAACTAGTTCTTGTGTCTTTTTGATCCCAAAATGACCACTCAATGCACCATTGTGCTTCTCTTGAATCACGTTATCCCTAATGAAACCTCTAGGGACACATAGCTTGTTGCCTTTAAACAAAAGGTTAGTTTGCAAAGTATATTCAGCATACTCACTATGGAAATGGTTCTTGTATTCAACACATACCTTGTAAATATCTACAAATTCCTCATCCTCAAAATATAGATCCTTGAAGTGATCTATTCCCATGCTCTTCAACTGAATCTCTTGAATGGTAAGAGCTCTTCTTGATAATGCATCAACAAATTTGTTGAGGACACCTTTCTTATGTTTGATATTAAAGGTGTAAGCTTGTAGGTACTCAACCTAGTTCATGTGCTTGTGGCTCAACTTCTCTTGAGAATTTAGAAAACTCAAGGCTTGATTATCTGAATAAACAATGAACTCCTTGGTCAGCATGTAGTGCCTCCAATTTTTCAAGGCTTGAACCAATGCATACAACTCAAGGTCATAAGAAGAATACTTCTTGTTTGCTTCACTCAACTTCTCAGAGTGAAATGCTACTAGTCTACACTCTTGGCTTAGGACAGCCCTAATAGCTATGTTTCTTGCATCACACTCAATGGTGAAGAGCTTCTCAAAGCTTGGTAGGACTAACACTAGTTGGGTAGCAATATTTTCCTTCAGCAACTCAAAACTCTTGTTGGCTTGTTCATTCCACATGAACTTGTTCTTCATTCCTCCTTTGATTGTATCCAACATTGGAGCACAAATAGCACTAAATTTCCTTATGAACTTCCTATAATACTGAGCAAGTCCGTGAAAAATCCTTGCCTCTGTTGCTGTCCTTGGAGTGGGCCAATTCATAATGGCCTCCACTTTACTTTAATCCATTTTCAAATTACCATGAGATAGAACAAATCCTAGGTACACTAGGTCTATTTTGATGAACTCACATTTCTCCATGTTAATCATGAGCTTCTCTTCATGTAGTCTCTTAAGTACTAATTCCACATGCTTGAGGTGATCCTCTCTTGTCTTACTAAATATGAGTATATCATCCAAGTACACCAATACAAACTTGCCAATGTGATCCTTGAGCACTTCATTCATCAACCTCATAAAAGTTGATGGAGCATTTGATAAGCCAAATGACATGACTAGCCATTCATACATCCCTTTAGTGGTCTTGAAGTCTATCTTCCACTCATCTCCTTCATTCACCCTTATCTGGGGATAGCTACTTTTTAAATCTATCTTCGTGAAGTACCTTGCACCTCCTAGATAATCCATCAAGTCTTCTATCCTAGGGATAGGAAACCTATATCTGATAGTGATCCTCTTTATGGCTCTGGAGTCAGTACACAATCTCCAAGTACCTCCTTTCTTAGGGGCTAGGACTATGGGTACAGCACAAGGACTAATACTCTTCCTTATAAGGCCTTGTTCTAGTAACTCTTGAATTTTCCTAGCTATTTCCTCATTCTGTTGAGGTGTCATTTTTTAGGCTGCCTTATTGGGTAGGGTAGCTCTAGGAATAAGGTCAATCTTATAGATTATGGGTCTTATAGGGGATAAGGTTGATGGCTGTCCATCACTTACAATGCCTTCATATTTCTGCAAAATTTCTTGTATCTCTTGTGGAAGCTTTGTCCTCTTTACTGTTTTTTCTTCCTCTTCCTTAGGCTTCAATACTAGAGAAAAATCAACCCCTTCTCCTTCTTCTAGGGCCTCCAAGAACTCCTTTTCACCAACCATAAGGAAATTAGGACCTGCTATCCTCACTTATGCATCTTCTAAGAGTGACTAAATTTTGAAAGTCACATTGTCCTTCTTGAAAACATAAGAGTTCTTCACTCCATCATGGACAGCTTGACGGTCAAATTTCCATGGCCTACCTAGGAGAAAGTGACATGCATCCATAGGCAACACATCACAAAAGACCTTGTATTTATACCTTCCTATAGAGAACTCCACCCAAGCTTGTTCGTTTACCAAGACATGTTGTCCCTTATTGAACCAAGTGACCTTGTAAGGACTAGTGTGGGGTATCCTTGTCATATTTAAGTTGCTGACAACCTCCTCTGACACAATGTTGTTAGTATAACTAGAGTCAATGATGAATCCACATACATTGTTCATCATCTTGCATTTGATCTAAACAAAGATCTCCTTTGTCTTGGCTCCTTCTTCACCGGTTCCTTGATTAGAGTCCTCCTCATCATGAGGTTCTCACCTTCCTCTGAGTTTAATGGTACCTCAAGGTGTTTATCAGCTACACTTGTGTCTTCTTGGACTAGATTAGTCCTCTTGTTACCTCCTTGAGAAGTAATACTCTTCTCTGGACACCTATAAGCAGGGTGTCCCATTTGATTACAATGGTAATATTTCATATTGGAAAAATAGTTGCCTCTTCCTCCTTGTCCACCACTTCTACCTCTAAAACTTGATTTCCTTCCTCTACCACCTCTACTAGAACTTCCTTCTTGCTTCTCACTATATTTTACTTCTCCTTGTGTTCTTGATTCAGAACTCCTTCCTCCATAGCCACCTCTTGATCCTCTATTATCCCTTCCTTTACCTCTTCCTTTAGAACTTTATTCTTTCTTTATTTTTCTCTTCTCCTCTATCTTCAAGGCCATTTGATAGCATTGGCAGATGGTTTTGAATTTCACAAGACTCATGTCTTATTGAATAGACCATTTGAGTCCATTTAAATACCTAGCAAGCTTGATGCTTTCATCTTCAACCACTTGTGACCTTAAGCACAATTTTTGGAACTCTTCAGTGTATGCTTGGAAATCCAAATATTTTTGTCTAAGATTGTGTCTCCTTCTATGAAGCTGAACTTCATAATCATCAAGCAATTAAGTTTGCTGGAGCTTAGTTACCATTCATTTCCATGAGAGTATAGGACTCTTTCCTTCTTTCTCCCTTTCACTTTGAACAAAATTCCACCATGTGAGAGTTGATCCTCTCAACCTTGACTTGGCCACACTCACTTTTTGGGCCTCTATGATACCATAACATTCAAAATGGTTCTCTATGTTGTCTATCCAATCCACAACTAAATCTAGATCCATTTGTCCACTAAATAGTGGTACACCCTCCAAAGCTTTGCCACTTAAAGCCTTCAATTCCTTTAGGAAGGGTTCTTGATCACTGACAGGGTTAGGAGTTGTAACTTCCTCTTCTATATCCACTCCCTTCTCCATTTCTTCTTCTTCTTCTTCTTCTTCTTCTTCTTTCTGATCTATCTTGTCTTTCATCTTCTCTGCTTTGTCTTGGACTTCTCCCAAGAGTTGCTCCTTTTGAGACAACCTTTCTCTCAATAATATATTGTCTTCTTCTTTCTCATCCACCTTTTTGGCTAACTCAGTGTTAGTCACCATGGTTTTATGTTTATCAGCACTTCCAGCAGTATTTTCTCCCACTGACTCAGTAGGCTGCAACATCCACCACAAGCTTGATCAAAACCAAGCTCTGATACCAATATGATGTATGATAAACTTCAAGGCTTGCTTTCACACCCTCCAAGAGACTTCACTTGCCTCCTAGGCTCCTATTACTCTATAGGATCTTCCAATAGGCTTAGATCATTAACTAAGACCTATTCAAACTCTACTATAAGAGTCAATCTCTGAAAACTTAACCTTGAATGACCAACACCTTAGTTTTGATTCACTTCTCCACACTCACTTAGAAGGCTCTAAGTGCCAAATCTCCATAAACATGCTCCATCATTGAAAGGGTCTTATCCATCATGAAAAAAATATTTTTACATCCCATTTGATCCATCTTGGAATGGTCTTCAATCATCTTCTTATCAAATTCCATGAATCATCATGAATTGACCTTAAAAATAGGCCTATTTTAGTAGCCCTTACCAGTCACCTTTTTCTATTTCTTGCAAAAATTTTCCAAACAACTTGGAAAAATAAGACTTGATTAGAATACCCTTTTGGAATTTTTAAAACATTCTCAAATTTTCTAGGTCTGATAGTGACCGTATAGGGGGTTTCTAAAAATAAGGACAAGAGGCCTAATAGGCCTAATTTCTAGGACTAAACTATGATTTTGATAGCAAACTTGTTCAAACCAAATCCTAAATGATTGGTAGGACTTCTATCTACCTAGAATGGATAGATATGATGTTTACCTTCATGAAAAACTCCTTCCCTCATATAAATCCATACCTCCATGCAATGTTTCATCACTCTTTCTACCTCTAGACCTCTAACCGAGCTTCACAAACTCGCCTAAGGCCTAGCATATAAAATAGGTCCTCATACTTTCCAGACTCCTAACTCCTAAAAATATATCCAATAATGACTCCTCTACCATTTCCATCTAATATGGATTATTATCCATGGTTATATTTCATGGGGGAGCCATGACTTCCTAAACTACTCAAAACACTAGAAATTAGACACCCTGAACTAGATTGCTGAAAATCAGAAGATAGATGACCTCAAAATGACTAACACTTCAAATGAAAAAGTTAATAAAAAAAATATAGAACACTAATCCAGCATTTTTTTTAGTTTTTTAGTCCATTAATTATGACTATCAACACAAAAACACTAGTAATTCATTGTAAAAATGCTTGCAGAGCTCTATTAAGTTTTCTCCATACTATTACATGCTTCCATCATAATTTGTGTTCGAGTCTTAGGTATCATCAGATGCCATTTCCTTCATTTTAGGGTCTTTTGGTCGAGGATAACCTCCTATAAATTAGGGAATCCAAAGATACCCAAATGGCATGCACTCTTTTGCAATAATTGCAAAATTAAAGACAACTTCTTTTGAACATTTGGCAACTTCCACATATGCCATGTTCCTATATTCTTGGGCTTCTAACCTCCTATGTCTCAAGGATCCAAATCCATTTATAACCTTATGGAATCTTTATAACAACAAGATGTGTTAGAACACATTTAAGACTCTCACCTAAGCTAAGCTTCTAACTTAATAAATTAAATAAACAACTAACAAAGGCTATTATTGTGACCTTAGTCCTAATGACTAACTCACCTAGGCAACATAGCAAGAGACCTTCTAAGGTCCTATAACAAACTACACTAAGCTCTTGACTTTGATAGAGTCAAGTACAAGCCAGAATTTACTAACCAATGGAGGCTAGCCTAGGTGCTCCTGCACCATAAGGGGTGAGGTCTGTAACATTAAAAATAGGAGAAATCAGTAATGTAGGAGGCAAAGAAATTTCATATGCATTTTCACCCATCTTGTTGAGAATGGTGCATGGCCCAACTTTCTTCATGTGCAACTTTGAGTATTTTCCTTTATGGAGTCTCTCCTTCCTTAGGTATGCCCATACCTTATCTCTAATGTTGAAATGAATCTCTCTCCTTTTCTTATCTGCTTGTTCTTTATATTTCATGGTGGATTTTTGTAGTGTCTCTTTCACTTTTGTCTGCACTTTAGAGATTAGTTTGGCCAATTCTTCTCCTTTTGCACTAACTCTGAAATCATAGGGTAATTCCACCAATTCTAATGGACCTTTTTGATGAAATCCATACATAGTTTTGAAAGGTGTCTTTCCAGTAGACCTGTTTATTGAATCATTAAATGCAAACATTGCATGAGGTAAGATCATGTCCCAACTTTGGGTGTATTTTTTTGTAAGGAATCTTAAGAGATTTCCAAAAAATCTATTTACTTCCTTCATTTGCCCATCTATTTTTGGGTGGTATGCTAAAGTATAAGTCAGATTAGTGCCCAATTTCTTGAAGAGTGTCCTCCAAAAGTGACCTTGAAACTTTACATCTCTGTCAAAGACTATTGTTTGTGGTAGACTATGGATTCTAATCACTTCTTTAAATAATAGGTTTGCTATATGTGAAGCATAATTTGTGCTCTTGCAAGGAAAAAAATGCACCATTTTACTAAATCTGTCCACTATGACAAAAACACTATCATAGCCATGTTTTGTTCTTGGTAAACCCATTACAAATTCCATTGAAATTGATTCCCATGGCCTAGAGGGAATTGGTAGAGGTTGGTACAGTCCTTGTTTAGTGGATACAGCTTTGGCTTGTTGACAAATAGTACAAGATTCTATAAACTTCTTGACTTCATTCCCCATTCTTGGCAAAAATAACTCCTTTTTACTAGATTTGTGGTTTTATCTATCCAAAAATGACCTCCTAAGCCACCACAGTGGTTTTCCTTGATAATATTTTTTCTCATGGACATCTAGGTATGCATAATTGAGCTCCTTTAAATAAGAGTCCATTCTGAATTAGAAAATCAGAAAATTCAGTATGATATTTGCCTATCATCTTAGTGCATACCCCAAAAATTTCTCCAAATTCTAGATCCTTTGCATATAGATGTTTTAGGGAGTCAATCCCTACACTTTGAAGTTTTACTTCTTCCACCAATCCAACCCTTCTTCTTATGGCATCAGCCACTTTGTTTTCTATCTCCTTTTTGTGCTTTATATTGAATGTATAAGCCTGCAACTACTCCATCCATTTGATGTTTTTGACTCCAAGTTTTTCCTGACTGTTTAAGAAACTCAGTGCATGGTTATCAATATAGACAATAAATTATTTAGGGAGCAAGTAGTTTCTCAACTTTTTCATGGCTTGTACCATTGCATAGAGTTCTAAATCATATGTAGAATACCTCTTATTTAAATCATTTAATTTTTTTGAGAAAAATACTATAGCCTTACCTTCTTGGCTCAAGACTCCACCTATTGCCAAGTTGCTTGCATCTGTTTCAATAGTAAATACCTTATTGAAGATAGGGATCACTAGGATTGGGTATTGGGCCACTCTATTCTTGAGATATTGGAATGCATCTACAACATTTTTAGTCCATTCAAACCTGTTCTTTTTTCCACCCTTTATAGTGTCCAACATAGGAGCACACACATGACTAAATTTTTTAATAAACTTTTAAAAATTTGCAAGGCCATGAAAGATTCTAACATCACCTTGGTTCTTTGGTGGATGCCAGTTGACAATTGCTTCAACCTTTTGTGGATCCATTTTTAGGGTGCCTTGTGAGATGACAAACCCTAGGAAGACAAGTTCCTTCTTCATGAACATACACTTTTCCAAGTTAATCACTAACTTGTGCTGATGGAGTCTCCTCAAAATGTGCTCAACATGATTAGGATGTTCTTCTTTTCTATGATTGCAAATCAGAATCTCATCCAAATATATGACTACAAACTTGCCAATAAAATCAATAAAGGCCTCATTCATGAGCCTCATGAATGTACTAGTAGCATTGATCAAACCAAATGGCATAACAAGCCACTCAAACAAACCTTCCTTTGTTTTAAACATTGTCTTACATTCATCACCTGGCTTTATCCTGATTTAGTGATAGCTTGATTTTAAATCAATTTTTGTAAAGTAACAAGCAGTGCCTAATTGATCAAGAAAATCTTCAATTCTTGGAATGAGAAACCTATATCTTATAGTGATTTTGTTTAAGGCCTTACAATCAGTACATAACCTCCACTTGCCATCCTTTTCAGGGGCTAAGACTGATGGGACAATACATGGACTGGGATTTTTCTGAATAATTCCCTTCTCCATACATTCACTAACTTGCCTTGCAATCTCTACATGTTGAACAGGTGTCATCTTGTATGGGGCCTTTTTAGCTAAGGAGGAACCAGGTATTATGTCTATTTGGTGACTAATATCTCTTAAGGGAGGGAGGCTTGTGGGAAAGTCACTAGCAGTGACATCATTGTATTTTGTTAGTAATTTATTGACTTCATCTGGTATATGATCTTTATCCTCAGACCTTATGCTATCCTTGGGCTTGGAGATTAAGACAAAGGCTTCAGTTTCAGGTTCCTTCAACACTTTCAAAATTTCCTTTTCACCCATGGTGATGACAATAGGCTCTTCCTCTACTTTAGTATCAGGCAGGAGCTTCATGGTGAAGGTTTTTCCATCCTTGCTAATAGAGTAGGTGTTCTTCCTACAATTATGTCTGGTGTCTACATCATATTGCCAAGGTCTTCCTAGAAGGATGTGGGAGGCATCCATTTCAACAACATCACAAAGTACTTTGTCCTTAAAGTATGCTATAGAGAACTCTATCCAAGCTTGTTCAGTCACTAAGGTTTTTTGACCTTTTGTTAGCCAAGAGACATGGTAGGGGAAAGGGTGTGGATTCTTAGGAAGGTTTAATTTTTGAACCATTTCAAGAGATACCAAATTTTCAGTTGAACTAGAATCTATAAGTAAATTACATACCTTTCCATGACATTTGATCTTTATCCAGAAGAGATTCTTCCTTTGAGGAGGTTCTTGGTTTTGTGGGACTTGAAGGAAGACTTGTCTCATCTTTAAACATGCTCCTTCCTCTGGTTCTTTGTCCCTTGCATTTGCATTATCTTCTTGCTTTTCCTCTTGAATGAGTTGTGTTCTCCTTTCTCCTTGGTTGTTGTTGTTACTCTTCTCAAGGCATCTCCCTGCATGGTTTCCCAATTGGTTGTAGTAGTAACACCTTGGGGGTCCATTTCCTCTTCCTGTATTCGTCCTCCCTCTATTGAAGGGTCTTTTTCCTCTATAGTTTTCTCTAGAGTTTGAATCACCCTGTTCTCTGTCTCCTTGGTTTTGGTCAAGGGTCTTGCTACTGCTGCCACTATATTGTCCTCTATTCCAAGAGGTGCCTCTCCCTCTAAAGTTATTTCCACTATCATTTCTCTTTCCCTTTCCAAACTCTTGCTTTCTTTTCCATTTCTCCTCTACCTTGAGTTCCATTTGATAACACTTGTTTACTGAGGTAGGGTAGTGTAGGCTAAGTTCCTCTTGAATGGATACCTTAATACCATTCATATACCTTGCTATCTTTTCCTATTCATCCTTTGCTACATTAGTCTTCATGCATAGTTATAGGAACTCCTAAATTTATGATCCTACATCCATGTATTTTTGTTTTAATTTTTTCTTCCTTGTATGGTGTTGCACCTTATAGTCTCCAAGCACATATGTCTCCTTGATCAATGCTACATCTTGTTCCATGAAGCAATCATACTTCTCCCATTCTTCACCCTCTCTATCTAGATGAAGTTCCACCAAGTTAGGGCTGCTCCCTTCAACTTGGATCTTTCCATCTTTACTCTCTGCTTCTCAGGGATGTCCTCATACTCAAAGAATCTTGTCAAGGCCTCTATCTAATCCAAGGCCAAATCTACATTCCTTTTCCCATTGAAAGTTGGTAAATCCAACTTCTCCTCCATGGTTCTTCTCCCCATAGACCTTATTCATCTAGGAGGGGTCTCTTTTCAGTAGGAATGTTCACACCCTAATCAGGGGTGTCATCTTCCTCTTCACTCCCTTCTTCACCACCAAAAGTGTCTTTTTTTCCCCTCTCCACCTTGATTTCCAACTATTAAAGCCTTCTTTTCAAGGTTGCATTTTCTTCCCTCTATTCTCTTAGCATCTTTGCTAATTCAATGTTTGTAACCCTTGAAGGGATCTCTTCATCCTTAGGAGAAGACATAGCTCTAATCCCACTTGATGCAGCTTGGGCATTAGGAAGCCTCCAAAATGACTCAATAGGGAAATACACCCTTGAATACCCAACTCAAAGAGGAAAAGTGCTTCACACCTATCACAAGTGTGGAAAAGGACTTGGTCCAAGGTTATCAAAACCCAATACCCTATGGGAAACCCATTCACTAGGTCTCACCACGCCTAAAACACCAACTACCAAGGTTGGATTCTTAAGCACTTAACCCAAATTATCAATAATACCCCATGCCATGACTCTTAGGACCAGGGGTGACCTATACTCAGAGGTGTGGTATATTTAGGTTCCTAACAACAAGATCCAATGGTTCTATCCATCCTTTGCAACCTCTGAGACATAGTTGCTTCACAAATCCAACACCAGGCTTGTAGCCTTTTCCTAAAGGATTTTTGCTTTTAAAAAAAATTATTCCACATAATCCCTAGAATGAATTAGGGATTTAGACACCCTTTATGGCCTAAGACCTTAGAATTAAGAACCAAAACATGAAGGTGAAGTAAATATAGGAAAATACACAAAAGTACCTTTTTAATTAGACCTAATTTGGACAACACTTGCTCTAGAAGTACTCCTTCATTGCATCCAATTCCAAAACCAAGACTTGGATCATGCGAGGGCTTGTAAAAGGGTCTCCTACACCAATTTAGGGCTTATGATGAATCCCCAAATAGAAGTTATGATGACTGTCCCAATTCGGTGAATGGTGCATACATGGTGATATACACCTAGGGCATCATGGCAAGCCCATCTCCCTACACTTTGACAGACCTATCTGGAAAATTCTTGAAGAAAATAAATAAAACATGATTTCCATAAAGGTTCATTGAATTCCCATGGTGGAAATGAGAAATACATTCAATTCTTTGTGAAACCCTGATTTAGGGCCTAAAATTCAGGGCAGGAAGAATGAAAATTAGATAGATTTTGATGGACGGGGTATTAGACCATGAAACCAAATCTAGAAGAAGGATAACACATGGGGATACCTTATTCAGTCATCCTTTCCCTCCCATGAATCCGTACATGTCTGTACAAACTGATTGTTCCTCAAGAATGTATGAAAATGGTAGTTTTTATTGATTTTGCCAAAACTTTACATCAGATTAGACTACCACCCACCTATGAGGGATTTTATAGGCACTCCCAATGGTTACATAACATATTTGAACTAACTAGCCATTTGAGAGTTTTTTTACAAGTTTTGACAAAAAGTTGCTCAAAAGTTGCTTGACAACTTTTTGAGCATTTTTGCAAATTAGGTGACCAAACTTGGTCCCAATGTTATTTTTGTGATCCCTAGTGGATCAAAACATGAAAAACATAGAAATAACCTATAAATTAGGTTTTGGACAATCATTGACCAATAGCTGACCAAGGGCTTATAAAATGCCAAACTTGGAACTATGGTCTTACAAATGAGTCCAATGAGTAACCTATGATTCTAACATGACAAGAGGCCACTTAGGACCTTTATGGAAACCCTAAGTGCCAAAGGAAAACTTAGTTCATTTAGGATTCTCATGCACCAAATTTCCCACTTAGTCATGGTATTCCCGATCATTTTCCCAATCTTCTGGTGGGAATCTCTATGTGTGATCATGCTAGCTCATTGTTACGTTTGAAACTGACTTTATTGTTTGATCACATCTCTTATTTATTTCATTGGAGGTTTTTCTAGATGATTTTGGTATTGACCTAATTTTTGTAACATATTTTCTCAAATTATTTGGAAATCTAATCTTTTTTGGGACGATCGATGTTGCGATTGCTTTATAAGATTATGGAGTTATTCCTAAGGAATGGGTGATATTCATAAGATTATTTGGCCTTAGTTGGCTAGGGTTTGTAAGAGGTTTTATGATCATAATACGATGTGTATGTTTGGCCTGTGATATTTCATGTTGCAGATATGTTGTAAATGGTTTTTTTAAAACAATAGAAGGTTGGTATTTCATTCTATCCATCTTGATTTGTTGTTCTTATTGTTTTCCACTGTGTTGAATCAGCTACAAGGATTGGACTAACATTTGAGGTTTCTCCATCCTTTACTGCATCGAGTGGTATCAAAGAAAGCTTTTTCAACCTTGGGTTTTCTTATGGGGTGGTGATTGGAAGGATTCAACCTACAACTACTAAGGATTGTGAGGATGAATAGGAGGAATTCTAGAGGTGGAGGTAGGAATGAAGATCCAGGAATCTTAGATTTGTTGGGAAAAGTTATGCCAGATTGGAAGTATTAGAGACTTCTCAGATGAGAGGGAAACATATGGAAGATGAAACTGATGAAGAGGGAGCTGAATAAAATCATAATCCAACAGTGGAAGGAGAGAACAATGAGGGACAAATGAAGTTGATTGAAGGAGATGAGAGGGTCATTAGAGCCTTGGATAATGTTAATAGGAGACCTCATTTAAATCCACATGATTATCATGGAAACTTAGATGTTTATGAGTTGATAGATTATATCATAGAGATGGACAAGTATTTATAACTTGAAGGAACTAATGAAGAGAAGAACTTAAAGTATGACTGCACTAAGTTGAAAGGAATTGAATCCCAATGGTGGGAACATTTACAGACAAATCAGAAGAGAAGGGGTAAAGACAAGATTAAATCTTGGGAGAGGATGGTGAATAAATTGAAGGATAAGTTTTTGACTGAGGACTACCAAGTAAGTTTATTTAGAAATTTTTAGAACTTGAAGCAAAGAGACCTAAGTTTTAAAAGTTATACTAGAGAGTTCTACAAGTTGAACATCAAAACGGATCATGTATATGATGAAGCTAAACAAGTTGCTAGGTATCTTGATGGTTTGAGGATGTCCATACAAGATGAAACTATTTTTTTGCATATTAGGAGTGTGGAAGAGGCTTACAAGTTGGACTTTAAGGATGTAGATAAACTAAATAGAAGACAAGAATAAAGACAAAGAGGAGGAGGAGGAAGATTTCAAAGAGATAGACATACATATTCTATAAATCAGGGAAAAAGTGAGTCAGAAGTCAAATAAAATGATCTCTATAGGAGGAATGATAGGAGTTCATACCAAAAAGAAGGACAAGGTAGTGGTGAAAGGAGGAAATTTGGTGGCACATGCTTCAAATGTGGTGAAGTGGGACATAGAGACTTTGAATGCAAGAAAGCTAGCTATGAGAAGAGGGTAGGAGGACAACAATCTGATGTAGAGCTCTCCCCTAATAAGGAAACTATAAATTTGTGTGACCTTAGGTGTCTTCTCTACACCCAAAATAGATTGAAAGAGTGATCTACATGTTTGACAAGATCCTACAATAACCAGAAACTCACTATCCTCCTTGAGGATTCTATGTATTCTTAGTAGAAATGCCTTCTACTTGAATTTGTCTCAAAATAGGAACCTATATGTTGGATTTGGATGGAAACATTCCACACTACTCAAAGGTCTCTAATATGAGTGGTTTACAAACCCTTAGAATGTCTATGAATTTAGACAACTCTGGCTTTTAGGCCTTCCTAGAAGGTAGCCCTAAGGATGGAGTTTTTAGGACTTAGTTTGAAAAATTCCCAACGGATCTACCAAAAAATAATTAGATCTAGACACTCTTTAATGAGTTACATCAAACCCCAAAAGTAGGGGCTTCAAAATAGAAAGGAAGTTATCAAATACTTACTATTGTAGTAGGCCTAATTAGACCTAATAGGGTTGATTTCTTCTAGAATTATTCACCAGCAAAACTCCACAGATAAGAAACCACTTGGAATGATAATAGGGACCCCTAAAAGACCAAAATCCACCATCATATTGAATTTTTCCACCCACTAAGTGCCACTACTACTTCATTCTTCTCTAAACTACACCAAGCACATATAGATGCTTGGTCTAGGGCTTGCAAGTAAAAATAGAAGACTCATTCCCCCTCTCCCAGGATTCTGGAATTGTAAAATAAATTGACCCTAATTATATTTCCTTGAGGGGAAAGGAATTCCCATGGAGGAAAAGAAAGTTAGGGCATGATCTTTAAAAACTTCTTATTTAGGAAGGGTTTCTGTGCACCCAAGAGAGATTTGTTTATCACTTTTGAATCTGATCTCCTTATTGACTCAAACCAATTGTATTGAATTTATAATTCATCATAGAATGTAGAACACTCACTCTACTTCTTCTACCAATCTGTACCAGTCTCTACACATATTATTTTATGGTCCAGAATATAGGGAAAACAAGGAATTTTATTGATTTGGAAAAACAAAAATACATTCTCTATCTTCCACCCACATGAAAGGTCTTCTTGAAGACATTTCCCAATGATTCAAATTAATTTTTGAATCTTTTGACCATTGGGATCCATTTACAACATGTTTAGCAACTTTTGCAAAAATTTGCTTAACAACATTTCTTGCAATGTGCAACTTTTCTCATTTATTACAAAATTGCACTCTTTCCTTAATAAGACCTAATTCTAAGATCCCAAGGATCATTATTAACACAAAACATAATCAAATAGCCTAAGAAAACACCTAGAATAACCTAAACACAAAACTATGCCATTTGACCATAATCAAAGCCTAAGGTTTATAAAGACAACAAGGGTGACTAGGTCTTATAAGTTGGCTTATTGACAACTTCTAAAATGATTTCTTTGACCCTTAGGAATGAAGGCCCTTGGGTGAATCTTCTGAAGACCCTTTAAGATTATTTTCTTTGAAGAGTGGAGGGGGTTTCTCCTACACCATACACCCTTGTTTTGAAAACTCAAGTTCCACTGGAGAGCAAGTGTTGATGGGATGTCCCATGTTTGTGAATACACTCCTCATTCATCCATGTGGCATAAAGTTTAGGTAGCCCCTTCCATTTAACCAATTATTCTATATAGGTCTTCTTTTCAGTTTTCTTGACAACTTTGGAGTCAAGAATATTTTCCAACGGTAATGGTTGGATTGGTGGCAAGTCCTTAAGCCATTAAAATTGTGCATCACCTTTAAAAGGGGTGAGATCACAAATATTGAAAATAGGAGAAATAGTAATAGTCGGTGGTAAACAAATTTTGTATGCATTATCTCCAAATTTGTGGAGTATTTGACAGGGACCAATCTTTCTCATCTGTAATTTGGTGTGTCCTATAGGTAGCCTTACTTTTTTAAGATATGCCCACACCTAATCACCTTCTTTGAAAGTAACATGTCTCTTCTTTTTAAATTCTTGTTCCTTATACTTTGTAGTATTCTTATTTAATGTTTCTCTGACTTGATCATGAATCTGTTTGATCCATGCTGACAATTCATCACCTTGTGCACTGACCTTGAATTCATTAGGTAACTCTCTCAACTCCATTACCCCTATGTGGTGAAGCCCATAATTCACTTGGAATTGTTAGTAATAACTGAGAGGGGGGGTGAATCAGTGGCCTTGGTAATTTATCTAATTTAAACTTTAATCCACCAATCAATACTTCTCAAATTATTAAGTCCCAACAAGATGCATGCCTTTGAAATATTTGAAACAAATAACTGTCTGTCAGTTTACCTTGTCTGTCCTTATTCTCCTTGATAACCGATAAGCAGTAAACTATATTTACCGATACTCAGTAAATGTGCAGAGTATACCAGTCAATCGATAAATGCATATGCAGAATGTAAAACACTAAAGTAATAAACCATACACATAAAACAAGGATTTTAACATGGAAACCCTATTAAGGGAGAAACCACTGGGACCAGTACCCCAAATTTTCACTCTTTTAAAG
Organism: Thuja plicata; assembly: GCA_018584345.1. NCBI lineage: Eukaryota > Viridiplantae > Streptophyta > Pinopsida > Cupressales > Cupressaceae > Thuja > Thuja plicata. The sequence continues at coordinate 1,887,622 of MU226589.1, read as the reverse complement.
TGAGCCCTGTTAAGAGCCAACCCTCTTAAAGGTTACAAACACACTGTTAAGTGTGACCTTGTTAGAGGATTTTCAATACATAGGTTGTCACTAAGTATCTGGCATCTATGCTACCATCCTTGAATCAGTCTCATGACTGTCAATAGGCTTTA
>MU226589.1:1867839-1881789 GCA_018584345.1 Thuja plicata | reverse complement strand
TTTGCATCACCTCCATGTACAAGTTTCAACTTGTCCCACATTGTCTTTGCATTCTTGCAATCTTTGACATCCTCAAATTCAGCATCAGAGAGTGAGGCTGAAATCTCTATAACCATGCAGTTATGTTAATGCTTTACTCTCAATTGGTCCACTATCAATGGTCCTATAGGAAACACATATTTAGTTTCTAAGTATTGAGTAATATCATTGCCAATACCTGATAAGTGAAGCTTTATCCTGCTTTGCCATGAAGCAAAGTTTTCCTTGTTCAACTTGGGCACATCTCATCTATTTATCTTGTGATCTTTCACTTAGGTCTTGAAACCTTCCTTCTAAGCACACAAGCTCTGATACCAATTGTTAGTAATAACTGAGAGGGGGGGTGAATCAGTGGCCTCAGTAATTTATCCAATTTAAACTTTAATCCGCCAATCAATACTTCTCAAATTATTAAGTCCCAACAGGATGCATGCCTTTGAAATATTTGAAACAAATAACTGTCTATCGGTTTACCTTGTCTATCCTTATTCTCCTTGATAACTGATAAGTAGTAAACTATATTTACCGATACTCAGTAAATGTGCAGAGTATACCAGTCAATCCATAAATGCATATGAAGAATGTAAAACACTAAAGTAATAAACCATACACATAACACAAGGATTTTAATGTGGAAACCCTATTAAGGGAAAAACCACTGGGACCGGTACCCCAAATTTTTACTCTTCTGAAGTGAGCCCTGTTAGGAGCCAACCCTGTTAAAGGTTACAAACACATTGTTAAGTGCGACCTTGTTAGAGGATTTTCAATACATAGGTTGTCACTAAGTATCTGGCATCTACGTTACCATCCTTGAATTAGTCTCATGACTGTCAATAGGCTTTATGCAAATGTTACTACCATCCTTGAATCAGCCTCCTTCTTAGACTGTTAATAGGCTTTAGGTAAGACCGGTGCTACTATCATGAGTCAACCTTCTGGTAATCTATTTGGATATACCTCAATTACAAAAGACTGTTACTCTGTTAAGAGACTTATTGCTTCAATGGTTAAACTGAAACAAAATGACCTATTTCTAATGCAACTTAATTGTAGATTTTCAGATCTATTTACTTACAATATCTTTATGATCAATGTATCAATACAATTCCTTTGTACTTAACTCTTTCTACTCTATGATGCTGTGCTTTTTTGTCCGTCGGTGTCTACAGAATTCTTTAGCTCTCCCTCAGCTAGATTGATCAGGACTGCATGAAGTTAATCCTTCATCAGTTTCTCTTTAGCATCTTCTATCAGTTCACTCCCCCATGTATCTGATTGCTTATCGACCACACTTAGAATGAATTATACTTGTCTCTTAAATAGACATGATTTTCCTTAATTCTAGGTTCTTGATTCTTGGCATGAAAAAAACAATCTAGCCAAATTGATTTATGGCTTTAACTCCTGATTTATCTCATAGTTATCTTCTTGCCAATTGTACAAATCACTTTCTTAACTGTGGTCGAATAAAAAAAATAAAAAAACTAGTTAAGTCTATCCTTTAGCTTTTCCAGCTAGATATTTTGTCATTTTTTGATCTCTCTATTCCGTCGGTCAATTCTGCAGTTCATCGCCAGTGACAACTGCCAACTCCATCAGTGTCGCTTCAATTAGCTTTGGGATCTCCATCCATCGGGCATCATTGGATCTTTCTCATCGGGCAACACTATTTTTAGCTCATCCAGCATCATGTGATTCTGCTTCGTTGGGCAACACTGTCTTCTGCTCGTTGGGCATCATTGTGACTTTTATCTCTATCTTTACCGATGGTGTGCACTCTGCCGGTGTAGTCTGTCACCTAGTGAATACTAGAATTTTATGCATTGCTGAAAGCATAAAATTTATTCCATTGGTTCTCTAAAGTCTTTGGCATGACCATACAGATGATATCAAGTTGACATCAATGACAATACAAACCATTAACTGATTTAATGTCTTGCATCATCTTCAACTTAATATAGTCAATCATTTAATCAGTTACATGTCATCAGGAATGGTGTCTTCCCTATTGACCTGTTGACTGAATCATTAAAATAAACCTTTTCTTGAGGAATAATGGCATCCCAAGTCTGTCCATATTGTTTAGTAAGACATCTAAGGAGGTTTCCCAATGATTTGTTTACTACTTTAGTCTGCCTATATTTTTGTGGATGGTATGCAGAATTGAATGACAATTTTTTCCCCAGCTTATTCCAAAGGGTCCAAATGTACCAATTGAACTTTAAAATACTTCAACCAACTTAGATCTACTCAACAATCCACTTAGTCACTATAGCATATGATTACTAACATAAACTTGCAGCCCACTATCTTAAAGTAATCAACTTGTAGAATATAAAACTCTTAACAGTAAACACATCAAATAACATTCACATGAGTATCAAACCAGAATTTAACATGCAAACCCAATATGAGAAAAACCACCAGTAACATGCTACCAATCTTTCACTCTTTTGAAATGAGCTCTGTGAGGAGCCAACCCTGTTAAAATTTAAAATACACATTGTTAGGTGTGGCCCTATTAAAGGATTTAATCACCCTTACAAATACAAATACACTTTCACTCAAATAATGATGAACGAACTGGCCTCCATTATCATTTCTATCTCTCTGATCTTCTTGGAAATCTTTCAAGCAATCACCACTTCATAGTTCTTTACTACTCTTCTAAGCTTTCTCTTCCTTCTTCTTAGATTTTTGAATCAACTGAATCAACCTCTACACACATGACCTACAATTAGGTTAATCTTATACCTCTCTAACTAGGTAGCTCGATATTTTTATGCTTAATCATCACCATAGATCTAAGGGTTTGGTAAGATCCAACAAATCCTTCCAAATTTTTTTTCTCCTTCTACTTTCTAGATACTTCTCAAAACTCCTTCTTAAATCCATACATAGTAGTGGTTAAACATATATTAAATTCTCCATAATGTTCATTCTTATCATCAATATGCTTTACATATCCAAAGAACTCAACTGTGTTGGCTGGGATCTCAATTCTTTCATAAATTGTAAAACACTAACACTTGGTCATCACTTTGTTCTTCCACTCTATCATCACTAGACAAATTGGTAAATACTAATGCTCGATCGACACTATATAACTCGACATGTTTTGTTTCTCAGTTGACACTCATATCACGGGTTAAACTTAAGTTCCTGAATCTTCTACTCTTTTTCTCGGTCAAGACTAAGCTTTTAGTCTTCCTACCTCACTTGGTGTTAAAGACAAACAACACATTTTTTTTCAATTTTCCAACTCATTAAGTACCCATTTTAGTTTCTTATAACTCCACCATTTCACTAGGTCTTCTTCTTATCTCCTCTTTTCAAATCTTCTTCATTAATCAAATCATATGACACTTTACTAGATAGCAATTGTCTTACCAGTTAAGGTTTGACATCAATGACAATATAACATTTTTTTTCAATTGTAGCTTCCAACAATCTCCCTCTTTAGCATTGATGGAAAACACCACATGCAAACAACACCACATGCATAGTTACCAAACAATCCAAAAATTATGTTCTATTAATAGATTTTCATTAATTTCCTTAGCTTCATTCTGATTCTCTTCCAATGCAAATATCATCTCCCTCTTGATTATATTTCTCTCTTTATAACTCAGCTTATCTCCCTCTTAGTCTTATCTCCCTCTTTGACAACAATGTCAAAGTCATTCATCTTCACCATGTAGATATCTCTATGTCAGTTTTCTAAACTATATTCTCCCTTTGTAATATTTCTTATGACTCATCAACATCTTGTTCTTTACTCTTCATAGCTTTAGGCAACTCCTAAAGTGTGACCTCCTTGCATTAATTTGTCAAATATTCTGGGTAATACATTTGATTCTATCACTCCATTTGATCTTAGTTAGCCTCTGCTATGGGAATCGCCCCTAATTTACCTCTTATAGACTCATATGCATTCTTAGATAATGCTTTTGGCATTATATCTACTAACTGCTCCTTTGTATTCACATATTCCAATCTCACTTCTTTGTCTTAAACTAACTCTCTCAAGTACTTATACTTGATAGAAATATGTTTGATCTTAGTGTGCATGACAAGATTCTTTTATATATTGATATTAATTTTGTTATCACATAAAATAACAATTGGCTTAGTTATTTCTTCCTTCATACCTTTCAAAAACTGCTTGATCCACACTATGTTTGAACAATTAACTACTGCTGCTACATATTCAGCTTTTGTTGTAGATTGAGAAATACAATTTTGTTTCTTTCTTGTCCAACAGACTAACCTCTTTCCTAGAAAGAATACACCACCACTTGTACTCTTTCTATCATCAACATTACATGCCCAATCTACATTAGCATAAACTTTTAGTTCAAAATTCTTATTCTTCTTATAATACAATCCATAATCCTTTGTTCCTTTAGATATCTCAGTATCCTCTTCACTACCATAATGTGATTATCTTTAGGATTTGTAGAAAATATTGCAACAATCCAAACTTCTAACGCAATTTTTGGTCTACTGTGAACACCATATTTTAGCTTCCCAATCATTGACCTATACAAGGTTTGATTTACTTCTATTATCTCATCACTTTTTGATAATTTGTATCGAGTAGCCATGGGTGTACCTATTTGTCTTGAGTCTTCCATGTGAAATGTTTTCATTGTCTCCTTGATATATTTAGATTGAGTAATGTAGATACCTTTCTTCATCTGATAAACTTGCAAACCAACAAAAAATTTGATATCTCCAAACGTACACATCTCAAATTTAGTTTGCATTTCATTTGAAAATGTTTGGCATAAAGCATCTTGATCTCCAAATATGATATTGTCAATAAATATTTCCGATAACAATATCCCTTTACCTTTTTCAGTTTTCAAGTATATATTATTGTTTTCATTTGTCCTTGTAAAACCAATTTTGACTAAGTAATTATGTAATCTTTCATACCATGCTCTAGGGGCTTGCTTTAATCCATATAGTTCTTTGTGTATCTTACAAACCATATTCTTATTGCTTGGATCAATAAATCCTTCAGGTTGTTCAATGTATACCTCTTCTTCTAGTATTCCTTATTGAAATGTTGATTTAACATCCATCTGATACACTTTGAATCCTTTATAAGTTGCATATGCAATTAGATTTCTAACTCCTTCCAATCTCACATATGGGGCAAATGTCTCACCATAGTCAATTCCTTCTTCTTGTGCATATCCTTTGCATATGAGTCTATACTTGTTTCTTGTGACTTCTCAATGCTCATTCATCTTATTTCTAAATACCCACTTGGTTCCAATAACATTCTTGTCCTTATGTCTAGGCACTAGTGTCCAGGTTTTGATCTTCTCTATTTTCTCAATTTCTTCATTCATGGCTTGAATCCAATCTTCATTATGCAAAGCATCTTTCACTGATTTGGGCCCAAATTCACATAATAAACATGTGTGATTTTTCAACTTTCTTCTTTTCATGACCTCTTAATCTTTTCCTCCAATGATTTGATCTGGTTTATGATGTCTTCTTACATATTTTGCTAATGTAGGATCTGGTCTACTTTCTTCTTGTTTTTGTTCTTCAGATTCATCTTGAAAATTCTCTCCAGGTTCATCTTGTGTCTCTGCTTCCTTTTTTGATTGTTTGGCAGTTACCTCCTGTTGCTCGACAAATTTTTTCTATGACTCGATAGATTCTTGATGTTTCTCGACAGCTTAGTTCTATTTCTTGGCTTCTTTGTTCTCTGGTTCAGGTAAAATGTTGGGCTCTTCTTCATTAATGTATAAAAAAAATATTTAATCTTCAGGTTCTTTCTGGAATTCAACTTAATTCTTTTCTACATATTCATCAATTCTAACATTTACACTTTCCATAACTTTTTAATTTTTAGAATTCAAACACTTATATGCTTTTCTCTTAGTGGAATAACCTAGGAATATGCCTTCATCACTTTTAGCATCAAGTTTTCCATTCCTATTTTCCTTGAGTATATAACATTTTCTTCCAAAGACTTTTAAGTATTTTACATTAAGTGCATAACCATACCACAACTCATAAGGTGTAGCATATGTACATTTCTTGACTTGTACTTGGTTTAAGGCATAGACAGTTGCACTTACAGCTTCTCTCTAGTATTTTTTGTGCAACATTTTTCTCTATCATTAGTGTTCTAGCACAATATATGATTGATCTATTCATTCTTTTAGCTATGTCATTCTTTGGGGAAGTCCTTGGAGCATACATCTATCTTTTGATTCCTATATCATTACACAATATTTTGAACACATTAGATATAAAATCTCCTCCTCTGTCAGATCTCAGACATCTCAAGATCTTACCTGTCTCTTTTTCAACTTTTTCTAAATACCACTTAAACAACTGAAACGCATCAAATTTTTCTTTAAGAATCATCACAGACATTATTGTAGAGTAATCATCAACAAACAAAATGAAATATTTATGATCACAGTAGCTTTGCACACCAATAGGTCCATAAAGGTCAGTATGAACCAATTCCAAAATATCATCAGAATTATGGTTTTTTCTCTTGAAACTAGAATTTTTCATTTTGCCCAATTGACATTCCTTACACATCCCATTATCAGGTTTCTTCAATCTTGGTAACCCTCTTACTCTTTTCATCTTACTAATGTTTAAGAAATTATCAAAGTTCACATGAAACAACCTTTTATGCCATAACCATACATCATCATATCGTGAAAACAAACATGTCTTATCAGATAGATCTCGATAGAACAAATTACCTCTTATATGTTCTCCACTTCCAATCAGTTCATGAGTAGCATCAAATATTTTAGCCTATTTTTGATGGAATTCAACTCGGTATCTAGAAGTGTTCAACTGTACAACACTTGAACAAGTTATAGTTAAGTCCTTCAACCCAATAAGCATTGTCACATCTGATCTTATTAGTAAATTTTATTAATCCTTTTACTTTCACAAGACATGGTGCATCATTACCAAACTTGACTTCCACCATTTCAATGATTTAAGGTTTCAAACTTACTTTTATCACTAGTCATATGATGTGAGAATCCAATTTCAATTATCCATCTATCACCTTTACTCACATATTAAATAATTGCAGTTTCCTCATCTTCATCAGAATCATCTTTCATAGAAACATAAATAACTTCTATATCATGGTCATCAGATTTAACATAATTGCTATCATTTTCTTTAAAAATATAGAAGGATTTTTTACCTTTGTGTTTTTATTCATTGTACCTTTTGTAGTCTTTGTCATCCCTTTTGTCTTTTTAATTGCTTTCTTTTCTTTGATCCTTGTCATTCCTATTAGGGAATCTTGTTGCAGTATGGCCAAATTTGTTACATGAAAAATATATTATAGAAAGTTTACCTTTATATTTTCCTTTTCCTCTTGGCAATATTCTATCCATAAGTGACTCAATATCATCAAGATCATCATCAGAAGTTTCACTGTCACTATTCTTGCATCTTTCTTTTTCTTTCTTAGACTTATGAAAAACCAATTTTGATTTGAATGTAGAATCAACATTGTGAGGGGTGAAATTATCAAAATTTGACAATTCAAGCAGTAAGTCTACTAACTAGACCTTTCAGAGTTAAGCTATTACAAGGAGTACATCTCATTTCTTAAATAACAAAAACTCTAAAAGCATAAATAGGAAGTAGGGTTCTCAATACCTTGCTAATAATAATATCATCATCAATAGTTACATTAGCTCATCTAATATCATTCACAACCTCTTTAACTCGGCTACAATATTGAACAATAGTTTCACCTTCTAGAATTCTCATTTCATCAAACTTACCTCTCAAGCTTTTAGATTTGGCTCTTACTATATTTGTGTCTCCACCATAGATAGCTGTCAGTGTGTCCCACATTTATTTTGTAGTAGTACAGTCTTTTATGTCTTCAAATTTAGGATAACTTAGGGCTAATGCAATCTCCAACATTGCTTGATTGTGTTCTTGCTTTTCCTTCATCTATTGAGCTATCAAAGGTGTAGTCATTGTTATGTAATCATGTTCCACATATTATTTTGGTTTTTCTCCAATTATAGCTAGGTGTAGCTTGATCAAAGTTTTCCATGCAGGGAAGTTCTCCTTGTTTAGTCTAGATACCTCCTTTTTATACATCTTGATCTTTAGCTTTGTGTACCTTCAAATTTGTCCTTACAAGCACCACAATGATCTGATACAATTGTTAGAATTATTCAGAATAACTGAGAGGGAGTGAATCAGTTATCCTGAGGTCCAGATATACCAATTAAAATTTTAATAACTTTGACCAACTCAGATCTACTAAAAAATGCACTCGATCTCTATAGCATATCATTAGTAACATAAACTTGCAATCCATTGTCTTAAACTAATCAACTTGTAGAATATGAAACTCTTAATAGTAAACACATAAAATAAAATTCACAGAAGTATGACACCAAGATTTAACATGGAAACCCAATATGGGAAAAACCACCAGTAACATGCTACCAATCTTTCACTCTTCTGAAGTGAGCTTTATGAGGAGCCAACCCTATTAAAGGTTACAATACACATTGCTAGGTGTGACCCTATCAAAGGATTTAATCACCTTTGCAAATATAGATACACTTTTTCTTAAATGTTGATCAAATAACTGACCTCCATTATCATCTCTATCTCTCTGATCTTCTTGGAAATCCATCAAGCAATCACCACTTCATAGTTCTTTACTGCTCTTCTCAGCCTTCTCTACCTTCTTCTTAGATTTTCCAATCAACTAAACCAACCTCCACACACATAACCTACAATTAGGTTAATTTTATACCTCTCTAACTAGGTAGCTTGATCTTTTTCTGCTTAATCATTACAATAGATCTTAGGGTTCGGTCATATCCAATGAATCCTGCCAACATTTCATTCTCCTTCTACTTTCTAGATACTTCTCAAAACTGCTTCTTGAATCCATACATAGTAATGATTAAACATATATTAAATGCTCATTAAATTCTCTACAATGTTGATCCTTATCTTCTATATGCTTTACATATCCCAAGAATTCACATGTGTCGGCTGGGATCTCAATTCTTTCATAAACTGTAAAATACTGACACTCGGTCATCACTATTTTCTTCCACCTGGTCATCACTAGACAACTCGGTAAATAATGATGCTCAGTTGACACTATATAACTCAGCATGTTATAGCGCTTGATTGATACTTGTATCACTCAGCTTAAACTTAAGTTCCTTAATCTTCTGCTCTTTTGTTCGGTCAAGACTAAGCTTTTAGTCTTCCTACCTCACTTGGTGTTAAATAAAAACAACACATTATCTTGTCAATTTTTCATCTCATCACTTGTACCCATTGTAGTTTCTCATAAATCCACCATTTCACTAGGTCTTCTTTTTATCTCCTCTTTTCAAATCTTCTTCATTAATCAAATGATATGACTCTTTACTAGATAGCAACTATCATACCGGTTAAGATTTGACAACAATGACAATATAACAATTATTTCAATTGTAGCTTCCAACAGTGGTTGGATTATTTCATTCAAGATGGGATGTTATTCGAAGGTAGTAATTTATGTATACCTTAGAATTCCATGAGAGATAATCTAATTAAGGACAAACATAGTGGACTTTTAGCGGGACATTTTGGTATTGATAAGACAATCTCTTTGGTAAGTGAGAATTACTTTTGGCCACAAGTTCAGAAGGATGCGAGGAGTTTTGTATAGAGTTCTAAGGTATTTCAATTTGCAAAAGGAAGTAGTCAGAATGTGGGGTTGTATACGCCTTTGATAGTACCAGTCAGACCTTGGGAGGAGATTAGTAAGGATTTTGTACTTGGTTTTCCTAGAACACAGAGAGGCTATGATTCTATTTTTGTGGTTGTAGATATATTTTCTAAGAGGGAACATTTGATTGCTTGTAAGATGTTGATGTTTATAGCTTCCATCAAATAAAATGATCCTAGTATTATGAAAATATAAATAAGAAATATATATATATATATATATATATATATATATACACATATATATATATATATATACATATACATATATACATATATACATATACATATATATATACATATATATATATACATATATATCTATATATATGTGTGTATATATATATGTGTATATATATATATGTATATATATATATATAATGATGGGTATTATTATTATTATTATTATATTTATTTATTTATATACATACTTAACATTATCCCTTTATAATTGGATTAAATAAACATCACAAATTAATATTACTTATTTGTATCAGTTAATATAAATAATAATGTTCAACTGTATTAATACTGATTTATATTGGATAAACTAAAATAGATTTGTATTGATTATATTAAACCGTATGAGATAATATTATTCTATATTATATATGCATATTAATATATATAATATTAATGATATTATTATATATATTAATCTACATATTCAAATGTATATTATATTTCATTAAATAATATTTTGTAATGCTATGTGATACTGATTAGTATTCGTCAATACACATTGATATCGGTTACCGATTGGTATTAGTTTATTTAAATATCGATTGACATCAGTTTAGTTAATATCGAATTAACATTGTCATCCATCTTAAGTAATATCAGATGGAAAATATATATGTGACACTGATCAGGTGATCGGGCATCACTAATCATGTTTTACTATCGCCATGTATTATGATTGCTATCATTGATAGTATACTACATATCGATCATGGATTAATAAATCAGTCATAATTTATAAAATGTATCGGTTGTGGTTTGATAACACCAATTAATATTATCAGTTTGAAGTAATTCATTTGTATATTGAAAAGACATGATTATATAGAGTCATGTCTCTTCAAAGAGACATGCCTCTATTTCATCATGTCTTCTATATTTATATTCATTGATCATTTGATTGAGGATAAGCATATACAACAACAATGCGAGTCTCATTTATTCAATCTGCAAAATATTGTTATTAACATATATGTGTGTGTGTGTGTGTGTGTGTGTGTGTGTGTGTGACTCAATATATCACATATATTGAGGTTATATAAGAACAATTATAATCCATATATTCTGATACAAATTTAACATGGTATCAGAGCCATGTTCCTTTGTTAAATCCTAACTGCTTGAGGGAAGATCCAATTAGATTGAAGGAATATCAAGATCAGATTTTTGGAAATTTTGTACCTACAAAATAACAAATGGAATGAGGCTTGAAGATAAACTTGAAGGTGCCTCTGATTTTGAATCGTGAAAAATTTGAATGATGTTGGTATTAAGGAAGAATGAGCTAAAGACAACACCGGAAAATCCTCATAAACCTAATGGAAAATGATGAGAAGAGTGAATGGGAAAACTTTATACAAGGAGTAAGCGCTCACACCAAACTCTCCAAATTTAATCACCTGCATTCAAGAAGAGTATAAAGGAATCATGAAATCCAGAAGAGTAGACACCTTATGACTAAGAGGGAGTTCACTGAACACTTTTGAGGTAAAGTTGACATGATTATTGATTATTATACTAGTGTTATTTTATAACTATATGGGCCCTATGAAAATCATAAGGAAATGATGGCTTCCAAATGATTATCACTTGTATTCGGTAAAGTTATTGTAAGGTGACAATATTACAATAACTTTCTATTATGGATAGAATTGCTGATAGAGGCAATCCACTGAAGCTTGTGTGGTTGTCGATAGAATCGCTGATGGAGGCAATCCACAAGAGATCTTGTGGATAGAATCACTGATGGAGGCAATACACACCAAACGCTCATGAGTTTGTGGATAGAATCATTGATGGAGGCAATCCAAACGAGAGCTTGTGGATAGAATCGCCAATTGAGGCAATCCACACCAAAGCTCATAAGTTTGTGGATAGAATAGTCGATGGAGGAAATCCACATGAGAGATTGTGGATAGAATCGTCAATCCACACTGGTGTAAGTGTTCCAAGGCTTGCTTGCACAATTACCAAGAGACCTATCTTTTCTATACTAATATCCTAATCTTGTCTAGAATCTCCCAAAGGCTTAGATGATTGGCTAAGGCCTTATCTAGCTCCTCTCCAAGAGCCCAACACTATGTGCTTCACCTTGAAATTCTAAAACCATGTAGTTTCTTACCTTCTCCTCTCCTACACTTAGAAGGATCTAAGTGCCAACTCCTCTCCATACATAAAATTCATTGCAGGGGTGTCCATCATCATGAAAACATTCCATTTGATCCCATTTGAATCCATTTTGAAGGATCTTCTAACTCTTTTCAATCGAGTTCAAGTTTTAGACCCTAAGAAGCCTAATTAGGCCTAATTCCTTGTAGCCTTTTCCAGAGATCTTTTCCCAATTCTTTCAAAACTTTCCCAAAGAACTTGAAAAAATAATCCCACATTGAGATACCATTTTTCATTTAACAAAGGATTTTGAAATTTTTAGTCTCCTAAGCCCTTCGTACATAGGGTTCCTATTATCTAGGACCAATAGGGCTAATAGGCCTAATTAGTAGGACTTGACTGTTTTCTTGTTCAAAACTCGACCAAATGGATTGGTGAGTTCCTAAATCTCTCAACAGTGTAATATTAGGTCATATCCCACCTAGTTCTACTCTTACACTATACTTTACATTCCTTCCCCGCATGAAATGTTCACTTTTTCATCTCCAAACCTCTAACCGGGCACTATCATCTCGCCTAGGGCTTGGCACTAAAAATAGAAACTTGACTCCACAAGAATCCTACCTCTACATATGTATAGATCAATGACTCCCCTAACATTTACACCTAGCATTAGGAATATCCCATGGTTATATTTCATGGGGGAGCCATGAAATGACAAACTGGTCAGGACAGGACCAATGAGCTTCCTAAACTAAAAACAATTTATCTAAGACCTCAGACTAACTCAAATCAACTAGCTTACTAAATGGAAAAGTCTTAGAACTATCCTATGAACACAAAAAAATCACAATTTTAAAGCTTTTATTCCATATGATAGCACTGTCACAAGGAAATGCTCGGGTTCTTCACAAAATCAAAGTTGCAGAGCTATATTCAAAAAGAAATATTTCTTACAATCATCACTACTGATGAGATTCAAGCCTCTACATTCATTAGATGCCATCTTCCATTTTTTAAGGGACTGTTGGTCGATATCCCACTCTTATCTTCTAGGGGGATCCAAAGTAACCAAATGTTGTCGTGACAACATTGTAACAACTTTTGGCATCTTTGCCATTATGCCAACTTCCTAAGTTTCAGGGCCTCTATCCTCTATATTTAGAGGAACAAACTTCATTAATGGCCTCCAAGCATCTCTATGACAACATTTATGTGTTTAGGGCACATTCAAATCTCAAATTTGTCACTAAGCTTCTAAGCCTAAGAAAATTAAAAAGCTACTAACAATGACTATTTTGGTGACCTTAGTCCAAATAACTAACTCACCTAGTCCACAATTCAATGAGCTTCTAAGGTCCAAAGTAAACAAACTATCTTGACTTGGCCAATGTCAAGTACAAGCCAAAACATCACAACTATGGAGGTTAGCCTAGGTGTGCTCCTGCACCATACACCAAAGCTCGTTATTTTGCAGAAAGAATCACCTATAGAGGCAATCCACACAAGAGCTTGTGGATAGAATCACTGATTGAGGAAATCCACACCAAATCTTGTGAGTTTTTAGATAGAATCTCTTATAGAGGCATTCCACACGAGAGCTTGTGGATAGAATCGCCAATCGATTAAATCTAGCTGAGAACTAGTGGATAGAATCATCGATGGAGGCAATCTACATATTGGGAATATGTTTCAACATTATGAGAATTGATTTCTGATGAAAAAACTCACACAATTTATGAACTTATTGTGATTTACATTTTGTCCTCCCTAGCTAAGAGGGAC
>MU226589.1:1828358-1866629 GCA_018584345.1 Thuja plicata | reverse complement strand
GTGTGTGTGTGTGTATATATATATTTGTGATTCAATATATCACATATATTGAAGCTATATAAGAAAAATTAAAATCCATATATTATGATCTAAATTTAACATAAGAAGACTACGGAGGCAATGCATATAACTGATTTATTTTTCAAGGAGACTGTGAGATTGCATGGACTACCTAAGAGTATTGTTTCTGATATAGATAGTAGGTTTGTTGGTTATTTTTGGATGGTACTTTGGAAGAATATGAAAGCTGATTTGAAGTTTATTTCTACTTTCCAACCACAAAATGATGGACAAAGATAGGTTGTGAACATGATTTTAGGAAACTTATTGAGGTGTTTAGTCTGCGATAAGCCTGGAAATAGGGATTTAGTTTTAACACAACCTGTTTTTTCTTATAACAATTCAGTAAATAGGAGCACATGAAAGACACCAGTTGAAGTGGTTATTGGATTTAATCCTAAGGGAGTTGCAGAATTAAGGGATATTAGTCATGTTGTTAAGAAGACTGATGAAGCATAGGAATTTTTTGAGGTTATGAGATCATTCCATGAAGGAGTCAGACATTATTTGGAGGAAATGAATCAAGATTATAAGAGGAGAGAAGACATGAAGAGAAGACATAAGTAATTTCAAGTTGGAGATGAATTTATGGTGTACTTGTAGAAGGGTAGATTTCCTATTGGTACTTATAACAAGTTGAAGATGAACAAGTTTGGTCCTTATAAGATCTTGATGAGATTTGATTTAGGGAATGCATATGAAGTTGAATTACCCGAAGACTTGGATATATTACCAATTTTCAATTTTTTTTATTTGTATGAGTATCATGAATCATATTGTAGTAGCAATGAAGGATTTGATGTTGGGAAACCATACCCTAAGAAGAAGATGGATCAGGTAGATAAGATTTTGGATAGCAGAGTTGGTCAAAGTACAAGGAGTAAGAAGTATATTGATTATCTTGTCAAGTGGAAGGACATACCAGTGGATGATTCTTCATTGATTTCTCAAGCTAAGGTTGACCGATTTGGTTTTTCTTTGGTCCCAACAAAGTGAGAGGCTCACTTTTTATCAACCTCAGGTTTCTAATGTAGAAGCATCTTGGGATCTTAGCAATCTTCCATCCACAAAAAATAATTGTTTACTATTTGATCAATCTAGTGTGTTGGTTTATGGTCAATCTGTACTTGTTCTTTTGTGTTGCAGTTGCTAAACTGTGTTTTTGGCTTCTTGTTGAATCTTATCCTATGATTTCACTTCATTTGCATTCATTGCACAGTATATTTTATAGATTCTTTTATGGACTATCTTGTTCTTCACTTTCCTGGTCAGTCATGGTATTATGATCATTTTCCCAATCTTCTGATGAGAATCTATGTGTGTGATCATTCCAGCTCATTATTACGTTTTAGGCCAACTTTATTGTATGATCGAATCTCTTATTTAATTCATTGAAGGTTGTTCCAATTAATTTGGGTCCTAACCTAATTGTTGTAACGTGTTTTCTCAAATTATTGGGAAATGTGATTTTTCTACATCAACTGATGTTGTGATTGCTTTATAAGCTTATGGACTTATTCTTAAGGGATGGGTAATTTTCATAATATTGTTTGGCGTTAATTGGATAGGGTTTGTAAGAGTTTTTCTGATCATAATGAAGCATGTATGCTTCGCATGTGAGATTGTATGTTGCAGATCTGTTGTAAATGATTTTCTAAGAATAATAGAAGGTTGATCTTTCATTCTATCCATCTTGGCTTCTTATTCTTGTTGTTTTTCATTGTGTTGAATTGGATGCAAGGATTGGATTGAAATTTTGAGGTTTCTCCATCCTTCACTACATCATAATGAGGTGAATGTAAATGTCCCACCATGGTCTCAAACTGATCAACGCCCAAATTTGTAGGTGCATTTGTCTCAACTAGAGCTCTTTCTAGGATTTCATTGTGTGTTGGTGAAAGTTTCAATATTTCTAAAATGGAAATATGTTTGGAGGTTTTGTGTAATTGATCCACGGTGTCATATTGTTGCTGGATGGATGTTTTTTTGGACATTGTCCCTTCCAAATTAACCTTACTTTGATTTATAGTGACCATGCTGGCAGATTATTTTTCATCTTTACCTTTGATTACAATCACATTATCTCTATCATCGAAGCCTGAAAGATTATTTATAGTATTGTCGTATGAATGAGAAAATTTATCTTTGTTTCCATGATTTATTTTCTAAAATTTCTTTTATGGTTTTGATTATTTGTAGAGCTTTTAGTGTCCTTGTAAAGTTTAAATTCACCATTTCTAACTAAGACATTCTCAATGGTAATACCATTTTTGATTAATTTGTCAAAAGAAACTGGACATTGTAATTGAAGTCTGAATCTCATTTTTTGAGTCAAGATTTTTATGAAGATAACCATATTTTTCTTTTACGGGATTATACATGGATACTTAGCAAAGAGTTTCCTCCATCGAAGTAAGTATGTCAAGAAATCTTCTCCTTTTTTCTAGCATTACAAAGATCTATCATGGTTATCTCATGTTTGATGTTTTAGGAATATTGACCCAAAAATTTGCTAACAAGTTCACAAATGTTCTAATCCTAGGGGGTAACTTTGAGAACCATTCCATTTTTGGGCCACCAAAACTTCATAAAAATATTTGCATTAAATATGTGGGTTCATGATTAAACTCCATACTAAGAGTACAAAATTCTTGGATATGGTCTTGTCGATCTGTCCTGCCCATGTATTTGTCAAATTTAGGTAATTCTACATTTAGTGGAAAAGGTATCATATTCAAAGTCTTTTCAAATGGGTAGGGACAAATACCTTCCAAAGTGTATTGTTTGTGTGATATCCCTCTTTTGATATGATCAATTTATTTTAGGAGGGATTGAAAGTGTTTGTTTAAGACTCCTATAGGATTCACCTCATTTTCATTTTCCTTTAGCTTTGAGACATAATATTCATGAGTTAGCTTGACCCCCTTTTATGCTAGGGTTATGAAATATCTTTCCTTATTTGTTTCCAACACTCTTTCTATAAGCCTTTGAAATTGAAGATCTTGTTGTGCTTCTTGTACTATTTATTTTGTAAGTTCTTCCTGTTCTTTATTATGAGTATCATTATTTTTGTTGTTATTGTTGTTATCCCAACCCAATCATTCTCTTCTTGATTCATGTTGAGAAATTTTTGTGAGTCAATTTGTTGGGTTGAGTCAACTTGTGGTGATGGGTCGCTCGGTGGTTGATATTTTTCTCGGTTTTTTTCTGTTATAGTTTCTTCTACATTGGGATTATGAACGGTTGTAAATCTATAGGACCTTATTCTCACATAAATAAAACTATTCTTGAATCACTTTTGAGTTAGAAGTCATTTATGATAAATTTTTAAACTAAGGATAAACAAATGTTCCAATTGTATTTGATTGTTGCAAATGAGGTGTGTCTAAATGGAGCCTAGATAGTAGAATATTTATCACTATGGTGAAGAATCTTGATTGATTTTGATCTCTTGGGTTCTAGGAGAAATGATTTTCTATCCCATGATGTTGAACTTAAAAAAATCAAGAATCAATGTTGTTTTGATGACACTTTCAAGTTAATCGGTTGTGATGATTAGCTATTTTTTATCCCAAAATGTTTCTCTCAAATTCTTAGTTTTTACTCTAAACTTGTTTGATAGCTTCAACGTTTCTTTGTTTTCCTAATTTTAGATGATTTTCCAAAGCATGATTCTTAAATAACATGATAATTATGCAATTTTCCCTAAACACCTAAGGAAGAAAATGATATGTGTTCAATGAATTCAAGTTGGTAACCTTTTGGGAACAAGTCAAAGTTTACGAACACATGTTTTTCAGGTTATTAATGGTGAATGATTTCTCAGTTTTAATTTGAAGCACAACACGTACATTAGACACATTTGTATCCTATATTTCTACAACAAAGAGTATATGTTCTCAAACCATTACCACTAGTATAATACAATAAAGATAGTTCAAGTAGTCTACCTAAGGAAGTTTTTTCTTCAATGTATCCGTCATAGGCTCATGAACTCAGAATTAATCAAACTTGATGTTCCTGACCCTCGTGCACTATGTCCCCCTTAGAAAAGAGGTGAGTGATATGTGGAGATGAAGGAAAAATTATACACTTGATAAGGCCTTCAAGGTGTATGGGAAGTATTTTTCGTAATCACCTCCAAAACCCTTTTTATAAACAACTAGGGGAATGCTTATGATGAATAGATTCAAGGGATGATGTGATCCCCTTGCATCACAACTGATACACCACATATAAATGGGTAGGCTTTCTATCTATCAAGGTTGTAGTATGATTCCGTTCAGAAAAACATGAGTTTAAACTCCATTAGAGAGGCCTCTCACCCACATAAAAACATGGTTTTGCGCAATCCCAAAGGACTAGAAGAAGGTTATTCTCAATTTCTTTCCATCAATCACCCCATTAAGGAAAAACACATTTTATTTTAAAGTGGGTTTGAATTCCATGGATTTTCATTGTATCCCAGTTCGGTCATTCCCTCTCACCGACCTTGTTAAGGAAAATCTTAGGAGGCAAGCCCGCTAATGATTAATGCATTATTTAAATGAAAATTAGATTTTGAGTGGGTCTAGTATTTTGGTCAACCAATTAAGGGGACTGAATATCCCTACTACATCAAATCCTCAAGTACTTCACACATAAGATTAATTTTGTGACCTTTTCATAACTAGAGGGACTTTGGTGAGTCTGGTATTTTGGTCACCCAGTTAAGGAGAGAGCATATCCCTATCACCTTGGTCCACAATAAAGGAAGGTTCCTAATTAATATATATTTTCAATTGAGGACATATCCTTTTCAAATGAAATTTCTACACATGAGATTATAAGGATTAGAATGTGCCCCTTTTAGCAATTTTAGCAGTCTTTTTGTTTTTGCTTCTTCAACAGTTTTAAGCTTGTCATCAAAGATTAGTATCCCACGATTAGAAAAATGAAAAGGCCTCTAAATCAAATCACCAGTGATTTATTCAAAAGGATCATTTATATCAACCTCTAATTTATTCTTTGCTTGATATCTATATTTACAATATGTATGTAACGATCATAAGTTTTACCTTCCTCTTGCATTCTTTTGATGGATCAGGCCCACTCAAGCTTAAAATCATGCATAAGTCTTTTCTTCAATGCCTTCCATAACTTGAAACTAAGAATACTCCTAAAAAATTTCTTAAATTTTAGGGCATATTAGTGGTTAGCATGTTTTAATCATCAAAATTGCAAGACACAATTCAATAAACATCAACCATAATAAGGTTCACTCCTAAAGTAAGGAACCGACATAAGATCTAAGATTTTTATGTGAAAATTATATTTTAATTGATAAGATTGAAGGGTAGAAATATATTTATCAATGATTTCTCTTTCCTCTTCCACTCAAAGTTTCTAAATAATTTTCTCTTATGTTCTTGGTGCACAATATTTCTCTTCAAATCTTTCCTTTTGCAAAATATGGGGATGTGACACACTACTTTCTTCAAGTTGGATAAACCAATCATTCCTGCATCACTAAATCATTAGTAGTTTCAAATTTATCATTTTTCTTCCAAAAATATATTAGATTCTTCAATCTGCTTAGACAAATCAGATCAGAAAGAAAAAAGATCACTGAGTTAGAGGTTAGAAAAACAATTTTGACAAAAATAATAATATTCTTGTTAGAATAACTGCTCGAGGGGGGTGAATCAATTAGAATCAGTCTCCTCAAAAATTATCCTATAGTCCAAAATTTCTCCATATATATACCAAAACAAATTCGAATATAAAACTCAGCATGATGAAAATGTATTCTGTAATCTCAAGCTATCATAAATAGTGTTTGATGAATATCAATAAATTAATATGATGATTACCAATCTAGGTCAATAAAGTAAAGTGTAAAGGAAAATAACAATCCACAACATTCATGCACATTGAATTATAGATTTTTAACGTGGAAACCCTGCTAAGGGAAAAAAAACTTGAGACCGGTAACCCAAAATATTTTCACTCTTTTGAAGTGAGCTCTGTGAAGAGCCAACCCTATTAAAGGTTATAATGCACGTTGTTAAATGTGACCTTGTTAGAGGATTTAAAACTAATAGTTCTCTCTTGACCATGCATTCACTATGGGGTCAACAAGAAAACACTCAACATTCTCCAAATGTTATAATAAAGACTTCACTGTCCTACTCGGTTAAGATATTTATCTGTAACAATGGTTAAATTGATACAGTATTGATCTGATTCAAATACAACTATATTTAGTAGATATTCAGATCTATTCTAAGTACATAATACCTCTTATCAATTTTTACTTCTTCATTTCATCTCATACTTCATACTTGTTCTACTCGGTAATCCTCTTTCCTCTATCACTTGGTTATGTTTGCAAAAAATAATAGATCCTATCTTTAACCTATTTGATCAGTCATGCATAAAAATGCATGTATGTGCTTCAGGTGTGTTTTCAAAATGAATCTCTTGTCTCTTATATAGACATCATAGCTCATTTAGTTTTCATCCTTAATATCTTGCTCCTTAATCTCCATCTTTCATTTTCCCACTTGATCCTTCCTCAGTGGTTGTGTTAGAAACACATTTCAATCTTTGTCGTCTGATCTTCCTTTAATTTTCATAACTCTTTGATCAAATAACAAACTTTATCTTCTACCTCAAAATCATCAATTTCTAGCTTAGCATCCTAGTCGGTCTTAATTTGAATTAATTTATCATTCTTAGTATTAACCATGTTGTGTTGGCAATCCCTAGCTCAGCTATCACTATGCTTGATATACACTATGTTTTACTTAGCTATTATTGTCTCTCGGTGTATAGAGAGCTCTTTATTTACCAACCACATAAAAATTGTTTGTTCCAAATCTTCAAATTATAACAAATTTTTTCCACCATAATAATACTCAAACAAGTTGACATCAATGACAATACATTAACTAATAATGTTTCAACTCAGTTGAATATCAACAAATGACTTTAAACATATAATTAGTTGTAGGTCATCAATCTCTCCCTTTGGTATTGATGGAAACACAATATGAAATATACAATATAAAATTCCTTACAAAAAAATACCAAACTTTTATTCTACAACTGCAATATTTCTGTAGCTCTCCTTAGCTTGAATATAAGTTGTGTCAGCATAAATAAAAACTTCACCATGCAGCTTCTCCCTACATTGTTGACATTTTAGCTTTTGAATCTCTCTGTAGATTAGATATTTATTTTCTCTCCCTTTCTCTGTACTCCCTCAATGAGTAGATATTCCATCGATCAACTCTCTCCCTTAGATGGATATATATTTCATTGACTCGTCTCTTTCTATTTTATTGATCAACTCTCTCCCTTTGACAACAATGCCAAAAAGAAAATATGCAGCTCTTCAGTATCCAAAAAAATATGTTTGATTTTTCATGTAGTAGGTACCTTTCAGTGTACAGATATGTCTATGTCAGTGCAGTTCAGCTTTGCGTCAACATGATTGATATTCTGATTTCATGTAGGTTGATGCAACCTCCTAATCAACTTAATTACCAATAGACAAGGGACGAACCCCTAGTCTACCTCGCAAGTACTCAAATTTATCCTTCGGTAAGGGTTTTGTGAATATCTTGGCAAGTTATTCTTTTGATTGTACATATTCTAGTATTACTTGTTTATCTTGTACTTGTTCCCTTAAGTAGTGATATTTTATAGATATGTGCTTTTTTTTTGCATGCATCACAGGATTCTTTGAAATATTTATAGAACTTTTATTATCACAATAAATCACCACTGGTTCAGTTATCTCCTCATTCATTCCTTTCAATAGTTGTTTTATCCATGCTATGTTAGTAAAATTTTCAGCATCAGCAACATACTTTGCTTCTGCATTTGACTGAGATATGCATCCTTTCTTCTTGCTTATCCAAGTAACTAGTCTTTCTCCAATAAAGAATCCTCCACCAATAGTGTTTTTTCTATCATCTATGTTCCCATCCCAATCAGCATCAGATTAAACTTTTAATTCAAACTTTCCTTCTCTTTAATACGATAGTCTATAATCCTCAATATTCTTCAAATATCTAAAAATTATTTTTAGAGCAGTCATATGTGATTCTCTGGGGTTACAGAAAAATCTTGCAACTATTCCAATTGCATGTGCAATGTCAGGTCTTGCGTGAACAACATACATCAATTTAGCAATCATATATTTGTACAAGGTCTGATTTACCTCAGGTGTCTTGTCTTCTTTTGTCAGTTTGCATCCTGTCACCATAGGTGTACCGACTATTTTTTATTCTTCCATTCTGAATGTCTTTAGTACTTCCTTGATGTATTTTGATTGAGTAATGTAGATACCTTTAGTCTGTTGTAAAATTTTCAATCCTAGAAAAAATTTATATCACCAAACATCGACATTTCAAATCATTTCCCTATTTCATCAGCAAATGAAGTGCATAAGTTATCATTATCCCCAAATATAATATCATCAACACATATTTCAGAAATAAGTGTCATATCATCATTTTCTCCTTTTAAATACAAATTGGTGTTGTCCCTTGTTCTAATAAATCCAATACTTAAAAAACATGAATGCAATCTTTCATACCATGCTCTCAGTGCTTGTTTCAGTCCATATACAGCTTTGTGTAACTTACATACCATGCGTGTTTGATCAGGATCAACAAATCCCTCAGGTTGTTCAATGTATACCTCTTCTTCTAGTATTCCATTCAAAAATGCAGACATCACATCCATCTGATATACCTTGAATTCTTTATATGAAATGTATGCAAGTAGTATTATTACTCCTTCAAGTCTACCAATGGGTGCAAAAGTTTCTCCATAGTCAATTCTATCTTCTTGTCCATACCCTTTGCAAACCAATCTTGCTTTATTTCTGGTTCCATTCCCATCTTCATTTATTTTTTTTCTAAAAGTCCATTTGGTGCCAATGACATTTTTATCACTTAGTCTTGGTACTAATGTCCATGTCTTATTTTTCTGTATCTGCTCAATTTTCTCATTCATAGCATTAATCCATTCTTCATTTTCTAATTCATCTCTAACATTCTTAGGCTCAAATTCACAAATTAAACAAGTGTCATCTCTAAACTTACTTCTTGTCATCATTCCTTCTCTTTTATCTCCAATAATTCTAATGCATCTCTAACATTCTTAGGCTCAAATTCACAAATTAAACAAGTGTCATCTCTAAACTTACTTCTTGTCATCATGCCTTCTCTTTTATCTCCAATAATAGGATTCCTTGGATGGTGTCTTATCACATATTGATCAAGTACAAATTCAAATCTTGGTTCTTCATTATCTTCTTTTGTATGTTCATTGTCTCCTAGTTCATGATCTTTTGTTTCAACATTTTCCTGATTCTTGGTTTGTGCTACCTATTTCCCAGTGACATTACCCTGTTGCATAGTAACGTTAGGAATCTGCATTGGTATAGTATGAGGTTCTTCCCAGTAAAAAAATTTATTGTAATCATGTGGTTCTTTCATGTTGTCCTCATCGTTTAGCTCAGTAAATTCATCAACTTTTACATTTGAACTCTCAAGGATTTTGTTAGTTGTCTTTTTCAAACATTTGTAAGCTTTACTCTTAGTAGAATATCCAAGAAATATTAATTCATCACTTTTCAAATCAAATTTACCTTTTCTCTCATCTTTTAGAATATAACACTAAATACCAAATATTCTAAAATAACTTACATTGGGTGTATACCCATACCATAGCTCATAATGAGTTTTGTTTGAATATTTCTTCAGTTGTACTCAGTCCAGTGTGTAGACAGTTGTGGTTACTACTTCTCTCTAGTATGTTTGTGAAAATCCTTTCTCAATCATCAATGTTCTGGCACAATGAACAATTGATCTATTTCTTCTTTTAGCAATCTCGTTTTGCTGTGGTGTCCTCGGTGTAGAAACCTAACTCTTGATTCCATACTCATTACAAAAGTTAGTGAACTCATCATAAATAAATTAACCTCCTCTATCATATCTCAATCACTTCAGATCTCTACCACTTTCTTTTTCCACTTTAGCTTTGTACCACTTAAACATCTTAAATTCTTTAGATTTTTCTTTTAGGAACATGACAATCATCTTCCTAGAGTAGTCATCAACAAATAAAATAAAATATATGTCCCCATAATAGCTCTGTGTTCACATTGGTCAACATAGGTCAGTATGAACTAACTCCAAAATGTCATTAGCTAAAATTTTTTTTCTCTTGAAACTAGATTTTGACATCTTTCCCATTTGACAACTTTTGCACATTACATGGTCTTATTTAGATAAGCTCGGTAAACCTCTAACTTTTCTTTTTCTACTAATCTTAACCATGTTGTCAAAATTTGCATGACAAATTATTTTATGCCATAACAATATATCTTCAATGTTTTCCAATAAAAAAGTAGTTTCAGTTGTGTCAAGCTAGAATAGGTTACCTTTAGATTGTTCACTAGTGTCGATCAATTTTCCTTTTCTATCATAGATTGTAGCTTTTCTATTCTCAAATAAAACTTGGTGACCTATTTTATTCAACTATGAAACACTCAAAATATTGTAGGTAAGTCCTTTTACCCAATAATAATTTTCACATTTGATTTGATTGGTCATCATAATAGTACCTTTTCCTTTCACTTGATAGGGTGTATCATTTCCCATTTTTACTTATCCTCCATCATAATATTTAAGAAATTAAAAATATCCTTTATCACCAGTCATGTGATGTGTACAACCACTATCAATAACCCAAATATCATGTTTAATAAGTTTAGAGATAATTTTTGTTTCTACATACCTTTCATCTTCATCTGAATCATCTTTCAAAGCTATGAACACTGTCTCAATATCTTCATCATTGTCAGAACTACTGTCATTAACTTTACCTTCACCAATTTAACAAGATTTCTTACCTTTATCTTTATAATCTCGGTTATCTCTTATGTCATACTATCAATTGCTTATGTAGTCTCGGTCATCCTTTCTGTCATTAGATCTATCATTTATATCATCATTCCTTTTGTTAGGGAACCTTGCAGAAAAATGGCCAATCTCTTTATAGTTAAAATAGATCAAAGGTAGTTTACCTTTATATCTTCCTTTACCTTTGTGCAATCTTCTAACCATTAAAGCTTCAAGTTCATCAAGTTCCTTGTCATCGCTATCACTATCACTATTATTTTTTATTATGTGTTTGCTACTAGATTTACAAATTTTCAAATTAGACATAAATGCAGACTCCATAGATGGCACAATACTGTTGTCAAAGTTATTTAACTCAAAAGAGATAAATCTTCCAACAAGACTATCAATAGTAATGTTATTTCTAGGTGCAGATCTCATTTCATGTATTTTAGAGACTCTTATAGAATAAATAGGTAATAGACTTCTAAGAATCTTACTCACAATAGTGTCTTCATCAATGGTTCCACCAGATCCACCAATAGCATTCACAACTTCCTTAAGTCAGGTACAGTACTATGTTATGTTTTCTCCTTCCTTCATTCTCATGTCATTAAACTTTCCGTGAAGACTTTCAACTTTGGCTCTCAGTACATTTGCATCTCCTCCATAAACTAGTGTAAGTTGGTCCTACATCTGCTTGGCAGTTTTATATGTCTTGATGTCCTCAAATTCAACATCTATGAGTGAAGAAGCAATCTCCATCATGATAAGGTTATGTTCATGTTTCTCTTTCATCTAATTTACAGTCAAAGGTCCATAAGGTAGAAGGAATTGATTATCTAGATAATCTACAATATTGTCTCCAATCACTGAGAAATATAGTCTCATTCTACTTTTCCATGTCGATAAGTTATCCTTTTTCAGCTTAGGTGCGTCTCTCTTATACATCTTGTGATATTTAGCTTAAGTCCTTCAAAAAATTCTTCTAAGCATGGTATGCTCTGATAAGGACTGTATGATCTGATAAACAATGTATTCTCTGATAAGCACTATATGCTCTTTTACCAATTGTTAGAATAACTAAGAGGGGTGTGAATCAGTTAGAATAAATCTCCTCACAAATTATCCTACAGTCCCAAATTTCTCCAGATGTATACCAAAAAAAATTCAAATATAAAACTCATCTGGTTGAAAATGTATTCTATTAGCTCAAACTATAATAAATAGTGTTTACCAAATATTAGTAAATTAATACTATGATTACTGATCTAGTTCAATAAAGTAAAGTGTAAATGAAAATTAAAATCCACAAAATTCATGCACATTGGCACATAGATTTTTAATGTGGAAACCCTGCTATGGAAAAAACCACCTGGGACTGGTAACCCAAAAAAATTTCACTCTTCTGAAGTGAGCTCAGTGAAGAGCCAACCCTATTAAAGGTTGCAATGCACCCTGTTAAATGTGACCTTGTTAGAGGATTTAGAACTAACAATTCTCTCTTGACCATGCATTCACTATGGGGTCAACAAGAAAAGGCTCAACATTCTCTAAATGTTATAAGAAAGACTTCACTATCCTACTCAGTTAAGAGATTTATCTGTAACAAAGGTTAAATTGATACAGTAGTGATTTGATTCAAATACAACTCTATTTTGATGATATTTAGATCTATTCTAAGTACATAATACCTCTTATCAATTTGTACTTCTTCAGTTCATCTCATATGTCATCCTTGTTCTGCTCAATAATTCTCTTTCCTCTGTCGCTTGGTTATGTCTACAAAAAATGCTCGGTTCTATCTTTAACTAGTTTGATCAGTCATTGATAAACTCGCATGTATGTGCTTCACATGTGTTTTCAAAATGAATCACTTGTCCCTTATATAGACATCATAGCTCATTTAATTTTCATCCTTTAGATATTTTTTCTTAATCTCCATTGTTCATTTTCCCGCTTGATCCTTCCTCGGTAGTTGTGTTAGAAACACATTTCAATCTTTGTCATCTGATCTTCCTTTAATTTTCATAACCATTTGATCAAATAACAAACTTTGTCTTCTACCTCAAAATTATCAATTGCAAGCTCAACATCCTAGTCGACCTCAATTCAATTAATTTCTCGGTCTTAGTATTAACTATGTTATGTCATTGATCCCTACCTTAGTTATCACTGTGCTCAGTATACACTGTGTTTTACTTGATAATTACTGTCTCTTAGTGTATACAGAAATCTTCATTTACCGACCACATAAACATTGTTTGTTCAAGATCTTCAAATCATAAAAAATGTTTTCCACCATAATAATACTCAAATAAGTTGAAATCAATGGCAATACATTAACTGATAATGTTTATCATCACTTCTGCTACTCGATTCAATATCAACAAATGAATTCAAACATTTAATCAGTTTTAGTTCATCAATTATGTCAATCAACCCCAAAAATGTAGAAACAGAAACCATAAATGAAACTTTTACTGGAAATTAATGAACAAAAAAGAAAAAATGAGCCTTATAACCAGAAATGCAAAGACAAAAATTGGAAATGATACTTTAACCAAAAATAAAATGTTTTACCAGAAATGAGATTTTAAGACCTGAAAATGAACTTTCTATGACTTGAAACGAAGGTGTTTTAACCGTAAATGAACTTTTGATGAGATGAAAATGAAATTTTTTTAACCGGAAATGAAATTTTGATAAACCCAAAATGAAGGTTTTTTAATCGCAAATGAACTTTTGATGCATCAAAAGTGATATTCTAGGGACCGAAAACAATATTCTAGGGACCATAAATGATATTCTAGGGACCATAAATGATATTCTCGAGATCATAAATGAACTGGTTCTTCATGAACTAGACGTGACTGTACACCACAATGTTCGGTGTGCAAACACATATTATTAGAAAATGATGAAATTTTGTGGCTTGGGCCCTATAGTGGGAACCATTTAATGTATTTTAGAAAATAGTGTTAGTCCCAAATCAAAATAACTCTAAACATACACATCAAACATTAATTCATTGAACTATTCATAGTAATGCCAATAAGAAAGATAGTTCCAATGAGAGCATCTCATGTTCTCTATCTCCAAGGACCCCAATTCAATCTCTTAAATGACTCTCAATTGTGGCACATTTGATCAAATCGTAGATGAAAACTCAAAGAATGAAGATGCTTTTATGCTTAAAATGCATGAAAACTAACCAAAATGATAGGTAGACATAATATCCAAACACATGATTGAGATGCAAATACATGTTTGAGATGTAAGATAATAAGAGGTGATTGTTATTGCAGTTAAGTGAACGTTCAAAACATCACAAGGTTGGTATGAGGAACCAACTTGTAATATGAACCAAATGATGAGTAAGTAATTGCAAGCTTTTAAAGTAGTGAAGAAAAACTAAATGATACTAAGCTCTTATGATATGCAAGAAATGATAATGAAGCTACAAGCACTATCAAATTACTATGAGACTAACATGACAATGAAACAATTATATTACAAGAGAGATCTATCTTGAAAGAAAAATGGGCATGATAACACTAAAAAAAGAGATGATCCAAATGCATGGAAGAAGGGCTCTATTTATAGAGTTTTTGAGATCCTTGGTGGTGTGGATCTTAGGTGGATTCCACATAGGTGACATGAGAGAGAGAATTGTTTAGACTAATTTAGTATTTGTTGAAAATATGAATTTTGGGAAGGTTGCTCACACACGTGTGAGAAACCAATTAGTGCTAATAGGTTAGGAATCACATTTTTAATGGGTTAATCAAGGATTAAGACAAGTGGGTAGGCTTAAAGAGATGAGGCTGATGCATGTAGGATGGGATCTAGGCTAGATTTAATTAAATAAATCATGAATTATGATAAAATTAAGTTTAATTAATTTAATCATAGAAATTCTGAGACATCAATTGCAGACTTATCTGCTTGATCTTCTTTTCTCTTATCTTCTTCTTCATTAACTTCAATGTTTGCCTCGGTAGGGGAATCATGAATTTTGATTGTAGCATCACCTTGCTCCTCGGCATTCAAACCTTTTGTATCATCACCAGTGATTGTGGTTGAGTCATCAATTGCTAATTCCTCTATTTGTGCATCCTCAACCTTCTCCTTTATTTCATCCTCAATATTATCAGGCTCATCAATATCTTCTTTATTATCAAGCCCAACTTGTTCTAATGTGCCTTCATCTTTGTTTACATTCTTATCAACTATCAATCAAAAAATTATCTTCCATATAATTGTACTCTATTGAACAATGATTTCAACATCCTTCTTAAATATTGAATAAACTCTCATTTTAGGAATGAATCTATTCCTATGTTGCTCCATAATTTTTTTTCTTTGTTTATGTGTCAACTCAGGCATAAGTTGACCTAGTGCGCCTTCTCTAATTTGCCTTTCTATCATTATGGAAAACTTCCATTTCTCATCAATTTTATTGTACAGTTCAGCATGGAATTGATTCCCAATGTCTAATGATATCATCCTAAATGATCTCTTCATCTCTAACATAGCATCTTCTATCTTTTCCTTGTCAATTTTACTTAACTTTTCAAATTTGATGAACTTAAATCCTGACAAACCTGCTGAACTCCTGATGTTGTGGAAAATTTCATCAACATTTGTAGGATGTTTTTTGTTGGATTAATGGAATGGTGTGTACTGAGAGGGGAGGGGTGAATAAGTACACTTAAATTTTTTTATCAATTAACCATTAGTACTCAGTTCTTGCTTTACCGACCATTGATGCTTTTCTATCTTATGCATGTAATACCAAAACATAAACTTGATTGCATGTAAATATTCATAGAAACATTCATGAAATATAAGTACACATGGGAAAAGAATTCATAACAAATGAAACCCCTGTTAGAAGGTAAAAAACTACAGTGGGGATGAAACCCACAAAGCTTCACTATCTGCAGAATGGAAGGTGTTGGTTAAGGCTACAAGTGTGATCACTTCTGATGATCTTACCCTGTTAGGAGTAACATTTTAGATTGGTTAGGTCTACTCAGTTAAGATATTTAGCAACACTGTTAAGTGTTCACTCAGTTAAGATATTTACATAAGGATTGTTAAATCCACATTCTTAAAGGATTTCTTATATTTGCTACACTTGTTAGAATGCAGTCAAAAATACTTGTTGACCTGATAGTGTGCAACACTGAATTATTGAATACAGATCCTTTAAGTTCACAATGTATCTATATAACTAGAGTGATTCATTAATACCTCTATTCTGCTCGGTAGCCTTGAATCTTGTTCTTCATAACTGATTTCATATTTTTCTTTCCTTCTACATAAACTCTCTATCTGATCCATAGATATCTGCTATGGCTACAATCATCATTTTCTGATTTATTTCTATATCTATTTATACAATGAATTGACATATTTAGGTTTCATGCTTTTCAATGAAAACTCTATGATCAAAGGTTTACAACTTGACCTTGATCTCCTAGTTTGCATGTTTTTAATTAGTTAGATTCCTTAAAAAATTACATATGGTTTACTTGTCCCTCAAGAAATGGTTTTAAATATAATATTAAAGATAAATACAAAACTCAAGTGTATTATCTGACGTCTAACTCAGATCCAGATTTCTCAGAATTAAAGTTGTCTCTCTGTAGACTGGTACTCGGGTTGCTCTGTATTATTTCCTCGGTGATGTCTCTGTAGACATTTTGTTTCTCAGGTTTCTATGTGAACTGTCTGTCAATTTTCTTAGTAAACTTTGTTGTCAGTTTACACTATAAATTTTCTTTCAGTGATAGTGCACTTAGCATTTTTGGTGACCTTTGTAAACTGTTGTGTCGGGTTGCACTATAAACCTATCTTTCGGTGACCATATTACCGGCGATTCAAAAATCTATTTACTTTGTATACTAAGGAGAAAATATGATCATCAATCTCCCCCTTTGGCATTAGTATCAAAATTTTATATGTGCAAACTTGAAATGTTCAGTATGTAGACCAAAATGTTTACCTTGTCAATATGACTCCCTCTATGTGCATGCCTTAGTGTATTGTATGTGCATGCCTCGGTGTAGTGTATGTACATGATATATTTTCCTTTATACATATATTTCCTCTTCTATAATTTCCCCCTTTCACCTTATCATTTCCCCTTTTCTATTATTTCCCCCTTTATCATATCATTTGCCCCTTTTTTTAAAATAATGACAAAGGTGTTCTACTTACAATTTGTCAAAAATGTGGGAATGGATTTTTGAATTTCCTCCATTTGCTTCTCCTATTGTTCTTCGAGGTATTCCAGGGCCATGTGCTCCAATGTTAGCCTTGCGTGCATGTCATAGATACTATCGGTGATAGACATCTCTGGGGTGGCAATTAGTGTGTTTTCTGAAGTCATGTGTTGTTGCAGTAATGTGAGATTTGGTATGAGTAGAGCTTGGAGCTCGGTTACCTCATCTTAGAGTTTGGATTCTACCTCTTGAATCTCATGTATCAACCATCTAGATTTTATAAGCTTCTCATGATGTAACTTGAATGCATTGTCATTGGTTGTGAGACCTTGAGCACTTGCCTCAAGATCTTCATCAATTTTGGCCAACTTGTCACTATGCTCGGTAGTGAAAGTTTATAAGGTGCAAGAATTTTGAATTAATTTTACTATTTCTGATACTATCAATTCTATAGTAGTAACTAATTTAGAAATTTTTACCTTTTGTTCTGCCACTTCCTGGCTGATTTTCTCAGTAAGCTTGTATTGACACTTCTTCTCAGCACGTTCTTCAATTTCCTTGTTTACATCTACATTCTATGATGTGATGGCATCTGTAGGAATGGATAATTGATCAAGTATAGGTGCACTTTGATCAATTTTAGTGTCAGGTACAATTTTTAGCAGCATATCTTTGGTTGTCTCTAGGAGTTGCGAGTTCTTGTGCTTCTTCATGAGCTTGTCTTGTATTGCCTTTCTTTTAGAAAGTTCACCGTACTTTTTAAGTGACTCTAGATCCAATGTCCTAGGATCATACTCTAGTATGTCAATTATTTCATCAAATATTACTGGAGTCTTATTCTTCTTCTTCTTGGATATGGTGTTGGAAGCAGGGGAATGTAGAACTATGGCTAGTTCATGCTCTTTTTCTTGCTTTGGTGATTGTGTGGGAGGTGTTGTGCCTTTTGGTTGATGCTCGGTATTGGCCTGTTGGTTGGTAGTGGACATCTCCACATCAACCTTGTCTGTATTTTCAGCCTTATCACCCTTGGTTTTCTTTTCAATGGCTTCACCTATTTTCTCCTCTCCACTTGCATCTTTCTTTTCCTCTTGTTTATCTTGATACTTCCCTTGTTTAGCTCATGTTTCCATCGGTGTGGTTGCATTAGGTTCAGGTGTCTTTTCCTTTGCCTTTGTAATGATATTGATAGCCTGTATTAATAGTGGCATGTCACCTGATATGTTTACCTATGCACCATCTGTGGTATATTTTCCTTTTCCTTTTCCTGTTCGGTGGTAGCAGTTATATCTTCATCTTTCTTGGGCTCGTCATCAGAATCATTAATAAGTGTTATATCTTTGATGATGACCTCTGTGGAATCTGCTAATGATTGAAGTATCTAAGGTACAACATCCATGGCCTTGCTTTCCTGTGTTGTCAAATCAATTGGATTGATGTCCTTGGTATCATTTATGAAGTTATGTTCTGGGCTCAGTGTGACTTTTTTTCTTCATAATGAGTAGTCTCGGTAAGGGCTAATACCATCTCGGGGCTTGAATGCTCCTTAGGTGGATTGAATATTTCATTCCATACTTTATCACTTTCTTTGTCAAGCTCTATTTATTTTCCCTCGAGTACCTTGTATGCAGTCATTTTAGCTAAGAATTTCCTTGTATGCTTCTTCATCATATCGTCAATTTCCTCGACTTTTGATTCGGGTGGCATAATTGTAAATAGGTATCTTTCCCTTATTTATTTCTTGGTATGCAATGCATATGTGTGTGATTTGCCAAAATTCTTTTATTCAATTCTTGTGGCATCATTTATTGAACTATACAGGTACATATTTGAGTGTAATCATTGCTTGAATGATGGATTCTTCAATATTTTTCTGATCCTTGAGAGATAAAGTTAGCCATTGCTTGATCTTAGAATTTGATATGCTACTTGTCTTGATGATTGATGCAGCAATCTCATAAATTGTTGTAGGAACTTTTTTCTTTTCAAGTTGAGCTCCTTGTTCACTCTCATCTTTGTCCTCTTTACCTATTATGTATTTTCTTCTTTTCCTCGATGTCTGTTTCCCAGTTTGAGGCTTTCTTTTGTAAGTCCTTACAATTCCTTTGTTGACCAATGGTGAATTTGCAAATTTGGTAGTTTGACTTCTTTTTCTTGATACAGTAGTAGTTCTTGGTTTGTTTTGTGGTGGTACATCAGATTCAGTTGACTCAGAGTCACTCCATTTTTTACCTTCACCGATGGGTGAGTGTCCCCTTGTGTCATCTTATTTTCCTGGTCTTTCATCATTAATCGACAACTTCTTTTGAAGTGTCTTAACCATTTTAGGCTTCTTTCTGTCAATCTTCTTCACTACTAGGCCTATTTTAATTCTGGCCTTAGCTTGTTCATAGGTGCCAAATCTTCATACTAATTTGTCAATTGCCTCATTCAGTAATTCTTAAATAGCATTTGTGGCTTGATCAATTTTGATTTTATAATCAAGAGGTGGTAACCATGTTGTCCTCGGTACAACTAGTTTTATCAAAGTGGTGTTGGTGTCCACTATGAAACATATATCATCCTTATACTATTCCACTAGTTGTTTAGGTATCCTCAACCTCTTTTTCATTCTCTCCTTAAAGGTAGTGAAGTATGCATCCATGAGTGATGTAAAATTGTCCCCTAGTGACTTGATAAATTCACTAATTTAAATTGTTACTGGCCGGGTAGTTTCACAATTGACATTACTGATAGATGGGAAGAAGTTCTGGAAATAGAAAAATGTACACTTGAGGAGTGATCTAAAATTACATGAATAAGTCCTTGCTGACCTAATTCTCCTCATGTTCTCCTCCAATTACCTTAGTAGAAGCTTAGATAGGGTCGGTTGTAATCCCTTCTTCACAATCCTATGGGC
The DNA here is from genome assembly GCA_018584345.1 of Thuja plicata. Classification (NCBI taxonomy): domain Eukaryota; kingdom Viridiplantae; phylum Streptophyta; class Pinopsida; order Cupressales; family Cupressaceae; genus Thuja; species Thuja plicata. The sequence continues at coordinate 1,846,539 of MU226589.1, read as the reverse complement.
GGTGTCAACTGCTCTGCATGCTATGTTGTTTAATTGACTGTCTTGGAATACCTTGTATCCCAGTACACATGCACCAAACTTCAGTTCTTGATCGATGATGGAGTTTAAATTTAAAGCTCTTCCATCCCATACTGCACCTATCATATTTTCTATATCAGGGCAAGGAGGATGTTTGAGCTCGTTGACCTTGTCGGTTAAAGATAACCGGTTACTATGTGTATTACATCCTTGGTGATTGGTTTTGGCTCGTCCAACCACATTTTCCTTTCAAGTACTCTGTTGAGTACTATCCAAATCCACCCAGTTTTGAATTCCTTCTGGAACATTAGGGCATTATTCCACCCTTTTACCTCAATGTGTTTATGTTCATCCTTAATGTTTCCATCTTTGCAAATCTTCTTGTAAGCTTCTTTAACCTCAAGATCTCCAATTTCTACAACTTTGTAGTGGATATCTAGGCTCGTATATCCTCGACTAGAAAAACCCTAGGTGGTATGCTTAAGAACTCCCCAGCGTCATCGGGTTGTGAAGCAACCTCGTGATAGAATTTATATTTAGGTTATTCAGATGTAGAATTCTTGATTAGATTAACCTTCTTATCCTTCACATTCTACATTTTGGAAACTCGTGAAGTGATTTCCATATTTCTTGAAATTTAGGGCTTTCTCCATAAATGATATGTTTTCTCAGTGAGTCTTAGTTACACACTTGATCTTCTGTAGCTGTTGTGAATCTATCGGAGTAGCCGTGAATGTGCTTGTGAATCACTCTATAATATCTTTGTTGTTGGTCGCTCTACTTCGCTCTACTTTTCTCTACTCTTCACTCTACTTTTTCCTCTTAATAAATTTGTGAAAGAATGAGCTTTCTATCGCCCTTTTATAGACGATACCCTAAGTGGTCCAATAAATGCTCTACCTACTTCTCGGTGGTCAAAAACAAATTTTCTTAGGGAGCATACCAACTTCATCCTCGGTGGGAATTTGATGCTTGGGGTAAGTGTCAACTCAATTTACCTTTCACATTTTCATTGATGGTGCTCGGTATGTAGCGAAGACTCATTGTCTTTTTACATGATTACTGACGATGCTCGGTTTATATTAACAACTTAGCTTTTATATGTATACTAACGATTCTCGTCATGTATTGACTGATGAGATTGTATTCACAAATTCATAAAAATTAATACCATAGTGCATCTTTATTCATGCTAATTTGGCATATTATCAATGTATATTTAAACTAATGTAAAATATAGATTTGTATAGTGTAGTTCTGTACTTTCTTGTTCTTCTTAGGTGGGGGTGGTGATATCACTAGATCCATTGGATAACGTGTCACCAATTGTATTGCTTGGTCCAACATCATCTGTGTTTTTGTCTTTCCTCCATATTTTGTTTCTCATCTTCCTAATGTCTTCAATAGTGTTCCCATTAGAAAAAGTGCTTGACTCTATCACTCGGTCTCTATATTCCTTTCTTAGATGATCGACCCTATGACAGTGTAAGAATTCCATTCTAGGGTTAGTCCAGCTTCTATACCTTCTTGTCCCTTTCCTCATGTATTTTGTAGCTATGAGTCCATATCTACCACATGATGTGCAATTTTCCCATGTGTTGTAATCCCAAACATATGAGTTACTGGCTCTTCCTGGTTGATAAGCATTTTCTTGTTCTTTTGGCTTCCATGCTTGCTTTTAATTTTTCTTACATTCAAGAGAAGTGTGCTCGTGCATTTTACAAGTGGAAAAATATTTTTCCATGTAGGTTTCATTTTTGGGTGTTTCACCTTATATCTACATTCACGTGCTTTGTTTCCATGATTGTTATAGTTATAACATTTACCTATGAATATAGATGTGGATTTAGGAATACCTTTATCTTTTCTCCTTCAAAACATTTGATGTGTGGCCTGGTTTTGTAGAGTGATTGCATGAATGCTTCCTTGGTCTTGGATTAGTGTAGACATCTTTTTTATCAGCATGGTTTTATGATTCTCCATGCTTGGTATACCCTAGACCGATATTGTTCTCGAGTATTCTTTGTCCATTCAGAAAATCATCCATTCTTTTTGTACTTTCTTCAACTTTATTGCTCATATCATTGTATTGTTGTTGAATCCTTGCTTCATGTTTCAGTCTCTCATTTTGTTCTCTTAGCTCACCAATAGCTTCTAATTTCTCATTGAGTTCTATGTTTACTTGGTTTGCCTCAAGACTCATAAGAACAATTTGATTGGTGATCTCATGGTGATGTTCACTAAGTCTCTATATTTCAATCTCTCTTTCTTGTATCTTTTCAGTGATCTTCCTCATGTGTTCTTTCTTATTCATCTTGTCTAGCATTGTTCATAACATAAATCATTCTTACCATCTATTTCTCTTGACTAATTTGCAGTACTTTTACTTGCTATGTCAGATGTTGATTGATTTCATTCAGACTTGTAATGCTTTCTTCATATAAGTGTGATGTATTGCTAGATGTAGATCGTGATGAGTCAAAAAAATCAAGTATCTCTTCTTCATGATAGTCTGTTTCATTGCAATGAGATTCCATAACTTTTCTTTCACCTATTAGCTCTCTCATCTTGATTTTTGCTTCTTTGTATTTCTCATAGAAGATCTGTATCTCCAACTTCTGATTCTCAATATTCTTGTCTAGCTTATACCTTTCCATTGTATGATATTTTCTCTCAAGTGATTTAAAATTTTCAAATAAGAGATCTATCTCTGATACCAATTGTTGGAATAATGGAATGGTGTGTACTAAGATGGGAGGGGTGAATTAGTACCCTTGAAACTTTTTATCAATTAACCATTAGTACTCTATTCTTTCTTTACCGAACATTGATGCTTTTCTATCTTATGCATGTAATCTCAAAAAATAAACTTAATTACATGTAAAGATTAATAGAAACAATCATGAAATGTACATACACATGACACAAGAATTTCTAACCCAGAAAACCCTTATTAGAAGGTAAAAAACTGCGGCGGGGATGAAACCCACAAAGCTTCACTATCTCAGAATGGAAGGTGTTGGTTAAGGCTACAAGTGTGATCACTTCTGATGATCTTACCCTGTTAGGAGTAACATTTTAGATTGGTTAGGTCTACTCAGATAAGAGATTTAGAAACACTCTTAAGTGTGCACTTGGTTAAGAGATTTACATAAGGATTGTTAAATCTACCTTCTTAAAGGATTTCTTCTATTTGCTACACTTGTTAGAATGCAGTCAAAAATACTTGTTGACCTGATAGTGTGCAATCTTGAATTGCTGAATATAGATCCTTTAAGTTAACAATGTATGTGTATCACCTATAGTGATTGATTAATACCCATGTTATGCTCAGTAGCCTTGAATCTTATTCTTCATAACTGATTTCATCTTTTGTTGTCCTTCTGCAGAAAAATCTCTTTCTGATCCATAGATGTCTGATGCGGCTACAATAATCATTGTTTGATTGATTTCTACATCAATTTATACAATGAATTGACCTATTTAGGTTTCACACTTTTCAATGAAAACTCTATGATCAAAGGTTTACAACTTGACCTTGATCTCCTAGTTTGCATGTTTTTAATCAGTTAGATTGATTAAAACAATTATGTAAGCTTTACTTGTCCCTCAAGAAATGGTATTAAAGATAAGATTAAATCTAAATATAAAAATCAATTGCATTATGTAACATGTAACTCAGATCCACATTTCTCAGAATTAAAGTTGTCTCTCGGTAGACTAGTGCTCGGGTTTCTCTGTAGTCTTTCCTCAGTGATATCTCTGTAGACATTCTGTTTCTTGGGTTTCTGTATAGACTGTCTATGGGTTTTCTCAGTAAAGTGTTTTGTCAGTTTACACTATAAATTGTCTATCGGTGATAGTTCACTTAGCATTTTTGGTGACCTTTGTAAACTATTGTGTCGGGTTTCACTATAAACTTGTCTTTCGGCGATCATGTTATCGACGCTTAAAAAAACTATTTCCTTTTTATACTAATGACAAAATATGATCATTAGTTTTTGTGTAGGAAATTTGAATTTATATTGTCCTATGTATCTACATCATTTCTTCATCTTCATCATAGTTTCCCATTATATATTTCCTTCTTAGCTTCCTCTTAGGGTTTCTCAGCTCATCTTCAGTTTGAACTTGTTTCCTTTTGCCTGAGCTCTCCCCTTCATCTTTCTTTACTGGAATTTTCTTTGGTGGCTCGACTATTGTTGTATTTTTTGATGCCCTGGTTCTCAGTCTAGATGTGGTAGGAAGAGTAGATTTTTGTTTTGAACTCCTCTTTATAGTTGACTTGGAAACCATCACTTTCTTACCCTTCTTATTTACTTCCACATCTTCATCTTCACTCTCTTTTAAATTACTAGATTGGTCCTCACCTTGACCTTCTGTGATCTATATTGGTGCCTCTTCTTCTTCTTCTTGTTCGCCTAAAATCTTCTCAAGGTTCTTCACTATTTTCTTTCTTTTTCTCTCCATGGTTGCAACCTTCAATCCCATGGTTAGCTTTTATTTTTCTTCTTCATATGTCCCAAATACCTTAGCCTTTTTATCAACGTCCTTTGCAAGTAAAGTTGTGATTTCTACAGATGTTTCATCAATATTCAATTCATAGGGTAATGGCATCAACCATGCTACACTTGGTAATACAACTTGTACATAGGTATAACCAATATCTACTAGAAAACAAACATCATCATAATGGTTTTGTACTAGTGAAACAAGGATTCTGATCCTTATTCTCATCTTCTTCTTAAACTCAACAAAATAGTTTCCCATGACATTACCAAATTTCTCTCCTAACTAATATATAAATTCATTAATCTATTGTGTCACTGATCAATCCTCACTCCATACTACATCTCCTATAGTAAGAAAAGTATTCTAAATATAGAAAAATATACAGACTATCAGGGATCTAAACTTACACATAGAATTATTTTCCTTCCCAATTGATTATAGGTTCTCATCCAATTGTGTCATTTGTAGCTTGGAAAGGTCGTATGTATGATCATTTTTCACTATCTTCCATGCCTGATCAACTAAAATCTTTGGAACACTAGATCCAATATGCTCGATTGATAAAACTTGTGTGCAATCACTCTAACTACAAAATCAATTTTAGGATCTATGATCATTGACATTTTCATTCCTCTCTTGTTCCACTCGGCCAAAGTGTTCGCCTCAATCACTCCCTTATTCTGAGAATGTATGGTTCTCTTCACAGTCATAATAGGGTAACTAGTGACTCAGTGGATGATATCCTTGGAAATCTTCACTGGTCCATTCTCCAGCAATAAACTCATATCATTTATTCTTCTTATAACTATCATGATACATTCAATTTTGAAGTCGCGAGGGAAATCTAGGGCATAGACTAACCCTTTTTTGATAATGTGCTGATGCTCAGCCTTCAATGACCCATTTTCACACAGTTTAGTGTAAGCTTGTCTCAACTCAAAGTTTCCAATCTCACTGATCTTACACATGTAGCATGCCCTTACATCATGAATCATTATAAATTTTAGTAGGATCGATGACAGGGCTCCTGAAAGATTTCCCTTCACTATAGTCTCGGGTACAACTCAGAAATTACATGATGCACATGCATCACTCTTAACTAACTTAAATTTATTCATTTCCTTGTCTTGCCTCTTCACTCCAGTAGATGAACTGGCAGTCATTTCTCATATTAGGGTTTGTAAAATGGATTCTAGGTAACTCGGCAACAACAAGTCTTCAACCTTTCACAGTACTTGCCAGTGATACACAGTGGAATATTCACAAAATTCACTCAAATCACTCTTTGATTGCCTTGGAATCACTCTGCAAACCCAAATTGCTTTGTGAAATGAAAATGAATAACAAAATCTATTATATAGCCTCAAACGGTTGAATTAGGTCTTCAATAAATACTCTGTACAGTGGCAGGTGTATAAAAACTACCTCTGTCCTTGAGTAAATAGCTTGGTTAACTCATTGCATGACTCGGTCAGAAAAATGACTCAGTCACTACTGAAACTCGGTCAATATATTAGCTCAGTGGATATGGGGGCTTGACACATACGAATACTGATACTCAACACCAATTATGCATATCAATTCTTTTCTTGGTTCTTGTCTCGAATCTATCCTAATGCATCTTAAATAATGCAGATATGGACATTAATACATCTTATGTTAGGAACTGGTGTAAAATATAGCATTTTAGAAAACAGTTCCTTACATACCTTCTCTGCTTAATTGGAAGTAGTGTGATCACTTGATCCATTGGATTGGGTGAACTCATCTTCACTGGTTCCACTACTGCTTGATTCTTCTTTGTTTCTCCATGTCAGATTCATCTGGTTCTTTATCTGATCAATACTAGGTGTAGGGAATCTAGTCCTTTAGTCGCTCCTAGTATGACCGATCTTGTGACAACTATAACAGACCAAACTTCCATTCATCCAAATCTTGGATTTACATCTAAAGTGTGTTCTTATACAATTTTTTACAATATGACCATATTCACAACAATAATGACAACTATGCCTTCTATTGTAATCCCAATTGAATGTGTTACCTTTCCTCGATGCATTTCCTTCTTTCTTAGATGTCCACTTAGATTTTTCATTGGATCTGCAATCTTGATTTCTATAACCGTACTTTTGGAAATTGTAACAATGTCCTTGAAATCTACGTGAAGTAGGTGTATTGCTATTCTTTGACCTGAATTCATGTGTCTGATGTCCATGCATCTTACAGTTAAATGAATATCCATTGAATTTAGGCTTAGGATTGGACTTACCATTCTTTCTTCAACAAATTTTTGTTGCGTGACCTGGTTTACCACAATGATGACATGTAGGTTTTTTGTTCTTCAGCTTTGCATTCCTCTATTCTCCACTCTTTGATGATTCTCCTTCTTTAGTGGATGATAGGTTCTCTCTATGGCCAAGTCCAGAGGTGTCATTTTTTCTTCTTGGTGATCTCATCAGTTCCTCAAAGTATCTCAAGTCTTCATTAGGTTTCTTTATCCTCTCAATGAGATCTCTTTCATATCTCAATTCATTTTTTGTTCTCTAATCTTAGATATGTTATTTCAATATCTTTATTTTTTACCTCTTGATTTGTAAATGACAATTGGTTGACCATGACCAACTGATTATTTATGAGATTATGCACATCACTTGTCCTTTCATAAAGTGTAGTAGCCATCTGTCTCTTATCTTCTTCTGCCATTATCTTTTCTTCCTCAACTTTCTTCTTCTGATCGATCACCTCACATACTATTATTGATTGAGTTTCTTGTTCTATCTTTAGAATTTTGACTCATTCTTCAGTGTGTTGTTCTTCTCTAATAGATATGCAATTCTTGCATTACTTTCTTTGGAATTTCCATTATCAAATAGACCATCAATGTCTTATTCTTTATATTGAGTGTCATTCAGCTGAGTTGCCAATTCTTTCCTTGCCTTTATGGATTTCCTCAATTTCTCTCTTGTTGTCTCAAGCTGCTGCAGTTCTAGTTGGATATTAATATTTTGATTCTCAGTGACCTTTCCCAACCTATGAACCTTCATCTCCAAGATCTCAACTCTCAATTCGTTAGACTTCTTCTAAGAGAACAAAGCCCTGATACCAATTGTTGGAAGTCTAATATGGAAAAGTAGTAGACTGAGAGGGGGTGAATCATGATCTATAAAAATTTTATACTTATAAAACAAACTAATTCAACATGTAAACATAAAAATTAAATGTAATGATGTAACAGATCTAACATCTAATCACATCCATGATAAACACATAACACAAATATTTGGTAACCCAAAAACCCTTGAAAGGTAAAACTGGGGTGGGGATGAAACCCACAAATCTTCACTATTGTAGCAACAAAGTGTGCCTATTAGGGCTACAAATATTGATCACTTCTGATGATCTACCATGTGAGGGGTCTTCCCTATTAAGATCTTATAGACTTATACAATCTACCTTGATTAAAGGTTTTAAACTTACAACTAAGTAAGCACTCTGCTAAGAGATTTACAAAGGCCTGTTAGGACTGCTTTGTTAAGAGATTTACCCTAATTCACTTGCTAGAATGTATCAGTACCAGATCCTTCAGTTTGCACTTCAAATACTGATAATGGATCTCCTCTTTCCAAGTCTCAACTGATCTCAAAATCAGATATATCTCTTTCTTGTCCTTCACTGCTCTGCTCGGCCACTCTGCCTAGTCTATGCTTCTAATATGCAAAACTCTGCTTCCCATACATACTCACCCAATCTCTTCTCTTTCCATCTGCATCAATTATTAGGGTTTGAAGCATTCTATATATAAATAGTTGATGAAGAATCCATATCAAGATCAACGATCTAGATTCATCATCTTTGTCGCTTGAGCATCCCTAAATCAGATTGGTTGCATTGCTTGTATAGGGATTAACGATCTCAGCAATAACATGTAATTAATGCATTAAATATCTTCAAAAATATTTAAATGATGTATATAATTTGGACAGAATGGTTTACCTAGGTGTTTGTTCCATTCCAAACACATATAACAAAAATATTTGACTCGGCATATTTAAACTTTGATGCTTGGTCAAAATTGTCACTCGGCACTAATTGTCTATGCAACTCAGCAATCATTCTACTCAGCAACTACTGAGTACTCGAAAACCACTGAATTGCTCAGCGGTAACTACTACTCAGTCAATACATAATATATATACAAGTCATTTACATTGTTTGGCCTTCGTGGGTGGCTCGATCGCAGTGTGTTGACGGGGTTTTGTTGACCAGGTCCGCCAACAGTCATAAGTTGTCACCAGGTACCGGAGGTACCAACCAACTCCGCCTGCAAAGGTTATCTGGGAAAGTTAGATTCCCCAGGCCTTCAAGCACCTGGGTGTTGGGTCACAATGGTGCGGGGCTCGGTTGGGAGAAGTGACTATTCTCGAGGGGGATAGCTGGTTTCTTCAACTCGTTCTCTCTGGAGATTCAATGAGGTGAGGTTTCTCCTAGCATTCTACACTTAGAAAATAAAATGAAAAAAGATCCTACAGGGTTAGAAATACTTCATCTAACTATAGTTATGTTTAAATGTTCAAGACATCAATAATACTCTGATATACTGCACTAAATAATGAAGAAATACACAACCATCAGCTAGTATTTTATCAGTAGCGAGGGAAAAGAGGTCGTTAATCTATTTGACATATCAGTGTAGGGGACATAAAGAATATGAAACATAAAATACCATTAAATCAAAAGCATGAATGCCAACAACATCGTTGCAAATAATTCTCCCTTCTTCATTAATGTCTCTTCCAGCAAGCACTGGTGCGTGATACAATGGTGGCTCCAGGGGAGCGTCTAACTATTAAAAAAAATGGGACAATGGAGCATTGAGCTCTGCAACTAGAATGAAAAATCACCTTTCTATTACTGTGGACAGAAAAATCATCAATTTTTCTGACCCTTGGAAATGGGTCGGTCTGGCTATTTATACATATTCTCTTCTAACCCTAACCCTAACCCTATTTTACATCATGTTCCAATAAAATACAATATCTGGGGGCCGGTACTACCTGCGCCACCCTACAAAAAGACCTTGAGACAGAATAGGCCTGACATGCCAGAAGAATGAGACAAAAATATACGGTAGAAGAATCAGCCTCGAGAAGAGAGCCAGGAAGGAGAAGGAAGAAAGTAGGTCCCCGGAGATCGAGGCTACATGCCTCACAAATGGGAAATGCGGTGCCCTATCTCCAATGTGCTAGATGTACCTCTAAAATGGCGCCTCAAAAAGACCATCTTGTCAAAAAATCAACTGTTGAGTCGACGCCCCCTTGATGTAGCCAACCATCTTCTGACAGCCTTTATTAATCGTTGGTGAAAGTGACCAATCAGCCTCAGGGACCGAGACACAGATCACTTTGAAAGAATACAAAATTTGAGATCTGAGACTCCGGGATCCAGGAACTTATGTTCCCAAAAGAATAAAGAATACCAAATGTTTGGGTTTTCTCAGGTGCCCGGGGAAACTTATAGTTGTTTGTTATCATTGAAAGCCTAGAGGAGGTGAGAGGTGCCATCTTCATTGATATCCTTCAGGCCGGCCCTTCGGTACTTAGCCACCTCAATTTGTTCCCCCAAGTCTGGAACATTCTCCTTAAATTCATCGGCCATTTTTGCCGCGTCATGGCCACTAAGAACCATACGAGTTAATCTCATCATTTGAGCACCATCTATTCCCTCCAGAGATTGATATCGGGACTTCATTATTTCATCAAAACTTCCCAAAACTGAATCCTCTGGCATGCACGTATCTGTACTGAGGGGGTCAGCCCTGGAAGTCTTTGTTACAAAAGACTTGTATAAATTGAAAGAATATTTTACTGCATTGACCTTCTCCTGTAGGGTCCCCACTAGTTGCTTGGTTACCTCCAATGTGAGGTCAAGTCTAGAGTGTTGGGTCATCACAAAATCAAATGATTCATCCTCTAGAATTCCAGATTCAGAAACTATTTCCACTCCCAGGCTGAGGAGTTCTTCAAGCTCTACCTTCCATGCTTGATAATTTTCAATATCACCCTCCCATAGGTCAATGAGAGTCTCTACCTGGTGTAGAACATGTCGGGCCGTATATAAGTCTAGGAGGGTGGATACCAGGAAATGCTGGGTGTTTCCTATTTGCAGAGCGACCCTCTCGTCAATTGCCTGGCCTTCTTCTTCATTATACGCAGGGAGTCTATGTCGCTCTGCGGTAGTGGATCTTCAGATGTGGAAGCCTCTAGAGGGGTGGTGTTGATAGGTTGGGCCAGCTCAGTAAGCAACCCCATAAGGTTTGCATTTTTTGCCTTTTCTATTTTGAGTCTTTGGGCCTCTTTTTCATAACGGGCCTCCACTGCCCTAGCTGCCTCCTTCAACGGGTCCACCTCACCCTATTTTCCCCTCTTCCCTAGCGATACCTCTGCAACGTTGTAATCTCCAGGCTCTGTGGTTGCTTCATCGGCGTCTGGGGGAGGTGTCGCCACAACAACAACTGTTTCTCCGCCCGGCCCGGTTCGAAGAGTATGAACCGTCTGGGATTTCTTAGCCTTTGGTGGGGCCTGGACCTGAGCCATCATTTCGGCCAGGGAGAGAGGAGTTTTGGGAGTGGACGGAGCCTTTCTTTTCTTTCTTTCTACTAACCAATGAGGTGGCAGGTGTGGCTTATTTGCCAAAGTCTGTTCTCTTGGTTCTTCTTTGGTGCCCTGTGGCTGCTCTTCCTCAGTGGTGTGGGCCTCATCCGTCCCTTTGCCTGTGTCTTCTCCTTTATTGGTAATATCCTCCCCAGCAACTTCCATCTCCGAGAGATAATTCTGAGCAGTATGAATCCCCAAGCCATGAGAAGGATAATAGGAAAGAGGAGAGAGATAGAACTTTCAAAGGGAGTAAATTTCAGTCTCTCCAAACAGATATCCGCAGGATGGACAGCGAGGTGAGAAGGACTACTTTCATGTCTCCCCTGGAATTAGCAAAAAATAAGTCTATATACAGTTATAATTTGGATAAGTGGGTTCAATCTGATCTGGTGGAGCTCAAAAATAGATGCATTAAATTGGAGAACAAGAGCTCCATGATGGAGGAAACAATTAATATAATCAGGAACGAAATCTCCCAAAATCCCAATACTTCTTTTAATGATGATGTTGAGGAAAAAATTAGAAATGCTATTGAAGCAGCAATGACTCCCATTCAGAAGAAAATAAATGGGAATGAAGAAATGCTGAAACACTTGCTCACGTTGGTAAACACTGGAATGAAGGCCACGCTCGAGAATCTGATTTCTCTGAGCAACTGGCTGGAAAACAATAAAGACAATGATGATCACCCTGTCTCCTCCCAGCACTCGGGACCTGGAACTCGCAGTAGATCTAAGGTGCAGAAGAATGATGATCCGGACCTCCAGAAGCTGAGAGAGAATGTGACGACTATGAAGAGTCAGCTGATGGACTCTGAATGCCTTCTGAATTATATGTTCTAACTTTGCTGCTGGCGGGTTTCTTCTCTATTTTCTTTCCAGTTGTTCTTTTGATCTTTTTGTCATGGTTGTAATTGTTGAAAATTATGGGTTTTGACCCTCTGTTGATTGTTCCCATCTTTGGGTCAGTCTGTTGCTTGTGGGGCTTTTTTAGCCTTTCCTCTCTTTGTTTTGTTAAAGGGTTTCGGGGTTCCCTTCAAAACCTGCTTTTACCATAATCAAAAACTTCCATCTCCTCAGCCTTGTCCTCTGTATCTATTGCTTTTTCTAGACTTATGTTGGCTTCTTTGGGGATTTCCTCTTCGTGTTGCTCTTCTTGTTGCTTGACATCTGCCACCGGGGCTTCTTTTTTTGTCGGCACATCCTTTGGAAATAGTGGAGGTACTGGGCTGAGATTTAAAGTCTAGGCCATAGTAATTACTTGCCCAAAGGTCACTCCCAGGAGTGGTTCTTGGAACGTGGCGGCTGGGGTTACGATTATTCCCGTAGGTTTGGTTCCCCCAGCAAATGTCATTTGTTCATTCTTCCTTTGTTGGTCCACCCCCAGATTTTGCATCTCCGGAGCCTCGGAGGTGATCTCTGGCTTCGCTTCCCTTTCCTCTTCTATCTGTTCTTTCTGCTCCTGTACAGGCTCTTGTTCCGCAGCTCCCTATTCCACATCTGGGGCTTCTGCCTCTGTTTGTCTAGTGTCCCCCTATAGGTTCCCAAACTCATCGGTTGCAAAGACATCATCAAATTCCTCTTGTGAGGGGGAACTGGCTGGGAATTTGGCAAGCTTTGTTTCTCTTTCTAGCTCTAGGGAACTGGAAGAGGGGATCTCTACTTGTGGGGTCTAGGGCATACCTAACCCTAGCTTTGTCTTAGGCTTTTGGTTAAGCCTCTTCTTTCTTCAGGTAACTAAGGGTGGCCCTGCATCCCTTATCGCTACTTGTTCTGTTGGATCCACCCCTGTCGCCTTTACCATTAAGGCTGCTAATGATGGGGAGGAAGGGGGACGAATTGGTCTGGCCATGAGTACTGGAGTGGCCAGCCATGTGATTAAATTCTCCCTCATTTGTTGGGAGGCTGCAACTGACTGCTTTGTTTTTTCTTTTATGGGGACTTCTTGCACAGGAGGGGTTGTATCTATTCCTTTTCCTTTATCCACTCCCTGCGAAGAAGTCCCAGCCCCCGGAGTTAATTTTGGTACTGGCTGGGCTACTCGGTGGGCACTTCCAGGGCACACCTTCTTGAAGTATGCGTGGTTTTGCTCGACCACCTCTCAGGTGAAGTCCTCAATTGTTTGCCCTTCCTGGGCATCCCAATTTATCGATGGGAGGGCCATTATATCGATCCCCTTTGCTTTGTACTGGGGATCGATCATGGGGCCAGCGTCTGAGAAGTTCTCCGGGAATCTCTAGAGCTTCAACCTTTCCATCATGCCTGTCGTCATCTTGACATAGTGCCAGCTTCATACCTCCATGTTGTCCTGGAAATCTTCCCAGAAATCCTCCATATGGTAGTGATGGGGCTCTAAAGCCCGGGGAAGTGCCGCTGCAATCTTGCCGTGTGGATCAAAATTTTTCCACGCTAAGTAGAACTCCTCGAGGTTGTAGCTCTTAAGTTCATTATCCACCTCTTTTGCGGCGGCGAGACTGCATGAATAGTTCCCACAAGTGATTGGGAATGGAATATTGGTTACCTTCTTTAAGGCAAAGAAGGCATGCAACTCCATCATCTGCCTGTAGTATTCTAAGAGAACGATCTTGTCCCCATAGTGTTTGGGTAACAAGTAGGGTTTCCCGGAGAAGCCGGTGACCCTAATATAAGTGTGTTGTTGGAATTGGATGTAATAATATCCATAGCTCTGGACCAAATTCATCGCCTCGGTGGATAGGCGGTATCCTGTGTCCTGGGTGGGTGTGAGCAGGTGATAGTAAACAAATGCATCATTTACCTACAAAAACTTGGGAAGATGGCCTCCCATTGAACCTGCGAGAAATGGTCCCACGGTGCCTTTTGTCCTGGGCCAATCCTGAGCATGCCATCTGTAAGTAGCCCATGAGCGTGGGGCCTCTACTATGCAAGGGCCCAGAAAATATAAGAAGTCGTGTAAAATTTCTTCTTCCTGGCTAGTTGGAGGAACTGGGAGTCAATGTGGTTCAAAATTATAGCTGCCCAGTCGAAGTACCCTCCCTTGGTGGAGATGCCGAGGAGGAAGTAATACATCCATGGAGCAAATTCCCAGGCAGAGGGCTGCCCAAAGACCCGGGAAAACACTATCATTCCCATCTGAATGCTCTCTTTCAACTCGGACCTGGGAATTTCTATCTTCATCCTCTTAGGGTTCCTCTTCCGAACCTTGAGCTAGTGAACGTTCATGTATATTTGGGCGGCCTCCTCCAACTGCGTGAATTGGGCCAAGGCATCTGACCTTGTAACCACAAAAGGCTTGTCAAATTGAGGGATCTCCAGACCCACCTAGAATGTGTCAGGGTCGAGGGATACCAGAGGAGTAGGGTACCCGGTGGGTTCCGCGGCTACGAGCATAACAACCCAAACATAAGAGTTGTAATTGGCGGCCATTGTCAGAATAAGCTTCGGAGATTGTACAGAGCACGGGAAACAAGTCACCTTAAGAATCCCTGAATCCCCGACATTGATGGCTAACTGATCTCCAGCCTGTCGCTAGATGTACATCATTTTCACTAAGGCCTGTCCCGACGCTGGTGGCGGTAATGAGTTTAACCTTAGACTCAATCTTTGAGCCCATGATAACATTGTCCTGTACAAACTTCATGGTTAGGGGCAACTTCTCCAGGGCCCTTTCTATTTTGGATTTAACAGCCGCTCTGGTAGCCGTCATGGAAGGTAGCTCTGGACTTCCGGGTGGTGAGGATGCAGATGCTTCAGACATGTTTAAAAGCTTACTCTAGAAATCTGCAAGGCAAAGTGACCATTAGAACGTATTAACAAATAAATACTTCAGGATCTGGAGATCTTACCACCGTGATGCCTACTTTTCCTGAAAAGTTAGTTTCATTCAAAAAAACCCAAAAAGCACACGCATTACATGAACTTAAGATTTTGACTGAACATCCGGGTCTGGGAATTTTATCACATTTGATAAGGACACAAGATGGATGATGGTAGGAAACCTGGAGCCTGGAGAAGTAACTGTTGGTGAGGATGTGAAAAAAGGCAAACCGTCAGGCCCACGTGGGTGCCACGTGTATAGGTAATAAATAGGAGTTATGGCAATGACGGCGGAGCCAACTGTCTGAACGCGTGAAAAGTGAAGGCCACTTGGATGGATTTAAATGTGCACATGGGACATAAATGAGGGCCTGGCTGGGTTTACAGAGGAGAGAGAAAACCGCCTATTTGAAACCGGCCGAGAGCCGAGTTTCAAACAGGTGGTATTCTGCTCCAAAATGAGCTTATGGGCAGAAAACCAGCGACACAGGCAACTCGGCTAGCTTGCTAAACTATCTGGAAGGATATACATAAGATAAACAAAGGGGCCGAGGGATATATACACAGGGAACAGAAGGATATACAACAAATATACATGAAGATTTACACATATACACCACGGAAAGACATCTGCATGAAACCAGGCAAAGCATGAAATATATACAGCTTTCTACATTATTTACAAGCCAACCACACCTGCGTAGCGGGCGGACAACCCTCTGGCAGAGCCGACCCACCAACGAGCGGCAAAACCAAAAAGAGACAACAAACGAGACCGAAGGAAGCAAAGACAACAAAAAATGGAGAGGGAACACACCAGGCAGACGGAAAACCGATGGGAAAAGGGATACTAACCTGAGAATGCTGAAAGGAGAAGGAAAGAAGTCACCACGGAAGCTCTGCAATAGCTACAACTGCCAAACTATCACAACCCGCCACTACGAAGCACTCACAATTGCTTGAAAAGGATGGAAGTATTTAGCACTGATTATCGTTAACTCTCTGCAAATCTCTCTGAAATCGCTCTGAGTGCGTGAGTGTTTTAATCGCGGTAAATGTAAAAATGACAGATAACTTCTATTTATATCCGCGGTAAAAAGGCATTCCACCTCCTTCCGGCAATCTCTAGACAGACAAACCTTCGGACCCTGGGCCCGGGGATTCCCCGCAACGATCACCTCAAGAACATCGTGGCGAAGAATCCCGGAGTCTGGAATCTGGCTCCCAACAAAGAACAACCTCCGGGACCGAGGTCCTGGAGATGAGAAACCAACCAAACAAAACATGATAGCGGGGAAGAAAACCCCAGAGAAAGAAAACAAAAGGGGAAGGACGAGGCAAGAACCACAAGCAAAAGCAGCAAAAGAAAAAAAGAAAAGAAAGAAAAAAAAAGGGGGACCCAACATTTTGCACACAAAATGTAGGGACGGTGATGCAGGGCATAACACAGTGATGACCTACCAACCTACCTTGATTATGACTAAGTGTGTGACACTAATAGACAACATAACTTGGAGATCAATAGGTAGGCTAACACCTTAATTCATAGGTCTGAGCGTGCCCTCAAATCCTTAGGTTGTAGGTAGTGGTCATCGACTTCATCTCGATTCATAGGTGTCATGGCTCATCCATCAATGACTGTGTTTTAATCTTACATTGGGGGATTTCATGTTGCATCTCGACCATCCATTTGTGCACCAAGGATCTTCATCGACGACTCACATTGAAACTAGTGGTCTAGGTCCAATTTCAATATGCGTGATGATGCTTCTTATATGTGTGCAGAGTGGGATAACATGTTATTTTTTTCCATTTCAAGATTTCTTTTATAGTGATCTACTTTGACTGTTAGCGTCCATGACAGGGTACTAGGATTGAATATTGCATGCCAAACTACTTCTTTGGCTATGTAATCATGATGCAAGTGTATCTCATACCCATTTATCACCTGCAAGGGTATTATTTGTCCCTTCCATCTACCCGATGCATTCTTTGGGAAATTTTCTATCACTTCATGATCTAGGCATTCATAGAAATCAATTTTGGTTATGATTTATTCTACTCACTGTCATACAACCTAAATCTAGCTTGGTTGGGGTTTGAACTTCATGGTGTAATCAGAGTTATGCCTAATCTATAAATGCAATTTCTATACATATTTTTTGGTTGTTCTCTTTTGGTTCTTTTGGAGTGTCTATGCTCGGCAACTGTAACTTTTCTTTGTCTTGCATCAATGAAATATCTACTTTTTACCTCTTCTTACAATCGTCTTTATTATACATAATGTCTTGCCTTCATTTCTGAATGTATTCTTTTCTATTTCTAGTTTGCATATTCTATGAATGTTGTTTGTGAGTGTTGTATTGTGAATTTCCTTTCCTTTTAGAATTTCATAAACTTCGATCTGCATATGAGTCCTTGGGGATCCATTGGAAGAGAGATATGTGTATGATTTTTGGTGTTATATTGAGGTATTTTGCAGTCATAGGTAGGGAGCAACCATGTTCTAATCTGGTGCATCACCTCCCCTTTAATTTTCTACAATCCTTCTTCCCTTTTCCCTAAAAAGTTTTAGTTTAGGTGTACCCTGATTGGAAGGAAGTCAACCTTGTTTGGAGATTCAACCTCACATGTGCAAGGTCCCACACTTGGAGGTTGTTTCCATGTTTCACAACGTTTCTTGGGGGTCATACCCTAGAAGCATGAGTGCTAAATTTTGTGTTAACAATTACCAAATAGGTCATTAAGGTACAAGGTTCAACACAACAATTGCCAAACTAAAACACAAGACATTTAAATTGGTCTCTAGGCTTATTTTTCTATTCATCTAATGAAGATAGCACACATGAATGAAGATCTATGACAAATATACGACACCTAAGGTTGAACTTGATTTATATAATTTGTATAAAAATGTAATAGTATAATTTGCATCAAATATCATTACTTGGTTTGGGTTGGTTTATAAGAACTTAAATTTATATAACTCAAAGTATTCTTTACCCAACACATCTTTGTCGTGTGTCATTTGAAACACTAATGTGGATGATTCACCTTTTCAAAATCACTTTGTCATAAGTCCACATTTCCTCCAATTAGTTATCTATGTACCATATAATTATAAATTTGAAAACTTAAACTACAACTCAACATAATAATAATAATAATAATAATAATAATAATAATAATAATTATTATTATTAT
>MU226589.1:1801946-1828213 GCA_018584345.1 Thuja plicata | reverse complement strand
AATGAGGTCACAACTAAGGGACCTCATTTCCATTTACACATTTAATAATACCATTCCAGTGTGAATTGATCCTTGATGAAAAGAACAACACCACAACTTAACTATCATATCATGCGACTGTTAACACTTCTATTATTATAAATAAATTTTTATTGATTTTTAAAATTAAATAAATATTAGAAGCTAGAACATAAAAAATATTTATAATCACAAAATTAGACAACAAACCTTCGACTAAGAGCCTATCCAAAAAAATTATTGTTACGTACAATAATGCTCAAACCTAAAAGTGCCATCTTTTTTCAGCTACATAGTGTTGAAAAGATGTGGATGTGACGAAGCTAGAATCCAAATGAACGAATCTTTGAAAATAGTGGCCGTAGCTAAACATAGCACGGAGGGTTGGTCGCCACACGCATTCAGACATACTTTCGTGAATGTTCTTTCTCTACGGCTTTTAATGAGATTAAAATCTTGTCTTTTATGCATTACATCACTTCAAGAGGCAAGGCCTAAGCTTTTTATTTCACTTTTACAATGATTCCTTCACTTTATAAAGCTTAAATGCTTTAAAGAATTCTATATTCACATGTATGTTCTTTTATGAAAAGAGTTAATACTGTTTTAGGGAAATATTAAAGGTTAATAATGGCATTTTATGTATAATGGGCATGTCAATAGATCCTTTAATTTAGCATAACATAGTAAGTAATTATATAATTTGAAATCAAAATAATTTTTATTTTATTTTTTTTAAATAGAATAAAAAGTTGAAAAATGTTTTTGTCATTATAATCTTATGAATTTATCTAAAGGCCTAATGAATTCAATTTACAACATCATGTTCCTAGCATCAATTTCTTCATATTTTAAGATTGGTGGTCCTCCTTGACGATGATGCTTTTTGTCAGGGACCTTCAAATAAAATTCTAGGTCGTACAATGAAAATATTGTAACAATCAAACATTTCCACTTAAGACATAAAAATATCCAAACAAGTATTTAGAAATCCACCATCTAGAAGAATAAAACAAACATGCCATCAAGATGATACAAGGTATGCCCAAGCAAAAACCCCCATGAGGGAAAAACCCAACCTCCAAAAGTATCCACACTTTTATGTTTTCTTTAGCAATGAGACATTACAATATGATTAAATAGAGTCTCCATAAATAGTTTTAAAACATCAAGATCCTCCAATGTATCCTCCATGTGTTTGAACATAATTTCTACCATACAACCCTTTTTCCATTTTTCACACATGCCTTTTACAAGAGAGTTCAATATAAATGAGAACTAAAACCTACCACTAAACATGTGCTTTCTTTTATAGAATTAAACTTGCACAAAATGACCTAGTGGTATTGGCTAAACCATGTGTCTCACAATAATAAAAGCATAAAACCTCTAACCCCAACATTTACTTTTTCTTACTAACTTTTTCAATATTAAATTTTTGTCAATGTACAACACATATTAAATATATAACCAATGTAACAATACAACTTTACAAGCAAAGACAAACAAATATTTAATGTGGCTAAGCACATATCCTAAGATGATAAAAAATAAATATTTACTTAACATAGTTAAATTATATTTATCTTTTGTGCAAGGCATACAACACCCTTTTTCTCAACATTCTCTTAGTAGTTTTTGATATTATACAAGGGTCAATTGGTGAAATACATCGTCATAGTTAGGTAAAAAATGACACATGAATCTCATGCATGCTCTTATCCTCCATCATGATACCTACAATAATGGCAAAGGTATCCACCATCTCAAGAAATATGTCCTCTCTCCAACATGCTGGCACCTATAATAATAACTAAGGTGGCCACCATCTGAAGTAATATTTTCTCATCCTTCAAACTTCCAACTGTGGTGGAAAGGTACCAGGATAATATGGATATACACCAATCAGAAGAGCACAAACATCAAATTGAATTGATACAAAACACTCCACAGTACTACCAAGGAAAAATACACATGACTATAAATAGCATCCACAACAAATACTAATAGATCTGATCATCCATACCTCAAAATGTATCAAAATCAATGATACCTCAAAAGGTATTTAAGAACTAACACTACAATACTAATGCCAAATTTGAAAATAGATCAAGGCATACCAATTTTACCAATCAACATTCATACCAAATTGTGACTAGTAACCAACAACATGTAGTACAATTAACAATAACCATGATCCAAACAACTAGCCTCCATACCTCTCCCAAGTTCCCCTATACTAAAAGAAAGAAAAATATTGAAGATCCCTCTCATATTCTTAACTTAAGAGATAATGAAGTGGAATAACAATATACAACCACAAACATAGTGTTGGAGAGGTATATTGGTTTCACACAAACCTAAATTGCAATGTGAAATGAACACATGGATATTTATGTAGAGACAGAAGACCAAAGAGAGAAACTCTATGAATCACAACATATGCCATGTCCTGATACCAAGACCTCATTTCATAGTAAGTTGTGTCAAGTAAGAGATCCTTCACAATTTAAATTCAAATTATAAATCCTTAAGGACACCTAACCATTCATCTCATACATCTGACAAGACATATGTATAGAATCTCTAAAAATTAGGAATATAATACTCAAATTCATTCAAAAAATACATGAATAATCACAATATAATCTCCTAAAAGTTTGTATAAATGTCACAATGCAAATGAAATTCATATGCAAAAATAGATAAATGTGCCAAAAGTTACTTGATTGAACACTTTAAAACTAATAATTCTAGCTCAAAATTCATAGCCATGAGAAGGAAAAGCATAAAACATCACTTACATTTGACAAAAAAAAATGGGAAATAATGTTTGAAGCTTTTAATTATATTTTATCAAACTTTGAAGGATTTAAGTATGTGAAAAGAGATGAAGGGATTAGTGTTATGTCATGGACACAAAGCCCATCATTTTTTCTCATAAATCATATGGAGCTCCTTTTTTTAATTTCTCTCTTTTTGTTTGATGTCTTAAAAGGTTTTCTTTTGGTTGTTTCATATTTTTTTGGATCCTTTTATTTTCTATGATATTCCTCTTCTTGTGAAATTTCTAGGATTTTCAAAGGTATCAAAACTAGTATTGTTCATATTAAGATATAAGTATAATAGGAACAAGGGATGTAAGTTCCAAGTACTCCCTATGTTCTGATCCTTACTCCATTCTAATTCATCTTGAAAGTTCACCTCCGGTAATTGACCTTGATAGGTACCTATAACTTGGTTCCAAATCTCACCTTCAAACTACAAGACATGACATGAAACTTTACCACCTATCCCTCATGTGAATTTATGGTGCATGTGCATGTAGACCGCAAAAAATTTATATGACTTTCTACTTTTTCTTTTCTTCGCTCTTCTAATTATTTATATGTGTCCTTGATTCTCCCACTCTTATAAGATATATGCATGGATTACTTCTATGATTTATCTACCTATTCATGTGGATACAATTGGGTATGTGCATGACCTAGAACATCATCATCCTTTTCATTTCCCTCTTATTGTTTCATGTGCTAAATATTTATTTTGTTTGTGTCACTATTTTTACTTCATTTTTTTTTTCTATTTTTTACGTCCTCTTGTGAAAGTTCTAGGATTTTCAAAGTTTTTAAAATGCATATTTTTCCTATCAAGATATAGGTCTAACAGGAACCAAAGTTCTATGTTCCAAGTCCTCCCCGTGACTCAATCCTTGATTCACTCTGTGTCTTCTTCAAGTTTTCCTTAGGTGGTAGGATTTGATAGGGGATTTGAATTAGGCTCAAAATTCCTCCTCAAAATTACAACCATGACCTAACACCTTACATCCTACCTCTCATGTGCATTTACGGAGAAAACTCATGTAGATCAGCACAAATTTATATGGATTTATCCTCCCTTTTGTTTTGATCCTTATAATTTTTTTTATCTCTCCTATGATTATCCAAATATTATCACATCTATGCATGCATTACCTCTATTATTTCTCTACCTATTCATGTATATCTAGAGAAATGTATGCATTCCCTATCTCATCATCATCTATTAATTTTAGATGCAAATGTGATTGATGTTGTCATTGATGTCAACATTTCTTACCTAGTTAATGAGGTTTGGTTGAGGTATACTGGTAACCTACTGGTGATTCTTGTTCCACTTATCTGTGTATGAGAAGGCATGTCGAGTTTGTCTTTCTACCATCCTTGTTAACATGCACTAAGATCTTATATTTTGGGTCTAGGACGATCTAGTTATCAATTGATGTGTTTTAGACTGACCATTTTCTTTGTGACATGTATTTCCTTATTCGTTGGCTCTGATGGCTAGGTAGCATGTTTCTTTGTATGAGGAGGATCGTGTGATGCAAATTTCATTCCATAGCACTATGGGAATGGTCTTGTGTGACCTATTTCAAATTGTACTAGGCTGACATGAGAGTTCTTTATTTGGCATGCATCGGTATAGATTGAATATGATCTTATGCTGATAGAAGTGTGGTATGTGAGTGTATGAATTAGGCTTATATATTTGTATACTCATTTATTTGTATGAGTGTGATTTAATGAAGGTAGTAGTCTTTCATGTTTTATGTTTTAGTGGTGGATTTACTATTATCAATATTGTTTTGGGAGTTAGCCAGTTTCAGTAGGTAGTGATAGTCCCTTTGGAAGTTATCCAGTTTTAGTAGGTAGTGAGTCTCCCTTTAGTAGTTACCTATTCTGTTTGATGTGATAGGCTATTTTTGTATTAAGTATTGTTAGATCGACCGATAGTTAGTTGCACATGCAGTGAGAATTTATAAAATCACCTTAACTGATGTTCATTTTTATGAGATTTACTTTCTCCATGATTTTTCCCATCTTGGGTTTCTACGTAACAATCTAGTGTTAATTGTGCATTGTGTTATTCCACATTATTCAAGGTTTTAATGATTTATCTATTTTATATTTTATCAGTTTGATCTGATTTACATAAAAATTGTTGAATAGATTATTCACCCCCCTTCTTTGTTATTCAGCCTATTCAAAAATTGGTCTCATAGATTTGTTTCTTCAGTATAGAGCTTAACCACTTCATGTAGATATCATTATGCACAAAATGAACATCATGTTAACCAACTGATGGTAATGGTGACGAAGACGGAGTTTCAAAAGAATACAAGCAAGTAGAACAATTAGATCAGTTGTTAGTTTGTCATTGATGTCAAGTAATTGATTTCTGGTTTATATTAAGATGTCATATCAGTCAGAGAGGAAATTAATTGGGAAGATAATAAAGATTAGACAATGATAAGGAACTATTGATATAATTATTTCTTACTTAACATTTGATGTTGTTAAGTTAGTAAAGAAGAAATCTCAAGTCGGTAAAGGGAATAACCTAGTTACCGAGCAATAAATTATTTTTCAGTCGAGAAGAGAAAAGACACTCACTAAGAGAAGTTGACAACCAAGAAAGGTTAGTTACCGAGCAAGGTTGGTAACCGAACGAAGTCACATACTGAGTAAATATATTCACCAAATTCACCGAGAAAGGAACTGAGCATGAACAAAGATCAAGAAGTTTCCAAGCACAAATACGAAGTCTATTGCAAGATCTTAGATCATGAAAAGTCAAATTCCAAATCTGTGATGTAGATTAAGCAGAAAAAAGAAAGTTGTGTGTTCCAAGAAAAATTTCAATTCACGAGGCATGGTTAACTGCTTAACCAAGTTGAAAATACATTGAATTAGTTCATTTGAGAAGATCAGATGACTAATTTCAATTGAGGGAAACCCTAACCAATAGGATTAAGAGGAAAAAAAAGGCCTATACATTGATGAGTCTTTAAGTTTATATAGACTTGCTGGCAAACTGATAAGGTAAAGAGGTACCGATTAGAGTCGTAAAAGAGTTGGATAACCAGTCAAGAGGAGGGATTGATGATCTAATGAGTTGTACATGCTAGTAAGTTTTAGAAAGAAAACAAAGGATCTGATCAAGCAAAGTATAGTTGTAGAATCACATGTCACATTAGTAAATTAATTTTTACCAACATTTGTAACAAAAAATATCTTAACCAAGTAGACTTAACAAGTATTTTTGTAAACCCTTGAGAAAGGTAACATTCTAGGATGAGTATTTAAGCCCTCTAACCAGGCCACTCCTAACAGGGTGAAGATCTTAACAGGTCTAAGGTAAATCTCGTAACATGGTCACATCAAAAAAATGTACATTGCAATGTTTAATAGGATTGGCTCTTAACAGAGCATACTTTAGAAGAGTATTTCTTTTTGTTGGTGACAATTCCCACCGAGGTTTTTCCCAAATTGGGTTTCCTTGTTAAATCTTGTGTTACATGTGATGCTTGATAACTATGAATGTTATTTGTTTAAGTTAAATGCTTTTATCAAGTTTGTGAAGAGTTTTCAAGTTTTGGTTGTTGTTATTGTTGTTATTGTTGTTGTTGTTGTTGTTGTTGTTGTTGTTGTTGTTGTTGTTGTTGTTGTTGTTGTTTGATTCCCCGAGCTGAATCAGAGGTTTAGATTTAAAGTAATAAGGTTCAATATTTTTTGATTCACACCCCTCTTAGTAAACCATCTTAAGTAGGATAAACCAATAATTGGTATAAGATAAAGTAATCCGAGAAGATAAAGTTTAAAGGTACTTAAACTAAAGGTCCAAAGATGTATAAGAGGGAAGCTCCGAAGTTGAATAGGAATCACTTTTCTACATTGGAGAACAGAATGAGGATTCACATACCTAGTATTGGCGATTATGCACTAGATCATCTTGACAATGAGCACTTACCTCCACTATTTGGTCCTCTGACACTTGAGAAGATAAGAGAAAGACAAGAACATACACAAGTGATGATAGAGATAACTTCTACTCTCATCGACCTAGAGTTAAATGATTTAGAAGGTTGTACTACTGCTAAGCATATGTGGAATAGGATTACACTAGTTTTTTGCAGAGACCAACATGTTCAAAAAGCTAAGGCTGGAAGCTTAAGAGGACAGCTTGAATCAATGAAAATGAAAGAATTTGAAAATATTATTGCATACAACACGAGACTAAAGGGTATTTCTATTGCAATTAGAGGTGTTAGTGGAAACATTAATGAAGAAGATGTTACAAGAAAGATTCTTAGAACATTTTTACCTACCTATGACATCTGTGTGTCTACTATTCAAGAGATGAGATCCATTCCATAGATGGTTGTTACTTTGGATGTCACAATTGGTAAACTAACTAATTTTGAGATATATGATTTTGATAATAGTTTACCTGCTACTTCTAATATTGAATCTGCATTCAAATCATCCTTGACTATTGGGAAGTTTAGAGATTCTAGATCTAGTAATGGATATGAAAGTAGTGCTAGTGAAAGGTTTCATAGTTGTAAGAGTGAGCTTGAAGACCTATATATCGAAGATTAAAAGAATGAAACTGAATTTGAAGCATTATTTCCTAGGAGACTACTGAGAGGTAAAGGAAAGTACAGAGGTAAGTTGCCTTTGATATGTTTTTCATGCAACAAGAAACAAGATTGGTCACATAGCTTCTAATTGTCCTGAAAACAATGAGAAGGGAGATAACAGAGACAACAACAAGACTAGGAAATTTTTTAGAAGATTTAGATATTTCAAGAACAAAGGAAAGAAAACATGCTACATTGCTAAAGGAGGTTCATCTAATGATGACACCGATGATGATGAAGAAGAAGTTGTTTATGTTTCTATTAAAGATGAATCTGATAAAGAGAGGTATGTTGAAGAAAAGTTCCTAATATCACAAGTAAGTAAAAATGATACATGAATTATAGACAACGGTTTCTCACACCACATGACTGGTGATACTGAAAAATTTATTACTTTAAAAGATCATAATGGTGGCAATGTTAAATTTGGAAATGATGCCCCATATCCTATAAAAGGAAAAGGTTATATAAATCTGCTGAACAATACTAAGAGTGATGATGTCTATTGGGTTGAAGGCCTGAAATACAATTTGTTGAGTGTGGCACAATTAATCAATAATGGTCACCGAATGGAATTTCAAAACAAGAAGGTTAAAGTATTTGATTAGAAGGGAAGTCTGATTACTATCAGAGGTCAATCTAAAGGTAACTTATTCTACCTTGATACATTAATAAAGAGTTGTATGTTTGCTAAAACTGAAAATGTATGGCTATGGCACAAAAGGCTATGTCATGTTAATTTTGAAAACTTAATGAAAGTAAGTAAGAAGAACAGAGTAAGAGGTCTACCGAGTCTAGAAAAACCTCAAAATGTAATGTGTAAAGGATGTCAAGTAGGTAAGATGACTAAATCAAGCTTTGCAAGCAAAACCTATACTACACAAGCTATAGTGGAATTGGTACACACGGACCTGTGTGGTCCCATGAGAACACAAAGCTACTATAGATATAGATACTTCATATTATTTTTGA
Organism: Thuja plicata; assembly: GCA_018584345.1. Classification (NCBI taxonomy): domain Eukaryota; kingdom Viridiplantae; phylum Streptophyta; class Pinopsida; order Cupressales; family Cupressaceae; genus Thuja; species Thuja plicata. Next base: position 1,819,761 of record MU226589.1, on the reverse strand, counting down.
TGATTATTCTAGAATAATGCCGGTTATGTTTTTAAAAGAAAAATATGATGCATTTCAAATGTTTAAGTGGTACAAGGCTAGAGTTGAAAAAGAAACAGGGAGATAGATGAAATTTCTAAGATCTAATAGAGACAGAGAGTTTACATCTAATGAATTTACATTCTACATTGAACATGGTATAAAGAGGTAGATATCCGCACTGAGAACACCACAATAGAACGATATAGCTAAAAGAAGAAACAAATCCATTATGGATTGTGCAAGAACACTGATGATTGAGAAAAGGATTTCTCAAACCTTCTAGAGAGAATAAGTCAACACTATTGCTTATACACTTAACCAAGTCCAATTAAAGAAGGGAACAGACAAAACACCTTTGGGATATTATATGGACACAAACTAAATGTAAGTTACTTCAAAGTATTTGGAAGTAGGTGTTATATTCTTAAAGATGCAAGAGATGGAAAGTTTGACTCTAAAGGAGATAAAGGAATATTTTTGGGATATTCTACTAAAAGAAAAGCATATAAATGTCTAAACAATAGTACTAACAAAATTGTAGAAAGTGCAAATGTGAGAATTGATGAGTTTAGAAAGAAGAATGATGAAGACAACAAGAAGGAACCTGAGGATTATTAGAGATTTGTTTATGTACAAAATGAGATACCTGACACCTGTCACAAGAACTAACCAAGGAAGAGTATGAGTAGAGAGAGATTCCACCAAATGTTGGAAATGAAGAGATACCAATGACTACCAAGCCCGTATTGGCAAAGTATGTAAAGATACACCACTCACCGACCAAAATTATTGGAGATAAGACTGTTGGAGTTCTAACAAGAAGCAATGTAAGCGAAAAAAACATGTATAATACCTGAACTTGAACCGAGGAAAGTAAAAGATGCTTTAGAACTTAGTGAAGATTGGAAGAAAGGAATGAAGGAAGAGATAGATCAAATTCAAAAGAATAATACATGGACTTTGGTACTGAGACCAAAAGATAATAATGTAATCGGTACAAAGTGAATTTTTAGAAATAAGATGAATGAGCATGGTAATGTAATCAGAAATAAGGCAAGATTAGTTTGCAAGGGGTATGCACAAGAAGAAGGAATTGACTATGGCACGAAACTTTTACACCTATTTCTAGATTAGAAGGATTAAGGATTCTACTAGAATATGCAGCTTACAAGGGATTCAAAGTTTATCAAATGGATGTCAAGTCTGCATTTCTCAATGGTACTCTTGAAGAAGAAGTGTATATTGAAAAAACTGAAGGATTTGTTGAGAATACTAACCTATACGTGGTAAGAAAGTTGCACAAAGAACTATATGGCTTGAAAGAAGCACCCTGAGCATGGTATGAGAGACTGCATTCATATCTGATCAATATAGGATTTCAAAGAACTAATGACAACATCAATGTGTATCTGAAATGTGATAGTAATAACAAGGTTTTAATTTCTAAGATATTTGTTGATGACATTATCTTTGGAGGCAATGGCACATTGTGCACATATTTTGCTGAGGGGATGAGAAAGGTGTTTGAAATGTTTATGATTGGAGAGACTAAGTTCTTTCTTGGACTTCAAATTCAATAGGTAAAGGATGAGATCTATATTACACATGCAAAATATATCAGGGAGATCCTATATTTTTTTGGGTATGGATGAGTCAAAACTGGTTGGAACATCGATGGTCACTAGATGCAAGTTATCTAAAGAGGATGAGCCACAAGAAGTCAATGAGACACTCTACTGATCCCTGATTGGTAATTTACAATATGTAGTGCAAAATAGATATGATATTTCTCATGTTGTAGGAATTGTTGCAAGGTATTCTTCTGATCCAAAGGAAACACATATGTCTGCAATTAAGAGAATTTTTAGATATCTGAAAGGCACTGAGGATTTCAACCTACTTTATAATAAAGGAGGATACTTTGACTTGAAAGTCTATACTGATGCCGAATGAGGTTGAAACATCGATAATATAAAGAGTAAAAGCAAAGGAGCGTTCTTTTTAGCAGAAACACTAGTGACATGGCTAAGAAAGAAACAAAGTTGTATATCATAGTCTACTACCGAGGTTGAGTATGTTGTTGTAGCTCTGAATTGTGCAAATATTGTGTGGATCAAATAGCTAATAGAAGGTATGCAAGAAGATATCACTAATCCAGTCACTATATATTGTGACAAGACAAGTTCTATAAACATATCAAAGAATATGAAAATGCACTCAAAGACCAAGAACATATCTATCAGGTATCACTACTTGAGAGAGAAATTAAAAGGAAAGCTTAGAATGTTGGAGTGTGTAAATTTAAAAGAACATCTTGCTAACATTTTCACCAAGCCACTACCGAAGGGTTCTTTTGAGTATCTCAGAGTTAAATTAGGGGCCCTACCCCTATCCAACATTCATTAAATGTAAGAGGCATGTTGCATCAATTCCATAACACATTAGAGTATCTAAATTTTGATTTGATGCTGAGTGATCACACTTTAGGTGATGCTTGAACTTGTTAAAGGAAGTATGTATGCAAAGAAGAAATCAGTATATGCAAGCTATGATTCACTACCTGAACAAGATTTTAGGAGTATTGATCTTTGGCATTGTTGTCAAAGAGGGAGAAGTATGTAATTCATGAGTATGAAATTGATGACTCCACAAGGGGAAAATAAGCACAAGGGAGAAGGAATTGATGTATACTGTATGCGTGAATTTGGGTACCTGCAGCTACAAACACACACACTTTAATGATCCATTAAGTGGTTAGCGAGTTAGAAAATAATAAAACCAGAATATTAAAAACATCCTAAGCTAACTGAAACCGGTTCATTTCCTTGTAGTAGGCAGGAGTATGGACTTCGCTCTCAGGTCATCGCAAAGTCCAGTGACTACACACTAACAAAAGTAAACTAACAATTAATAAAGTTGAACAAGTTAAAAGCTAAGAATGCAAGAAAGCTAGAATAAAAATTGCATAATAACAATAGAAAAAGCTAGGATCCTTTGTGAAGGAAATGAAGCTCTCTTTTATAGAAAATCTCTATTGAATCGACGGTCAAGATCGAAAGAAAAGAGTAGCTCAGATTCGATTGAAGGAAGCACAATCCATGTGAAAGCAATTTGATTGGTCAAAAGATTCAGTGGACTGAGTTGACTGATCAATCTTTTTGAAAACTTCAAAAATCATTTTCAGTTAACGACTTTGTTTCCAAAAGGATAAATAGTGGAGAATCAGTTAGCTGAGTGGAACTGGATTGTTTCCAATTTGATAATTAGTTAACTTGATTTGATGATGTCATATGCATTTTTAATAATTTAATTGATTTTGAATGCACATTTTTATTTTTATAATTAATTTAATTCCTTTTTTTATTTAATTGACAAATTTGTGTTTTTATTTAATTAATATATCATAATATCAATTAAATAATAACATAAGGTTTATTTGCCAATGTATTATTATTTTAGGAATTAATTAATTAATCAAGTGCAATAATTGACTAGGACCTAGGGTTTAGGTCAGATCAGTTTGAATTTGATAGATTGAGGAATTGCATGTTTGATTTAGGAATTAGGGTTTATCAAGATAAGGGTTTCTTGATTAATTGTTGCGATTGGGGGTCTAGGGTTTAGATGACCATTTTTATTTGATTACAAATATAATTAAAGGAGACTACATCGAAGAGGGAGAATGTAACCAAAGGAAAAGAGGAAGAACAAGATAAGAGGGAGCATAGATAGTACAGAAAGATAAGAGTATACCATCATCAATTGATAGTGTTTCCATCAATACCAATGAGGGAGATTGTTAATCAATTGTTGGAAATAGTGATGAAGACTGAGTTTTATAAGAATACAAGAAAGTAGAATAATTAGATCAGTTGTTATTTTTTCTTTGATGTCAAGAAATTAATTTATGGTTCATATTAAGATGCCATATCAATCGGAGAGGAACTTAAACGGGGAGATAATAAAGATCAGACAATGATAAGGAAAGTTATTGATATAATTGTTTCTTAATTAACATTTAATGTTGTTAAGTCGGTAAAGAAGAAAGGTCAATTGGGTAAAGGGAAAAACCTAGTTACTGAGTAGTAAAGTGTTTGTCGGTCGAGCATAGCAAAGACAATCAACGAGAAAAGTTCACAACTGAGTAAGGCCAGTTACAAGCAAGGTTGGTAACTGAGCAAAGTCAGATACTAAGTGAAGATATTCACCGAAGTCACCAAGGAAGGAACCAAGCATGAACATAGATTAAATACAAGTAGAAGAATGAATTTAATGCAAAGGCACGCAGATCAAGAATTTTCCAAGCATGAAGATGAAGTCTGTTGCAAGATCTACGGTCATAAAAATTTAAATTCAAAATCTATGATGTAGGTTAAGAAACAAAAGAAAGTTGTGAGTTCCAAGAAAAAGTGCAAGTCAGGAGGCACAGTTTCTTGCTTAACCAAGTTGCAAATACATTGAATCAGTTCATTTGAGAAAGATCGGATGGCTGAGCACAATTAAGGGAAACCCTAACCAATAGGATTAAGAAGAAAAAAAAGGCCTATATATTGACGAGTCTGTATGTTTATACAAAGTTTCTGGCAAAGTGATAAGTTGAAGAGATACCAAGAAGAGTAGTAAAAGAGTTGGATGACTAGTCAAGAGGAGATCCTAATGAGTTAATGAGTTGTAGGTGCTAGTAATTTTTAGAGAGAAAACAAAGGATCTGATCAAGAAAATTATAGTTGTAGAATTACAGGTCACATTAGTACATTGTTTCTTACTAACATTTGTAATAGAAAAACTCTTAACCGAGTAGACCTAAAAATTCTTTTTGTATACCCTTGAGAAAGGTAACATTCTAAGATGAGTGTTTAAGACCTCTAACCAAGTGACTTCTAACATGGTGAAGATCTTAACAAGTCTAAGGTAAATCCCCTAATAGGGTCACATCTAACAAATGTTCATTGTAAGCTTTAACATGATTGGCTCTTAACCGAGCATACTTGACGAGAGTATTTATTTTAATGGGTGACAATTCCCATGGAGGTTTTTCCCAAATTGGGTTTCCTCATTAAATCTTGTGGTACATGTTATTCTTGATAATTGTGAATGTCATTTGTTTAAGTTACATGATTTTATCAAGTTTGTGAAGAGTTTTCAAGTTTCAGTTGCTATTGTTGTTTGATTTACTGAGCTAAATCAGAGGTTTAGATTTAAAGTACTAAGGTTCAATATTTTTTGATTCACCGCCTCTCAGTAAACCATCTTTAGTAGGGTAAACCAATACATCCCTATGTTTGATGGATCTAATTATAGTACTTGGGAGGAACAGATGAGGAGTTATATAATTTCATTGAGGTACAACACTTGGAAAGTTGTGGAGACTAAGTATAATATAATAGAAAATGTGGGTGGTCCCTCTACTCATAATGAGGTTACAAATTGTGAAGAAAATGAGAAGGTAGGGTACGCTATTTTTAGTGCTTTATCAAAAAATTAGCTTGCAAAAGTTTATTAATTGAAGACTGCTTATAAATTTTGGGAAAAATATAAAGAGATTTATGAAGGAAAAGCTAAAATTAAATTATTAAATAATTTGGAGGCTAAGAGTATGCATGAGATGTTGAAAATGGATAAAATGAAAATATAACAAGATACTTTCAAAAGATTGATAATGCCATTAATGAGGTTAGAAATCAAGGAGGTATCCTAACCGATGAAGAAACTATGGAAAAGATTGTGATGACTTTACCAAAGAGTTACAATGACAAAATTTATATTATTGAAGAGGTGTATGATCCAAAGGTGTTTAATTGAGAGAAAATTTTTGGCACCTCGACTTCATTTCAAATGAGGAATTTTGGAAAGGACAAGGAGAAATATAAGACAACTTTTAAAGCCATAAAGACTAAAGAAGATCCAAAAGATGATGAGAGTTCAGATGAATTGGAAGAAAAATTTACAAGAAGAATGAAGAAAGGTACAAAAAATTACAAGGGTATGTTACCCCTTAAATTCTTTAGATGTGGAAATATTGTTCATATTTCCACTTGATGTCTAGACAAAGGAAAAAATAGAAGTTTAAGAGATTTAAAGAGAAATATTATTATGTCAATGAGAATAGTAGTATATCAGATGATGAATTAGAAGATGAGGATTGTTTGTTTTTGGATGAGGAAGATGAACCTAGAATTGATTCTCTAAAAATTTTCCAAGACTAGATGAGCATACTACTTTATATGTTATAAGAAATAAAGATGAATGGTTGATTGACAGTAGTTTTTCACATCACATGACTGGTGACAAAATTAATTTTGTGAAAATTGAGAAGTATGATGGTGGAATTGTTATCTTTGGAGATAATCAAAAGGTGTATATTGTTGGAATTGGTTTCATTACTTTTGATGGAAAATATAACACTGACAATGTTTATTATATAAATGGCTTATATCATAATCTTCTGAATGTTGGTCAGATGTGTTAGAATGGCTATAGAATTTTGTTTCAAGATAATGATTGTGAAATCTATAAGAAGTCTGGAATGGTTATTTCTGCTAGAAAAAGAACAATGGGAAATATGTAGCAGATGGATGGAGCTACAGAATAATGTTTGTTAACACAGGTTGATGATAGTTGGCTTTGGCATTAGATCATATGTCACATAAACTTTGATAACCTATTAAGAATTAGTTCAACCCATGTTGTGAGTGATTTACCAAGACTAAGAAATCTAGAAAATATCATTTGCAAAGGATGTCCGGAAGGAAAGAAAACAAAAGAAACTTTCAAAGGAAAGGAACATTATTCTATCAATTTATTGGAGCTTGTGCATACACATCTGTGTGGTCCAACTAAAACAAGGATCTTACAAGGAAAAAAATATTTTATACTTTTGGTTGATGAATTTTCCAAATTTACTTGGGTCACATTGCTTAGAGAAAAATCTGGGGCTTTAGAAAAATTCAAGATATTCAAAGAAAGAGTTCAAAATTATTGATGTTTTGTGTAGCTATGGTAAGGGTCATAAGTGTTGACACGGGAGACCACTACAAATTTTCTTTGATCATCCTCCCTAGCTAAGAGGGAGTGTTAATGTTAATGATCAAAGGTTTACAACTTGACCTTGATCTCCTAGTTTGCATGTTTTCAATCAGTTAGACCGATTAAAACAATTACAATTACATTGCTTGTCCCTCAAGAAATGGATTAAAGAAAATCAAAAAGCTGAATATAAAACACAATTTTTTTATCTAACGTGTAAGTCAGGTCCAAATTTCTCGGGATTATAACTGTCTCTCGATAGACTAGTGCTCAGGTTGCTATGTAGTCTTCCTGTTAGGTTCCTCTATGAACTGTTTGTCAGGTTTCTCTATTGTCTGCTTTGTCAGGTTCCTCTATTAGGTTACTTTGTTGGTTTACACTGTCGATTTCCACTTCAACATTTTTGGGTTGCACTTGTAAACTGTGTTGTCGGTTTACATTGTAACCTGCACTGTTGGGTTACACTATAAACTTTGTAGTCAGGTTCCCTTGTGAATTTTTCTGTCGAGTTGCACTAAACTTGTCTTTCGGTGTTGGTTTGACCGATGGTTGAAAACTATTTTCCTTTGCATACTAATGGAAAAATATGTCATCAATCTCCCCCTTTGACATTAGTATAAAAAAGTGATATGTGCAAAAACTAAAATGTTTAGTATATACACCATGTATTCACCTTGTCATTATGTTTCCCCCTATGTGTATGCTCTGGTATTTCCCCTTTGCACCTTATCTTTCCCCTTTATTCATATCATTTTCCCTATTTTTTGATAGTAAGGGAAAAGGTGTAATTACTTACAACTTGTCAAAAATGTGGGAATGGGAGTTCTTCATATCTTCCATCATTTTCTCCCATTTCTCCTGTAGGTGATCCAGGGCCATATGCTCCAATGTAATCTTTACATGCATATCAGAGAGGTTTTCAGTGATAGACATCTCTAGGGTGGCTATCAATTGTTTGGCTGTAGTCATATGTTGTTGTAGTAGTGTAAGATTTTGTAGGAGTAGAGCCTGTAGCTCAGTTACCCCATCTTTGAACTTTGATTTTCCTCTTGAATCTTAAGTCTCAACTTATTTTCTTCCACTACCTTTTCATAATGCAACTTGATTTCATTTTCAGTAGTTGAGATACCTTGTGCACTAGTAGTAAGATCTGCATCTATCTTTGCAATCTTTTCAATATTTTCCTTAGTGAAGTGCTCTGATGTGCTTAAATTTTGAATTAAGGTTATAGCTTTTGAAATGATTGGTTCCAATTCATTTACTAGTTCATATAGCTTTTCCTTGGTCTTGGCCACTTCTTGGCTGATTTTATTTGTCAATTTGTATTGGTACTTTTGTTCTGCACATTCTTCTATGGCCTTCTCTATATCCATATTCTATGATGTAATGGCTTCAGTAAGAATGGCTAATTGATCAATGATAGAAGCATTTTGATCAATATCTGTATTAGGTACAATTTTCTGAAGTATCTCCTTAGTTGTATCTAGTACATGTGTATCCTTTGTCTCCTTCTTAAGCTTATCTTGGATAGATTTTCTTTTGCAAATTTCTGCATGCTTTGTAAGTGACTCTGGATCCAATATCCTCGAATCATAGTCTAGCATTTCAATTATCTCTTTCAGTGTGACTAGATTCTTCTTCTTCTTCTTCTTCTTCTTCTTCTTAGAAAGTGTAGTGGAGGCACCTGTATGCAGTACCATATCAAGTTCCTTTTCTTGGTCTGATGTGGTTGATGAAGGCTTTTTGGGTGTAGTGTGTTTTAGCTAGTGCTTAGTGTCTACCTGTTAGTTTGGTGTGGACGTATCCACATCAACCTTTTCTTTATCTAAAAATTCTCCTTTGGTATCCTTAGGAGTGGCATCACCTTGCTTGTATTCTTCACCTTTATCTTTATGTTCTCCTTCTCTTTCTTTATGTTCTTCATTTTTTATATTCTTCTCATCAGTTGGGTTGTTTTGTTCCTCTTCACCCTTATCCTCAGGTATGCTTACATCTTGCTCAGGTTACTTCTCCTTTTGTGAGATGATATTGATAGCTTATATCAATAATGGTATTTTGCCTAGTATATTCACTTGTGCAGCATCCTTTGTTGTATCTTGTTCCTTGGGCTGCTTGAAGGTAACAGTAACATCTTCATCTGCCTTTACCTCATCTGTAGGATCATCTCAGGTGATATCTATGATATTTGTATCTGTGATTGTATCATCTGCAGTATCCGTTGGTGATTGTAGAATATGAGGAATGTTATCCATTGCCTTCCTTGCTTCTTTATTTTATTTAGTTTGAGTGACATCCTCATCATCATTTATTAGAATGTGCTATGTTTCTCTTTGCTCTATTTCATTCTTAATCACTTTGTGAGAAAATGAGCTATTCCATCGCCTTTTTATAGACAATGTACTAAGTGGCACAATAAATTCTCTACCCAATTCTTGGTGTTCAAACACGGAGTAGCTCGGGTATCACACAAACTTTTGGCTCAGGGTAATTGATAACTCACTTGACCTTTCATAGGTTTACCGATGGTGCTCGGTAAGTGACGAAGAATTCAATGCATTTTACATGATTACCGATGAGTCTCAGGTTACATTATTAAGTTGTCTTTCATATGTACACTGATGATTCTCGGTTTGTATTGACCCATGAGCGGTATGTATTGACCCACGAGATTGCATTCATAGATTTATAATAAGTAATACCATAGTGCATCTTTAATCATGCTAGTTTGGCATTTTAACTATGTATAATGGAATTGATGTAAAGTATAAATTAGTATAGTGCAGTTCCATACTTACTTATTGATCTTAGGTGGGGGTGGTGATGTCACTAGATCCATTGGATAAGGTGTCACCAATTGTGTTTCTTGGTCCATCATCATCATTTTTTGTAGATTTCCTCCACATTTTTGTTTCTCATCTTCCTGATGTCTTCAATGGTATTGTCATTGGAAAAAGTACTTGTCTCTGTCACTCAGTCTTTGCAGTCCTTTCTTAGATGAAAAAATTTATGACAGTGTAAGCATATCATTCTGGGGTTAGTCTAGCTCCTAGACTTTCTCATCCATTTTGCATATGTGTGTCCATATCTACCACATGTTGTGCAATTTTCCATGTGTTGTAATCCCAAACATATGAGTTACCAACTCTTCTCGGTTGATAAAAAGATTCTAGTTATTTAGGCTTCCATGCTTGCTTTTTCTTCTTCCTGCATTCAAGAGATGTGTTCCCATACATTTTGCAAGTAGGAAAGTATTTTTACATGTAGGTCTCCTTCTTTAGTTTTGCTTTTTCAAACATTTGATGTGTGGCCTAGTTTTCCATAGTGATTGCATGACTTCTTTCTTGGTCTTGGATTTGTGTAGAAATTCTTTTGATCAGCTTGGTATGGTGATTCTCAATGCTTGGTATACCCTAGTCCGGTATTGTTTTTAAATCTTCTTTGTCCATCCAGAAAATTATCCATTCATTTTGTACTTTCTTCATCTCTCTTGATCATATCATTGTGTTGTTGCTGAATTATTACTTCATGCTTTAGTATTTCATTTTCTTCCCTTAGCTCACCAATAGCTTCTAATTTTCCATTGAGTTCTATGTTCATTCGATTTGCATCCTGACTCATAAGAATAATGTAATTGGTGATCTCATGATGATGTTTAGTAAGTCTTTGTATTTCCAAATCTTTCTCTTGTAGCTTTTCAGTGATCTTCCTCCTGTCATCAATTGCTAATGTTCTTTCTTTCTTAGCTTGTCTAGCATTATTCATAACCTCAATCATTCTAACCATCTGTGTCTCTTGACCAATTTTCAGTGATTTCACTTGTCCAGGCAGATATTGATTTATTTCATTTAGGCTTGTAATGCTTCCTTCAGATGTGTCTGATGTAATGCAAGATGTAGATCTTGAAGACTCAAAGAAATCAGGCATCTCTTCTTCATGATAGTCTATTTCATTACAATGAGATGCCATAACCTTTCTTTCATCCATTAACTATCTCATCTTGATTCTAGCTTCTTTGTATTTCTCATAGAAGATATGTATCTCTAACTTTTGATTCTCAATACTCTTGTCTAGCTTATACCTTTCCATTCTACGATCTTTTCTCTTAATTATTTAAACTTTTCCAAATAAGAGATCTATCTATGATACCAATTTTTGGAAATAATGGAATGGTGTGTACTGAGAGGGGAGGGGTGAATCAGTACCCTTTAAAAATTTTAGTCAATTAACCTTAACCCTTTAGTAATCAATTCCTTGTATTATTGACCATATTTGCTATTCTTATCTTATGCATGTTATATCAATTCATAAAATTAATTTGCGTGTAAACATTCATAGAAACATTCATGAAATATAATGACACATGACACAAGATTTGGTAATGCAAAAAACCCATGTTAGAATGTAAAAACTACAGCGGGGATGAAACCCACAAAAAATTCACTATCTGCAGAATGGAAGGGGTCGGTTAAGACTTACAAGTTGATCACTTATGATTATCTTACCCTGTTAAGATTAGCAGGTTTAGACTGGTTAAGGTATACTTTGTTAAGAGCTTTAGAAATACTATTTAGTGTGCACTCGGTTAAGAGAATTACAAAGGATTGTTAAATCCACCTTCTCAAAGGATTTATTCTATTTTTGACACTTGTTAGAGTGTAGTCAAAAATACTTATTGACTTGAGTGTATGCAATCTAGAATTGTTGATTACAGATCCATTAAAGATTACATGAATATAATGTATCACCTATAGTGACTGATCAATACCTCTATTATGCTCGGTAGCCTTTGTAACCACCCTGATTTCCTCTACTCTGACTATAGACTCTATTTTCCCCAAGTGTGATCATACCCCCAATTATGTCTAGAAAACACTTCAATCGGCTGGCATAATTCATTCAAATCAAATTTAATCTCCTAAGTGATTCAATCAGTAAATTTTGTTAATCACCTTAGCCAATCAAAACCAATCAATTCAATACAAATCAATTCAAATCAATACCTCACTAAAGTAACTAATTTGAAAGGAATTAAATAAATCCCTATTATATCTAATCACTTACAAAAAGCCTATCATCTAGCCTAAATTAATTTAATTAATTGGTTATAGTCCTAATTAATTATATAAAGCAATCAAAAGCTTAAATAATTAATTTTCCTATTTTTGAATGAATATATTAATTATAATTCATTTCGTTAATATTCCCCTTAACCCTAACCTAGCCCATCTCAACCACCTTAACCGTAGGTTCAAACCCATCCCAACCTATTCCCCCCATACTAAGCCTAATCCTAATCTTAATCCTATCCTAACCCACTTCCTAATGTTGTCACATTCCTAATTTTGTGATTAGGAATCCAACCCACTTAAGAAAGTCAACTTTCTGAAGCTTGACTCCCTCTAAGTCCACCTTCTCAAGCTTGGACTTACACCTCTCACCATTCCTCTTAATTTCTCTCATTAATACATTATTAATGGAGATTCCTCAAGCCCATGCCTCATTAATGTGTTTGGCATTAATGTCTCTTACACCTCATTAATAGTTTTTGCACCTCCATTAATGAACCTTGTCCCACTCTTTCTCCTCATTTCTTCTATAAATAGAATGAGTTTTTGAGCTCAAACGACCCTTAATTTTAGATTTGAAAAGCATTGTTATGTTGTCTAGATTAATTGTGAATTCATATTGCATAGTAGCTTTGATATTATGCATTGTTATTATCATACTTTTTAGAGCTAATATATATGTTTAGTGAGCATTTAGATTAGTTTTGATTCAAATCTTTAATTCTTAGGTTGTATATGTCACTGATTTGTGCATAATCTAAGGACATGATTATGACATTCTTCAAACTCCTCCTAGATAGGAAGCAATAGATTGGTTTAGTATTTAGCTTCAAACCCTTGATTTTTATGCTTTTCTACTAATATAATGATCTATTGAAGTGTCATGTTTGCAGATAATAGGTGCACTAATTAACACACACATTTCTCATGATCATAATATACTTAATCAATTTTTTGCTCGTAACAACATCAAAAATGACTTCGTTATAAAAAAAACTAAAAGGCATGATGGCTCCTTGACTAAGTCAGAACTGTTGGATCGAAGGCTTTAGTTCTCACAAGATGGATATCCTATGTCTACTTTTTCTTAGATTCTTATTAAGCTCCTGGCAACTTCATACTGACTTTTGGACGACAACCAAGTTCAGAATCAATATTATCAATCTTTGGGTGACAACCAAGTTCAGAATTGATATCTTTAAGATCTTTGCTTATTGAATTTTGTTCGATCAAGTTCAAATTCAGTTCAATCAAGTATGAGACTGATCTCATTAGACATTTCATTCAATTGTGAATGAAATTGTCAATCTTTCTGAAATCAACATCAAAAACTTTCTTTCAATCAATGCACTACTCGCACATCAATTCAAAGAGGGGCCAGTGTAACCACCCTAATTTGGTCTACTCTGACTATAGAACCTATTTTTCCCAAGTGTGATCATATCCCCAATTATGTCCAAACAACCCTTCAATCGACTGGCATAATTCCTTCAAATCAAATTTAATCTCCTAAGTGATTCAATCACTAAATTTTGTTAATCACCTTAGCCAATCAAAACCAATCAATTCAATACAAATCAATTCAAATCAATACCTGGCTAAAGGAATTAAATAAATCTCTATTATATCTAATCACTTGCAAAATGCCTATCTTCTAGCCTAAATTAATTTAATTAATTGGCTATAGTCCTAATTAATTATCTAAAGCAATCAAAAGCTTAAATAATTAATTTTCCTATTTTTGAATGAATATATTAATTATAATTCATTTCATTAATATTCCCCTTAACCCTAACCTAACCCATCTCAACCACCTTAACCCTGGGTTCAAACCCATCCCAACCTATTCCCCCCATACTAAGCCTAATCTTAATCTTAATCCTATCTTAACCAACTTCCTAATGTTATCACATTCCTAATTTTGTGATTAGGAATCCAACCCACTTAAGAAAGTCAAATTTTTCAAGCTTGACTCCCTCTAAGTCCACCTTCTCAAGCTTGGACTTACACCCCTCACCATGCCTCTTAATTGCTCTCATTAATGCATTATTAATGGAGATTCCTCAAGCCCATGCCTCATCAATGTCATTGACATTAATGTCCCGTACACCTCATTAATGGTTTTTACACCTCCATTAATGAACCTTGTCCCCCTCTTTCTCCTCATTTCTTCTATAAATAGAATGAGTTTTTGACCTCAAATGGCCCTTAATTTTAGAGTTGAAAAACATTGTTATGTTGTTTAGATTAATTGTGAATTCATATTGCATAGTAGTTTTGATATTATGCATTGTTATTATCATACTTTTTAGAGCTAATATGCATGTTTAGTGAACATTTAGATTAGTTTTTATTTAAATCTTCCATTCTTAGGTTGTATATGTCACTAATTTGTGCATAATCTGAGTGCATGATTATGACATTCTTTAAACTCCTAGATAGGAAGCAATAGATTAGTTTTAGTATTTAGCTTCAAACCCTTGGTTTTTATGCTTTTCTACTAATATAATGATCTATTGAAGTGTCATGTTGCAGATAACAGGTGCACTAATTAACACACACAACCTTGAATCTGGTTCTTGATAACCTATTTCATCTTTTGTTGTCCCTCTACATAAAACTTTGTTTCTAATCCATAGAAGTATCCGCGGCTACAATCATCATTACATCACTTTGTTCTGATTGATTACACATCTATTTATAAATTGAATTTGATCAAAATGATTTTAACACATAACAATGATAACTCTATTGTCAAAGGTTTATAACTTGACCTTGATCTCCTAGTTTTCATGTTTGCAATCACTCAGACTGATTAAAATAATTACAATTACATTCTTTGTCCCTTAAGAAATGGATTTAAAGCAAATCAAAAAGTTATATATAAAACACAAGTGTTTTGTTTGACGTGTAAGTCAGATCCACATTTCTTGGGATTATAACTATCTCTTAGTAGACTCGTGCTTGGGTTTATCTATATTCTTCATGTCAGGTTCCTCTGTGAACTGTCAGTCAGGTTTCTCTATTGTCTACTCTGTCAGGTTCCTTTGTAGGGTTACTTTTTCGGTTTACACTGTTGGGTTCCACTTCAACATTTTTGGGTTGCACTTGTAAACTGTGTCATTGGTTTACATTGTAACCTACATTTTTGGGTTACACTATAAACTTTATAGTCAGGTTCCCTTGTGAAGTTGTCTATTGGGTTGCACTAAACTTGTCTTTTGATGTTGGTGTTACCGACGGCTCAAAACTATTTTCCTTTGCATACTAATGGAAAATATGTCATCAAAATGAAAGAGATATTATTGCATTTGGAAAATACATACAACATAGAGTGTTATTACATTTGCAACTATCCTAAAAACTTAACATGGTATCAGAGGTAGACTGCAAATGTAACACATCAGTTTGTTGATGGTGGATGTATGACTGTCTTAGAAAATACAATCTCAGTAAAATGACCATATCTCTTAAATCCGCCATTTGAGTTTGCTAAATTTTGGATATGTTAGTGAAAAACTAATTTCAGATAATCACACCAAAGTAATTAGAGATAAATTCTTGGATTCAAAATTTAGGATGGAATGTGTATGGGTCTACGTGAAATTCCTGAAAGTGACTTTCATTAAAGAGATATATTAATTTGTTATGATCGTGGTCAACCATTAACGAAGAAGATGTTAGAAAGTGACAATGCAAAAAATAATTATTTTGTCATTGCTATCAAACCTTAACTAGTGAGACTATTGTTATCTATTTGAGTACCATATCTATTGTTGATGAAGAATATTTAATAAGAAGACCAAGTGAATGGTTGAGTTAAAGAAAATAAAAGGGTACTTGATCAGTTGGCACTCTGGCAAAGTAATTAGTTGTTTATCTTTATCAGACAGTTTTTCTGGTTGTTCTGTGCCGAGCAAGTTTTGGCTTGTGCCGAGCAAAGTTGCTTGTGCTGAGCAAAGTTGCTTGTGCCGATCAAAGTTGCTTGTGTTGAGAAAAGTTTTTCAATGCCGAGCACCATTGAAATTGCCGAGTGGAAACAGTGATGTTGGCCAACTTACAGTAATTGGATTAATGATGAGATTTGAGATCTCCGGCTGACTTAGTTAATTTTATTGGGATATGTAATGTTAATTAAAGATTGATCCATGTCATTTAATGTATGGGTAACCGTAATTAATGCATGGATTCAAGATTTAATTAGAGACTACTTTGGAGAAGTAAATGTAATGCAAAGATGGAATGATCTGTTGGATCTGACCTAACCTAAGATCTACGATCTTGTTTAAGAAGAAAAAGATTTATCTGACCTAAACAGAGAGGTATATGATAACCTCAAGAGTTTATTCATTTAGTATGCAAGAGGTGTGCTGCTGAATGTGAAGTGGATGTTTATGCAAGAGGTTTGCATAGTTGATTTACTGTTTGGCATGATCTAGCAGAAAAGGCTGAATACAGAAGAAGAGAGTTGCATGTGTGATTGCTTGATGGATTTCCTAGTAGATCATAAGGTTGAAATGACAATGCAGGCTATCCAGTAAGTTAACATCAGAGTTGTAATTGGATCTGAATTGCAAAGTAAGTTGTATGTACCAGATCACAACTGCTGATTACTTTCTAACCATTGTATCAGTTAAAATCCTTTAACAAGGTTGACCTAACAGTCATTTGTATAAATCCTCTAACAAGGTGACATTCAGGTGGAATGTTCTAAGTCCTCTAACAAGGCCACTCTTGACAAGGTGATAAAATCGTTTAACCAAGTCACACCTAGCAGTGTGTTATTGTAACCTTTAATAGGGTTGGCTCCTCACAGAGCTCACTTCAGAAGAGTGAAAACTTGGTAGCATGTTACTGGTGGTTTTTCCCATATTGGGTTTCCACGTTAAATACTTGTGTCAAATTGTGTGAATTCTTATCATTTTTTTTACTGTTATGTTTCTACAAGCTAATTTCAATTGACAGTAAACTGCATGATTAAGTTGTTGACATATGCTACTGCTACTGAGTAGATCTGAAATACAAAAAATTTTATTTTCTACATCTAGACCTGAGGATAAATGATTCACCCCTCCCCTCTCAGTTATTCTAAATTCATTCTAACAATTGGTATCAGAGCTTTAGTCTCCTGAAAATAGTTTGAAGGTACTTGGAGTGAAAAGATCAAGATGTATAAGAAGGAGGTTCCTAAGCTGAACAAAGATAACTTCCCTGCATGGCAAAGTTTCATGAAATTGCATTTGACTAGTATTGGAGATGATGCTAAGCAACTTATTGAAAATTCCTATGTACCACCTACTGTTCCTCTCACAGCTGCACAACTAAAAGAAAAGCAAGAGCACAATCAAGAAATGTTGGAGATCGCCTCCTCATTGAGCTATTCAGAGTTTGATGATATAAAGAGCTACACAAATGCAAAGCAGATGTGGGAAAAACTTGCAACTGTCTATGGTGGAGACACAAATGCCCTGAGAGCTAAATCAGAAAGTCTAAAAGGTAAGTTTGATGAGATGAAAATGCAAGAAGGTGAAAATGTTATTTATTAATATGGTAGAGTAAAAGAAGTTTTAAATGACATTAGAGGGGCTAATGGAACAATTGATGAGAACACCATTATGAGAAAGGTACTGAGAACTTTACTTCCTATATATGCTATTAGAGTTTTTTCAATTCAAGAATTGAGATGTACTCCTAACAATAAT
>MU226589.1:1760811-1780035 GCA_018584345.1 Thuja plicata | reverse complement strand
CTCTCTTTTAATTAAATGATTTTATCTTATTTAATTAAAATCTCTCTTAATTAAATAATATTATCTTATTTAATTAAAATCTCCCTTTTAATTAAATAAAATAATCTTATTTAATTAAAAGAAAATCCATCTTTTAATTAAATAAAACCCGTACTTAAATCCCTCTTTGTGTTGAAAAAGGAAATAAATTAAATAAAAATAAATAAAAGCTCCTTTTTCTTCTCACATTTTCCAAGTGGTGGGCCATTTTTCCTCTTAATCATAGCCTTTGATTTTGCCTTTTGAAGATATGAGCACATGGATCAACCAAGATTTAATCTCCACTATTGCTCATTTCTTTTTACCTCTTAATCTCTACCGTCCATTTCTCTTTAAAAGGAAACCTCTCTTTCTCATTTGAATATATACACTTTTATGCTATTGTTATGCTGTAGGTTTTGGAGAGGGATTTTGGAGGAGAGTTTGAGCATTTGAGCTTGAACCATGCAACTATTGGCAAGTTGACACTCAGGGTTTATATGACTTATTTTGTGTTGTCATTATGGCAACAAAGTCATATGAAGTTTTGACAATAAACTTTGAAGAGAAAAATTGGCTAAGTACAGAAAATAGAACAGTATAGAGTTATTCAGTTGATCAGAGCACCAGCGCATGTGCATATGTTCAAGGAAGACTATACGCATTCATACCTAAGCTCTATGATATGTTTTTGTGTTTACCCTATACACGCATGGTACATAATGACAGTACAGAGAAGTTATATGAAGATTAAGTGCTACTAGTAGTTCAGAAAATAGAGTATGGATCCGACCTCAGATTTTGGATTAGCATATAATATTTTGTTTTGTAAAGGCTATGCGCCTATTGTACTATGTTTGTAAATATGTCTTAAGCACTCATGTAAACACACTTAAGCTAATTTGTTTAGAAGCGTTGTGTATGTTGTTTTAGGGCTGACTAAGGTCTTTTTTTTGGTCGCATCTATTGAGTATGTATATATACTCAATATGTATTTGGTATTTGTGTCTGTCAAATTAACAATATGAACAAGTCAGTATAAGATATATCTCTTTAAGAGATTAAGAGCATTAGCACATAAACAAAACTGATCAAACAACAGTGTCATTACAATAGTTCATCTTTTGATATAGTGAATATCAGATATAAGAAGGTTGTAGCCTTCATCTTATTGAGCAGTGAGCTCTAGCAGTGAGCCAACCACCTTTAACAGGGTTTTTGTAAAGACTCCTAACAAGGTCATTGTACTTGCATTGTAAAGACTGCTCCTAACAGAGCAAAGGAACTTTAATAGGTTCATTATACTAGTACAATCATTTGTGGGTACTAATTCCCATTGGGGTTTTCCTCTGATCAAGGTTTCCCCGTAATCATATCTTGTGTTATGTGTTGAGCTTCATTTGTTATCTATTTGATTCAATTTTAAAAATTTTGAATTATAATTAATAGACAAACACTGATTAACCCCCCCCCCCCCTCTAAGTGTTTCTAACAATTGGTATCAGAGCTCTGGTCCTCTGAAAGAAATTTTAACCACTTGAGGAGATAATGGATTCAGTAGTAGAGAAACATCTGAAAAAGAATCTTGAAGAAGCCCTTGATGATCTTGATAGATCTAAAAAATAAAATTAAGAACTTAAACTAAAAGTTGATGGCTCTCAAATTCTTATCAAAAAATTAAGGAAAGATCTGAAAGATTGCTCTATAAATGATTTGGGAAAAATGGTCAAAAAGCTTAATAAAGAGAACATGTCTTTGAAAGATAAGATTGAAGATCTGAATGAATAGCTTACAGATAGCCTAACTACTATTGAAGAAAAGACCAAAGAAAGCAAAAAATTAGATGGTGTAATTATGCAAGCAAATATGAAGATCTTAGAGTTGGAAAACATCAAGAAAAAGATTGAGTCTGAATTAACAAAAGCAAAAAAGAAAATTGAGAAATTACACACATGTTATGATCTAATTCAATCACAAATTTATGCACAGAAGCTAAAAGGTGACACTACTGGTGTTGGATACAGTGTAGCTCAAATTGAAATTAATGTAATGCAAGAATGAAAGAAAGCACAAGAAGAATCCATAGAAGAAAAGAAAATTGAGAATCTTGCAGAGGGTATTGCAGAACCTCCTAAAGATGAACACAAGCTAGTTAACCAAACTTGTTATGCTTGTAAAAAACATGGACACCTACCAAGAGATTGTAAAAAGGTAAGGCCTTTCAATGGCTACTGTTACTCTTGTAATAAATTTGGTCATAGGGCTATTCAGTGCAGAACAAGTCAAAGAAATCAATCACAGCAGAACCAAAGAAATCTGAATCAATACAATCAGAGAAATCAACCTTAGAGAAACTATCAGAACATTAAATGTTAGATATGTAATTATAATTAACACACAGCCAAGCAGTGCAACATGATAAAAAATATCAACAGACCTCCAATTATTTGTCACTCATGCAACAAAGAAGGACATATCTCAAAGTTTTACAGGTCAAGAACTCAAAAACAAGAAAATCCTAAAGAATCATTATTTGAAGAATGTGGTGAAGTCAAGTTTGTAAAGGCAACAGAAGATTCAGGTAAAATATGGGTTGAAGTAAAGAAATATAATGATGACAACAAAGTAGTAGATGCATCCACAGTGGATGCACCTTCTACTTCAGGTTAAGATTGACCTTCTTGGTCTTAGGGGAGATATTGTAGCTCTGAACCCATGCGTGGCTGGTATAATCACCTCTAAGTATGCACCTACAGATTCATCTATATGATGATGAAATGAGGAAGTGTGCATAGATGCATAGCTTTTACTTTCAAAATAACAAAGATTAAAATTCACAGTAAAACCGCATTACGACAACATGCATTAAATGCGGTAACTTTTATATAAGTTAGTAAAGAGATCTCTCATCTTCACTTTTGCATTTGAGATTGAGCATTCATAGAGCACAGGAGATTTTAGCATCAAAGCATCAATAGATAACTGTTGGTTGGTCAGAAAGGTGAATCAAAGTTGAAATGGAACCCTAGCGAACACGTCATTTCAAAATCTCTAGAAACCCTGCTTTAGAAAGTAGCAAGTAAGTAATGGCTACTCTTACAGTATCTGACATCTCTAAGAAGAAGAGATATGTGTTTAAGAAGAATCCATTCAAGTCTATACTAGATGATGTAGAAGGGGAATTCTCTAAGACTCTGCTAGGAGTCATACATGTAGAGGAAATTCGTGCATACATCTATTGTAAGAAGGAAATTGTTGGGGATAATAGCATAGCAACTCTTATGGTGTCAATGATGAAACCAAATTATTCATTTAAGGATGAATACGCGCATCTCACTAATAACCCCATCTTTGAGTGTTCAAACACGCATGAGTTCTATGAACCAGAATGGGTTAAAATCCTACTTAGTAGGGTACATGATGATTTGTATTGGATTGGTGAAGTTCCTTTCCGCATTACTACTGATCTTATTCATGAGATGACTAGACTCCCTAAGGTTGGACGAGTTCTTCCCATTGGTAAATATGTAAAGAAATAGGTTGAAAAAGCATGCTTATCTAGAAGTGATAGGCGCAGGATGACTATTGATCCAATTATAGAAGAAGACATCAAAATCCTCACAATGATACTTGGTTACAAGTTCCAACATGCAAGCAGGTTGAATAGTGTGTTCGAAGCTACTATTCTGGTAGCAATAAGGATGGTAAAAGATAACACTTAGTATAATCTCTATGAGATATTGCATGCAAAATTGATTGAGAACATTAGAGCTATCAGGCATGACAAGAGCAAAATATTCAGATTTGGCTCTTTTATTATCTATTTATACTTTCACATTGTTGGTAAAGTTTCTAATCTTTACCTAGATAGGAGCAAACCCATTATTTCTCAAATCTCACTAAAGGCTACATTAGAGAGAAGTATAAAGGATGATATGGCCATGGAGATCAAAACATTCAGGATCAAGATGTAGAAGAGGTTCAAAATATTGGAGAAGATAATTGATAAGTACAAAGACACCATATGTTTCATGGTGGAAACTGACTGCACATGAATGGAAGCAGTTTATCCAAGAATCAAATGGATTCACCCACTTGGTTATTAAGTTGAAGAACATGTGTTGGAAGGATATGCACAATTTATTTTGTATGCGTCCAAAGATCCAAAAGAGCCAAGATGGGGCACATATAGAGAGAAAAGACAAATCAAGTTGATTCTATCTTATACAGTGCAGATAACAAAATGAAGGCATCAAGGATTACATCCAATATCCTAAAAGTTCATGGGGTCACACAAGAAGACCTAGATAAAGCTAGGGAAGCTAAGATTGCAAAAGAACTTAAGCAAACCCCTGCAGAAGTAAAAATAGAAAAATATGATGATATCCCCAAGAAGAAGAAGAACAAATCTTATGAAGATACATCTACACCCTCAACTATTATTGATCTAGAAACCTCTCCACCTTCAGTACCAAGCAAGTTGACCAGAAGAAGGAAACAAGTTCCCATAGGTCACCCATCCTCAAGAACAAAAAGGAGAAAAGTAAAGAACACTCAAGCCCCTCCTGAGGTGGGATTCAGACCTAGTCTGACAGTCTTAAGGAACATAATTGTTAATGAAGGTAGACTAGACTCTATTAAAAATGTCTATGAAAAATACCAAGAGATAGATAAATCAAAAATTCATTCTATGATTATCTCTCATATGATCAAGTTTAAAAGGTTAGTATTGGAACTCAAGATAGTCATACCAGACAAAGTATGGAACATACTAGACCTATTGAAAATACAAGAAATAGAGTTGGATATGAGGATTAGAGAAGAAACATTAGACAGTCTTCTCCCTATGTTCTCACATGATGAGAAAGCAATACTGTTAGATTTGGTAAAACCTCATCTCAGAACCAAAATTAGAACTCTTCATATTATGAACAAAGAATATGAACTGGTTGGTGAAGAGACTCAGAAAGAATTTGAGAAAGTATTTTTGGATAGATGCATGTATCCATCAATGGCGCCTACAGCAAAAGTGACTCCAGTCCCTCCCAAATAGGATAAAGAACCAGTGATTCCAAATGCGCCTATGACAGGTCCACAGGATTCAGTGCCCAAAGTTTTATCACCTTCTGATACAGCCAAAGATTTAGATGAAACCATTATGATCAATGATGTTAAGATATCCATGACATGTTTAGATAATGACATGAAAATTTTTGAAAAATCATTTGTCAGCACTAAAGAGACAAAGAAGGTATGCACTGATAATACTTCCTTACAGCAAGATGAAGTTACTCCTAAAGATTCAACAGATTTGAATAGTGAGGAAGAAAATCAATCTAATGAACCACCCATTATGGATATCCCAGTGAAAAGTGAATGTATGGATACTAGTCAAAATACTATATTCACTCCATCTATTCATCCATCAACATCATTGTTGTCAAGTTTAACGCCTAACTCAGCAAGCCTAGATGCATGGGGAGAAGAAGATTTGATAAAGATTAGTGTATTAGCCATGGAGAAAGCCAAAGAGAAACAAGTTATGAGAAACCCTCTCTTTCTGGAATCAGTGAACATCTTGAATTACTTAGTGCCAGCATATAAGAAAATGGCTAAAATTCAGTCAGCTGATGATGTCGATAGCATCTTAACAAGCTTCAAAGCACACTTCACAAGTTTAGTAGACTCAGCTAATAGAATTGCAGAATAAAAGTACAAAAAGGAAAGATTGGATGAAATGGTAAATAACTTCTCTTTATATCTAAACTCATTGAAGATTGGTCAAACAATTCTGAAAGAGTTAACATCAAAAGGTAGGAAAGTAATAGAAAATTAAATGGATAGAGGAAAAATCACTTCCTAGCACATCAAGAAGATTGAGGAGGCAAATATCTTGGTTAAAAACATAAAGCAATCAATTGAAACATCCTCCCAAGACATCAATATCTGCAACAATATCTATCAAGGATAGATAGAAAAGATTGAAAAAGCTAAGATAGAAATCAACAAGATAAGGACAAGGCAGACCCAACTGAGAAATGTACTTGTGCCCTCCTTAGTTGTTTTGAATGAGAACATCAAACAGATAGATGCAACCATTGTCACATATGATCAAGGACCCTGCATGGATCTGACAAAGATGGAGAAGCTTACATATGTATTATGCACCCATCTTCAGATTATTGATGCGTTGAAGGCATTCTGGAAGAAAGAGATCAAGAATATTCAGATTGCTTATCCAGATGTGTACATGGAGTAAGTACCTAGAGACTTAAAAGATTTGACACCTTTGTCATTAATGTCAAAGGGGGAGTAGTGTATGTATATAAGGAGTATGTTATATAGCCAAAGTTATGATATAAATTTTTTTGTCGTTAAGTCAAAGTTTAAGCAACTTGGCCACATTCCTTTGTTGTCATTAATGACAAAGGGGGAGATTTTTGGAAATTTGACACTTAGGGTATATAGGAATTTTTTTTTCATTTTGGCAACAAAGTCATATAAATTTTTGACAGTAAACTTTGAAGAGAAAAATTGGCTAAGTACAGAAAATAGAACAGTACAGAGTTATTTAGTTGATCATAGCACCAGTGCACGTGTGTACGATCAAGGAAGACTATGCTCATTCATACCTAAGCTCTATGATATGTTTTTGTGTCTACCCTATACACGCATGGTATAGAATGACAATACAGAGAAGTTACAGGAAGATTAAGTGCTACTAGCAGTTTAGAAAATAGAGTATGGATCCGACCTTAGATTTTGGATTAGCGTATAATATTTTTTTTGTAAAGGTTATGCACCTATTGTACTATGTTTTTAATTATGTCTTAAACACTCATGTAAACACACTTAAGACAATTTGTTTGGAAGCGTTTTGTATGTTGTTTTAGGGCTGACTAAGGTCTTATTTTTGGTTGTATCTATTAAGTATGTATATATACTCAATATGTATTTTGTATTTGTGTGTGTTGAATTATGTAGAGAAGATAAATAGAAGAAAAGTATGAACAATTCAGTATAAGATAGAGATCTTTAAGAGATTAAGAGCATCAGTGCATAAATAGAACTGATCAAACAACAGTGTCATTACAACAGTTCATCTTTTGATATAGTGAATATCAGATATTAGAAGGTTGTAGCCTTCATCTTATTGAGTAGTGAGCTCTAGTAGTGAGCCAACCACCTTTAAGATGGCTTTTTTAAAGAATCCTAACAAGGTCATTGTACTTTCATTGTAAAGATTGCTCCTAACAGGGCAAAGGAACTTTAACAGGTTCATTATACTAGTACAATCATTTGTGGGTACTAATTCCCACCGGGGTTTTCCTCTTATCAAGGTTTCCCTGTAATCATATCTTGTGTTATGTGTTGTGCTTCATTTTTTTATCTATTTGATTCAAGTTTAAAATTTCTAAATTATAATTAATAGACAAACACTGATTCACCCCCCCCCTCTCAGTGTTTCTAATAGAAACTTCTTCTTCTTGTCTTCTTCTCTCATGCATTCATGGAAATCCATTTAGAGTAGATTCATGTTAATTTAAATTTATGTTTCCTTCATAGATTAATTTTCATATTTCCTTTCATGCATTGTTATCATATAGATTAGTTTCCTTTCATGCATTGTTATCATATAGAATAGTTTTCATTCTCATTTGCAATGCATATTTGGTGATCATGGAGACTAGCATTCTTTCTCTTCCTCTTTAAACCTCTCATTGCATGGTGTACTTGCATGGGAATAACTAGGTCTGAACTAAGGGCCTTCATCACAAACCCTTGCACTCCATGAAAAGGGAGCTATGAGTCACCATTTGAGACCTCATTCTTGAGAAATATTGAATATAATGACTGATAGAAGTGTGTCAACATTTTAGCACACATTTTTAGCACCCAATGTAGGGCAACCCACCTTTACATGCTGGTTTTGATTATTTTTGGAGCTAAACCCCTTGTGAAGATTTGCTTGGAGATGAAAACCCTAGATTTTCAAAGATTTGATCATATCTCCCAAACGGCTTAGTCTTTTGGTCTGAATTTTTTTTTGCAGGTTGGTGACAAATCAAAGAAGCTTCAATAAAAAATTCAAAATTTTTCAAGGTATGATGAATTTTTTACAATTTTTTCTTTATTTTTCATTAAAAAAATAATTTTTTGTGCTAATCAGCATATGTTTCAGAAATTTTTACATTTTTGGAAAGGTATTTAACTTCTACAGGGGGTCCATTCTTTGTGTTTTAAATTTGGATGCAATATCATAGGTCATTTGATCAATTTATGAAAACTAGTCTATTTTGGTAAAATGACTCCCTAGGGAACAAATGAAAAGATCTTTTCAAAATTCTGACATTTTTGGAAATATCTCTATTTTTATAATAGCGGTCTCTTTTCTACATTTAGGGTTTGAGATCCAGATTCATGTCATATAGGTCCAATCTTGTTGACTAGGTCAAAAAATCAAAATTAAAAAGGGCATTTAATGATTAGCATGCACTTATTTTCACATGGTTCAATGCATGATATGAGTTGTCATTTAGATTATTTTTTGGTTATTATTTCTCCAAACAATTTATTTTTATATCTAACCCTAGGGTTTGCATAATTTGATTATACATTGCATATCTTGTTTGATGTTTGTTGTTTGCTGTGTTTTTCTGATTTTTATTTCTGAAACAACTTAACATGTGGTTTGTAGGATGTTGAAAATAAGACTCAAATAAAGACTACTAACAAATCATCTTGCAGGTTGCCTTGATCAATAGCATGTTAAATTTTGTGCTTGAATTTCACTTTGTTTTATTACAATAGGAACCCAAATGCAAGACTTCTAAAATGAACTTCTATTTTGGTATTTTAGGAATGACAATAATGTTAGGAAACTATTCTCTCGCCCTTTTGGGATGATCAAAAATAAAGAAGCATTGTTTTCATTTTCTTATGTGTTTGAAGTGTCTTTTAGATTTTAATCCTAATAATTATATGAACATATCCTCTCCCCTTGCCTTTGTGGATCTTGGGTGCAAGAGAAACTCATATAATTGTTCTAGTGTGGCTACCTCCCAAGTGCTTTAATAGAGCCAGTGAGAGTGGACTGCCCAACCGGTAATAGGCTAAAGCCAAGCCCTTCCAAACCAGTATATAAAAAATGCCAATGTGATTATTCACATAGTGGATAGGTGTGAATTCGTTGTGGCAAACAAAATCTCCTCTCGTACCCTAGTGGTACCATCTTCCTAACTTCATACCACATTTCAGGAACCAAGTTTCTAACAAGGATGTCAATGATGGAGTTGTAGACTCCTCCCAACCCAAAGATCAAACTATGCTCCACTTGTCTAGTGTTGTTCAAGCCATGAAACTCAGTTCATCTAATCAACAAGAGAGCAAGCCAAGATACCAAGATACGCCTAAGACAGAAAGACATCAATTTTCAAAACTTTGTGACTCATATGAGAATGTCTTGAAAATACTCATTGCCAACAACCTTTCACATCCTCAAGATCCCACGAAACATTATATACCTGATGTTAAGCCATATTGGTGGGATGAGAAAGCCTTTTGCAAGTTTCACAATGGTATTGGACATGACATTAAAAATAGCTAGAAACTCAAGCATATTATTCAAGATCTCATTGAGAATGGAAAACTTAAGATAGCTAGATTGAACACCAACGTCAATCATAAGGCATTCAAAGAACCATTGCCCAAGTATGAGAAGGGGGAAACCTCTAAAGCTAAGAATGGCAAGGCTGAGATCAATTACACTTACACAGATGCAGAGAATACTATCAACATGCTTGAAGCTGTAGAAGAAAATGTCAATATGATGAGAGGTAAAGATCCCTATGGTTGTGATCTAGATGTGGACTCTCCTCCTATCTTTGATGAAGAACCCATCATCGTGCTAAGGGGTACTAACTCTAGAGCATCATCACAATCTCTTAATGTTGTCACATGAAGTTGAGGTCCCATTGTCATTAGAGGACCCAATTCAAGTCAACCGAGTAAACCTAAGCAAGTGGCATCCAATAATTTCACCTCAAAACCAATAGTTAATCCTGAGTCTACTTATAATCTTATCGATTAGTTGCAAAGAACCCTAGCTCAGATTTTGATCTTTGAGCTCTTAGAGTTATTCCCAAGACACAAGCAAGTCCTTGAGGATGCTTCGTGCATGGCAAACATCCCCAACAACTTAGACGTCGATCAATTCCA
Source organism: Thuja plicata (assembly GCA_018584345.1). NCBI lineage: Eukaryota > Viridiplantae > Streptophyta > Pinopsida > Cupressales > Cupressaceae > Thuja > Thuja plicata. Next base: position 1,769,799 of record MU226589.1, on the reverse strand, counting down.
AAACATGGTTAACCACATTGCTAGCCCTCATTACCTTACCTTTTTGGAGGATGATGATAAATCTTTGAGCCACCCACACAATATTTCTCTTCATATTGAGGTCATGATCCACAAAACCATGTTAGGCATGTGTTGATAGATGGGGGTGCAAGGCTTAATATTTGTTCCTTTAGTCATTTGAAAGAATTGGGTTATTTAGAAAAAATTCATAGATAGCAGGAAAAGGGTCACCATCAAAGCCTATGATGAGGTGGAAAGAAGTTCCAAGGAGTTTGTCGTCCTTCCTGTTAGGATTGGCCCTATTGAAAATGACATTTTATTTCAAATAGTTGATGTTGGCCCCCTTGCGTATAATATCTTACTTGGTAGACCATGGATTCATGATATGCAAGTGGTGTCATCTACCTATCATCAGTGTGTTAAGTTCCCTTACAATGGAATAGAGATTTGTATACCTAGGGATAACACCTTATATGTTAACTCAGTTTTAGGAGGAACTCATGTTCCCCTCAATAGAGAAGAAGAAGACTTTGATGCAACCTTAGCTAAATATAAAGACAAGCTCAAGTCAGTAGACCTTGGCATGGGGGGGTATCAACTCAACTCCCTCACAATATTACATGTTTCACCTCGGTCTTATGGAAAATCTTCACAAGAAAAGAGACCCTCCTCTTCAGCTATGACTTTATTTGGAATGTTTGTAGAATCCTCGATGCCTATTCAAGATGAGAAAGAAGAGACATTTGTTCAAGACTGGATCTATAGAGAAGAGAAATATATGCACAATGATAAATTCTCTCCCTCTCCTAAGGCTTATGGACGAGGGTATACTTTTTTCAGATAGATGGGATATCCCAGACATGGCCCTCTTAATCACAGATTGGATGCTAGAGCCGAACCTCTTGATCATGCTCTTTTTGGATGCAAATCTATGAAGTCGGTTGGCCTAGGCTTTGTGAATCACAACAAGCACACTACTCCTATCCTCAATAAGTTTAATAGTGAAGATGAACCAGATTACGTACCTAATTTGACAAATTAGCAAGATATGTGTGAAGATTGGGTCCCTTCCACTAAACTCTTTTGGGGAGATTCAGATATTCTAGTCACTCATGCGTCAGTTTCAACTTTAGAACAAGAATCGGATGTAGAAGATCCTTTTAGAGAACTTCAACGAAAGAATCTTGTTTGTTTAATGAAAAGAGAAGGTGCTACTCTTGATGACACTAGACCTACCACATCAAGAGGTCCCAAACCTTCATGGTGTAAACATCCTAGTCACAGTACAGACACAAGTTCATATGAGTATGAATGGGACTCCTTCTTAGAGCCTTCCACAGTTGACATGGATGTTGATGTCATCCACACTTATAGTTCTCAACCTGAGGTAGCTAACGAGTCATGTGTAGGATTAGAGGATTTGAACCCACGTGTTGCCTTAGTGGATGATTCTTGACTTGTTAGGATGAATCCTGATTTGGGTAGCTTAGAAGGATACTTGATAGACTCTGAATCTTCGGTTACCACTGATAATATCATTCACATTTATAACCTTGAACTAGTCATTGACTTGCCTCTTGTTCATCATGATCCCATTGATTTGTCCTAATGCTATCAAGAACCTAAGCTCTTAACATTTCAAAATGATTATGAGATAGCCTGTTACGTAAATGCCATTGAACCCGTACTCTCTTCCACCAGAAAATTGGCTACTAGCATGACAGAGCTAGACATTAAGTACCTTTGTCAAAAAATAAAAAATTAATTAATTTGTTTTAAACATAACACTTAATGCTTGAGCTATGTCATGGTCTTTTCTTTGTGTGCTGACTGTTATTGATTTCCGTTGAGTGTCTTTGTCTAATAAGTCTCTCCAGGATGTGTAGCTAGAGGACTTGGGGCATGGGGCATGTTTTTATTTTCTTTCTTCTTTTGGGTGTGGTCTTGAAACTCTTGAGTATCTCTTGTTGTTCCCTTGACACACTTAGGAGATTTGAGGCTTCATCCTTGACTTTTTTTTTGCACAACTGTTCTTCTGGTCATCCTGGCATCTATGCCTTGATGCGAGCATGCTTTTGATATATTAAATTGGGTAAGCTAACATCAAAGACATGTTGAACTTTATGTCTTTGATGCTTATATTAGAATCTTTCCACATTCCAATCTAATATAAATCACATTCATATCTTCATATTGCGCTTGTGACTAGTGATGATTGTGTGATTTTCCAATGTCCGTTAATAATGGCCCATTGATGAAAATAAGTTCCTTAACATTCTCTAATGAATGATGAACACAAATTCCTATATTAAAGTTTCTCTATTGCAAGTACACCTTTTCATTTTCATATATCTTTCATTGTTAGACTTCATGTTAGTTTGCATTTTAGCCTGCATTATGAGTTTGAAAGGGTTTCCTTCATCTTTCTTGTGGACTTTAAATCAACTATGGTCATGTTTGATCTTCATTTCCTTATCTTCTTTCATGATCTCAAACAAAATTTTCTATCTTAAACTGTTGATTGATTTTGGGGAAAATTCTCTTTCTTCTCTCCATTTCTTTCCACCTCTTCCAAACTTCTATCTTCCATTCACTTTCACCCCACTTCTTTTCTTCTAATTCAACCTTGGGGCATAATCTTTCGTGATTGATGATCTACCATGGTTCTGTTATCTTTATATCTTTCATCTTACATCAAGAACCTTATCTTTAGTTTGATTTCATCAAATTTTTGTTTCTCCTCTATCTCATTTCAATTTTGATCATGAGGGAGCAGTACCCATCAAACTTCAATCCTTGATTCAGCTTTATCAATCCTATCAATTACTCTGCTTGGGGAAACCTTTCTTGAGATTCTTATCTTGGACATGTCAATTACCTATTTACAAGGGTGTTTACCTTGTCTTTTTCAATCATCTTATCTTTGTCATGATGTGTTCCCATCCATCGATCACTTGTCTGGGTTGTTTTGTGATCCCAATTTGATCTCACACTTCAACTGCATTCTTTGACTACATGTGTTCCCATAAAGATCACACATTAGTCAAAGAGGAGAAAATGTATTCACACTAAAATGGTCGCCTACACTATGGGCCCTCGTTCTTCAATTTATCAAATGACAATCAATTTATCAAATTCCAAAATCAATGCTTTACAACATTTTAATTCAAATCAATTTCCTTGATCAAATCGTAATTAATTCAATAATTTTAATATTTCCTAAGGTTTGATCATTTCATCAATTATCTTATTTAATTAAAATAAAACATCCCTTTTTATTAAATAAAATAATCTTATTTAATTTAAATCTCTCTTTTAATTAAATAAAATAATCTTATTTAATTAAAAGAAAATCCCTCTTTTAATTAAATAAAAACCCCCACTTAAATCCCTCTTTGTGTTGAAAAAAGAAAAAAATTAAATAAAAATAAATAAAAGCTCCTTTTTCTTCACACATTTTTCTAAGTGATGGGCATTTTTGCCTCTTAATCATAGCCTTTGATTTTGGGTTTTGAAGATATGAGCACATGGATCAACTAAGATTTAATCTCCACCATTGCTCATTTCTTTTTACCTCTTAATCTCTACTATCCATTGCTCTTTAAAATGAAACCTCTCTTTCTCATTTGAATATATACACTTTTATGCTATTGTTATGTTGTAGGTTTTGGAGAGTGATTTTGGAGGAGAGTTTGAGCATTTGAGCTTGAACCATGCAACTTCTTCTTCTTGTCTTCTTCTCTCATGCATTCATGGCAATCTATTTAGAGTATATTCATGTTTCCTTCATAGATTAATTTACATATTTCCTTTCATGAATTGTTATCATATAGATTAGTTTCCTTTCATGCATTGTTATCATATAGATTAGTTTTCTTTCATGTATTGTTATCATATAGAATAGTTTTCATTCTCATTTGCAATGCATATTTGGTGATCATGGAGACTAGCATTCTTTCTCTTCCTCTTTGAATCTCTCATTTCATGGTGTACTTGCATGGGTATAACTAGGTCTGAACTGAGGGCCTTCATCACAAACCCTTGAACTCCATAAATAGGGAGCTATGAGTCGCCATTTGAGACCTCATTCTTGAGAAATCTTGAATATAATTACTCATAGAAGTGTGTCAACATTTTAACACACAAGGACAAGGTATTAGACAATAAGGTAAAGCTTGAATATGTATTTTCAAAAGAAATGATTGCAGATATTTTTACTAAACCACCGTGAAAAGACACATTTGATTATCATAGTAATAAATTTGGGGTCCTCACCCTTTCTGGTCTGAACTAACTACACCTGAGAGTACATTGGTCCAGATCATTGCATGGTTATACTTTTTTTGATAATTTATTAGAGGCTTCCTCTCAAGGGTTGATTTTATCAGATAGTGATGCAGTCAAGGATGGAGAAACCTCAAGGATATCATTCCAATCCTCGCAGCCAATAAAACACATAAAAAAAATCCAAGATGGATAGAAATGAGAGATCAACCTGCTATTATTATTATGAGAAAATCATTTACAATAGATCTACAACATGTAGTCTCACATGCCAAATATACATTCCTAATTATGATATAAAAAACCCCTACAAACCTGAGCCAAAATAATGCCAACTAATATTTTGAAAATCACCTGCACCTTAGGAACAAGTCCATAGGATAATAAAGCAATCACAACACCAGGTCGGCCAATAAAAGATTACATTTCCCAATAAAGATAAAATATATTATAACAAATAGGTCGGGACCCAAATCATCTGGAACAACCTCCAATAAAATAAATACGAGATGTGATCATACAACAAATTTGGTCTCAAATGTAACATTTAGGTGACATGACCACATATGGAGATTCCCATCAGAAGATTGAAAAATGATCATAAAACACAATGACTGACAGGGAAAAAGAAGAACACGACAATCAAGAAAAAAATCTACAAAATATCTTGCATGATGAATCCAAATGATGTGTGATCATAGGATAAGGTCCAACACAAATCCATGAACACACTCTAACAACCGCAACACAAAATAACAACCACAGATCGACGGCTAACAAAAACACTAGACTGGTCAACTAGAAAAAGTTATATTTTTGTTTGATGTAATATTGCTAAGATCCCAAGATGATATTGCATTAGACACCCATGATACTTGAAAAGTGAGCTTCTCAATTTGTTGAGGCCAAAATAAATCCATAGTGGTCAACCTCAACCTGGGAAATCCATGAAGAATCCTCCATTAGTCTGTCCTTCCATTTGACAAGATGTTCCATATACTACTTACCTCTTGTACTTTGACAACCTTTATTATCTAAAATATCTTATTTTTACAATACTGCTTCCCAACATCTAATCCTTCGCTTCTACTGCAATCTGATTCAAGATTCTCATACAAATTTTCTACATTTAATAATGGTGATATATCCATGTCCCCTGGTAATTCCACTTCATATGCATTCCCTAAATAAAATTTCCTCAAGATCTTACAAGGACCAAACTTCCTCATCGTGAATTTGTTATAAGTACCAACAAGGAATCTTTCCTTCTACAATTATACCATGACTTCATCTTCTTCTTGAAATTCCTTATATCTCTTCTTCATGTCTACTCTCCTCTTATAAAATTTATTCATTTCCTCCAAATGATGTCTCACTCCTTCATGCAATGATCTCATAACCTCAGAAAATTCCTCTCCTTCAACACTCTTCTTAACATCATGGCTAATATCCATTAATTATGCTACTCCCTTAGGATTAAACCTAGTAACCACTTCAAATGGTGTCTTCCTTGTACTCCTATTTACTGAATTGTGATAAGAAAAATCTTCTTGTGGAAAATCTAAATCCCAATTTCTAGGCTTATCTCCAACTAAACACCTCAACAAGTTCCCTGAACTCATATTCAAAACTTTTGTTTATCCATGATTTTGTCGATGAAAAGTAGAACTAAACTTCATATCATCTTTCATCTTCTTCCAAACTATCATGCACAAATAGGCAACAAACCTACTATCATTTTCTAAAAAACACTCTTAGGTAATCCATGTAATCTCATAATCTCCCTGAAAAATAAATCAGTTACATGCATTGCATCTGTAGTCTTCTTACAAGGAATGAAATGTGTCATCTTAGAAAAATTGTCTACAAACACAAAGATTAAATCATATTCTCTTTGGGTTCTAGGCAAACCAAGTACAAAATCCATACTAATCTCCTCCCAAAGTATGACCGATACAATCAAAGGAATATACAACCCCACATTGTGATTGCTACCTTTTGCAACTTGACATACCTTACAACTATGTACAAAATTACTCACATCCTTCTTAATTGGTGACCAAAAGTAATTCTCACTTACCAAAGCTATTTTCTTATCAATGCTAAAATTTCATGGAAGTCGTAGGTATAAACATTTGACTACCTTTGAATAAAATTCCATCCTGAATGAAATAATCCAACCACTTACTTCTTTCAGCAAAAATAGGTTCCTTACAAGCCCTCCAAAGTTCACTAAAATTTGGATCTTCCTCATACAGGACCTTCAATTCATCAAATCCCAATACTTCAATTTTCATATCAGTCAACAAAGTCCTTCTCCTACTCAAAGCATCAAAAATTTTATTTGACACACCACTCTTATGTTTCAACAAAAATGTATGAAAATAGGAACAAAGGAGGAAGAGTGTAAAGTACTCAACTTTATCAGTTGCCACATGTCTTGCATGTCTTCACCTGTCATTGAAATCTCATAGAAATAGCTCTTACGTGTCATAAGAATCTGTCATAACCATTTCAGCCATGATCTCCTTAGACACAATTCAAGATGCCAACACATCAAGTGGAGTGACACATCAACATGCCAACTAGACATGTACACTCACACTTAATTACATTATTTGCAAGAAAATACATTTTACAAAACAAATAATAAGAATAGGAATTATTCAAGGTTGAGACACCTTATTCCTAACATTCTCCCACTTGTCGAACACCTTGTAAGAGCAATAGGAACATAACAGGAACTAACTGCTATAGGCCAAAAGGCCCATAGACTCTGAACACCATCTAAACTTTGTAGTGCCCACTGGTTTCATTGATGCATCTGCAACATTCTTCACAGTATCTACCTTCTCCAAATTTACCTTTCCATCTTCCACCATATCTCTCACAAAGTGAAACTGCACATCAATGTGCTTCATTCTGCCATGGAAAGTTGGATTCTTCGCAAGGCAAATAGGGCTCTGACTGTCACACCAAACAGTAATCTGTTCTACATCAACACCAACATTAGAACACAATCTCCTAATCCAAATGGCTTCCTTACAAGCATGAGTAGAAGCCATGTACTCAGCTTCTGTAGTGGACAAAGCAACCACAGGTTATCACTTAATCATCCAACTGATGACACCACCAAACATAGTGAGCACATAAGCACTCGTGGATCTCCTACTGTTAATATCACCTGCCCAATCTAAATCCACAAACCCACGAATACAAATTGAATGCAAAGATCCAGAAGAGTTACCATGGTAACATATGGAGTAATCTGATGTACCCCTCAAATATCTAAATACTCACTTACTTGCATCCCAATGTACCCGTCTGGGGTTAGCCATAAACTGACTCAAGACTCCCACTGCTTGGGCAATGTCTGGTCTAGTACAGACCATAGCATACATAAGACTACCAACTGCACTAGCATAAGGTACTCTACTCATGTCCTCCACCTCACTAGGAGATTTTGGACAATCATCTATAGATAACTTTCTTCCCACTGAAATAGGAACACATAGTGGTCTACAATATGCCATGTTGAACCTATCCAACATAGACTTCACATACTTACTCTAACTCAACCAAAGTTTTCTGTTAGACTTGTCCTTACTAATTTCCATACCCAAGATGTACCTTGCTTCCCCAAGATCTTTCATCTCAAACTGTGCTGACAACTGATATTTAAAATCAGAAATCATACCCTCACCCTTCCCAAACAGCAACATATCATCAACATATAATGCAACAATAAGAAGGCGATCATTTTCAACTCTAAAATAAACACAATGATCTGATTTTGATCTTACAAATCCAATCGACAACAAAAAGGAATCAAACTTAAGGTACCACATCCTAGGAGATTTCTTCAAACCATATAGAGATTTCTTTAATCTACAAACTAAGGATTCTTTACCTTTAACAATGTAGTGCTTAGGCTGTGACATATAAATCTGTTCCTCCAAATCACCATGAAGGAAAGTTGTCTTCACATCCATTTGTTCTATCTCTAAATCATATGATGCAACAAGAGATAAAAGAAATCTAATGGATGTCAACTTTGCAACAAGAGAGAATATTTCACCATAATCTATTCCCTCAACCTATGAATACCCCTTTGCAACCAATCTAGCTTTGTACCTTTCAACACTGCCATCTACACAGAATTTCTTCTTGAACACCCATTTACAACCAACTGATTTTCTCTCTTTAGGAAAAGGTACAAGGTCCCAAGTTTTGTTTTTTCTAATGAAGCCATCTCATCATCCATAGCCTCAATCTAGGAACCTGCATCTTCCATGCTCAAAGCCTCTTTCACAGATCTAGGCTCATCAGTGTTAGTAATCAAAGCAAAAGCACAACTGGAATCTAACATAGAATAACCAAACCTTTCTAGTTGCTTTCTTTCTCTCGTGGATCTCCTCAAGGGCTGAGGTTGTGGTTGTTCTTCCTCTTCTTCCAAACAATCAGAGCTACTAGAGCTCTCCTCATCATTAGACCCAACATGGTCTCTCTGATCAATATTCTCAGGGGTAGGAGGAAACTGAACAACATCTTTTTCCTTTTCTTTTTCATCTGGCTAGAGCACAATAGGAGAAGATGTTAGCTCTCTGAAAATAACATTTCTACTATGCAACACCTTACTAGTCACAGGATCCCAAAGCTTGTATCCTTTCACACCAACACTATATCCAATGAAAATACATTTGA
>MU226589.1:1704679-1721298 GCA_018584345.1 Thuja plicata | reverse complement strand
TTGTGACCCAAGGGGTCCTAGGACCCCTTGGGACACACTTGAGTGTTCCAATGTGTTTTCAGGGTTCAAAGACATACCTAAGGGGTCCTAGTACACCTTCTTATGCGTTAGGACCCCTAGGAAGTCCCTCTTTGATTGCAGGGGACACATTGGAACACTCAAGTGTGTCCCAAGGGGTCATAGGAGTCTTTGGGACACACTTGAGTGTTCTAATGTGTCCCTAGGGGTCAAAGAGGGTCCTAAGGGGTCCTAATACACCTTCTCATGCATTAGGACCCATAGGAAGTCCCCATGACCCCTTTCGACATATTTAAACACTCAAGTGTGTCGCAAGGGTTTGTACGACCCCTTCAGACATAGTTAAGTGTTCCAATGTGTCCTGAGGGTCACAGAGGGATGTAAGGGGTCCTAGTACACCTTCTCATGCGTTAGGACCCCTAGGAAGTCTCCATGAGCCCTTTTGACACATTTCAACACTCAAGTGTGTCCCAAGTGGTCTTACGACCCCATGGGACACACTTGAGTGTTCTAATGTGTCCTCGAGGGTTACAGAGGGACCTAAGGGGTCATAGTACACCTTCTCATGCGTTAGGACCCTTAGAAACCCTCTATGACCCTTTTGGAAACCTTTTGGATGTCTTATACTGGTGTAATTAACCTATATATTAATAAGTTCTATATATAATAAATATTATAGTTCATTTTATTATATATACAACAATATTTAATATACAATATAGTATACATATCATATTGAATATATATTTTTTACTATATATATATAACATACAATTTAAATATGAACATATTATGTGATGTATTGTAAAAACACATTAATATATAATATATAATATATGATATCTATAATGTAACATTTATTATATAATATTTAATGTAAAATATATATTATATAATTATTAATATATATAGATATTATATAATATTTAATATATATAATACATAATATAATATATAATTTTTGATATATAATATATCATATGGAGGGAGAAATGGGAGGGAAAATTAGGAGGGAGGAAGGGGAGGAAAAAAAATTTAAGAGGGAGAAAGGGGAGGGAAAATTTAAAAATCAAAATTCTGTCGTCATTTTTGGGTACTGGAAAATATCGGGTAAAATCGGGTACCTGATTAGGCTCGGTATTGCTTTGTACACCAAATCTACATGGTCAACTCTAAAAATGTCACAAAAATGTGTTTTTCCCCTATTTCTCTAAGTTCCAGACTTCGACCATGTAGCTGGCAACTTTTTTTCACCTGGATTTGATGAAACAAAAAGGGTATCTTAAGGAGATTATAACCTTTCTATCGATATAATTGCTATCAAATTTTGAATTTGGTAAGTAATTATTAGTTATTTTCTAATTGAGTTACCTCTAAAGTGCTAATTTATATACTGATTGAAAAATAGCTATAACTTTCAAACGGTATAACATTTTTGAAATCTGAAAAATGCATCACATTCTATGCTTTGTCTACTATAAGGGAATTTTTTTTTTTTTGAATTTTTTAAAATTTTCAATGAGTTAAGGTGGTCAGACATGGGAGTTATTTTATTTTGAAAACATTGTAGTAGAAAATTCATAATTAATTATTTTTTTGGAATAAAATTACAAAAAAATATGCGTCACATCCGGCCATGAGTCTACTACTTATATATAAAATATTATAAAAAAATATTATCATTTGATTATGATTAAGGTGGTCAGACATACACCTACTTCTTATTTTTTTCCTAAAATTTTTTTACTACTGCATTGAAATCTATACTTTTTACCAATCATATTTAGTTTTTTTCAGAAAAGGTCTAGTATTTTAGAAACTACATTAAATTTCCTACAGATTCTATTTTTACAACTTTTTGATATTAGGTTGATAGCTAGTTCTAATTTTCACGTCAAGTTTACTAACCTTGATTTTCTGATTTTTCATTGCCACTTAAGGGCATAGTTTGGCCCCTCATGATCTTGCACATACCCTTAAAGATGATCTTTTGTGGATAAAAGTTTGGTATGAAAGCATATGAAGAAGTCTTATATCATTGTATTCTCTTTTCATTGTGTAAGCATGTATTACTGAAGGCAACAATCTTCTTGTGTTTAGTGTTTCGCTGGTGGATTTACTATTATTAGTATTTTTTTGGTAATTAACCAGTTTGAGCAGGCAATGAGCCTCCATTTTGGATTTATTCAAGTTTCTCTTTGCTTTTATAGCTTGTTTTTTTGTTAAGGGTAGCTAGCCTGACAACCAGTGAGGCTACCGGCAGTGATCCACACCTGTAGCGAGCATTTGTAAAAAACACATTAACTAATGTCACCTTAACCAGTGTTCATTTTCAAGAGAATTAGTTTCTCCATGGTTTTTCCCATCTTAGGTTTCCACATAAAAAATGGTGTTAATTGTGCATTGTCTTCTTTTGCATTTTTTATGTTTTTAATGGTTTATCTATTTTACCAGTTGGATCTGATTCAAAGAAAAAATGTTGAATAACTGATTCAACCCCTCCCCCCCTCTCTCATTTATTTGGCTTATTCAAGACTTTCACCTTCCTATTCATTTGGAATTCGACTATACAATAGGTCATTCTATGCCATGAATTCATGATTTTCTCTCATCTTATCTTATTATTGTTATCTTTGAGTTTCCACCTTTTTTATGTTTAGATTATTTTAATTTTGATTGTAGTATGCATTTTTTTTTCTTTTATATCCCTAGCATTCCATTAGTTTCCTAGGCTTCTTCTTGAATCTTTAAAGTTGTTATTTATTTTCCTCTTATTTTTTTTCTATGGGTTTGTGATTATATGACCCCAATTTTTTTTTTTATCTAAGTGCCTTTTATCAATTTTGTTTATGGACTATAGCTGACGATTTTGAAACCGATGACCCACCATAAGTTATTCCAATTCACAAGACTAGAAATATACTTGAAACCTAGCTCCATGTTCAAATCTTGATAATATTCCAATGACTGAAAGTATTTCCCCATACTCTTCCCTCTTCATGTGGTTTCAAATTTATACTTTTTTCTTAGTTAGGAAATGTACCATAGTTTCAAGTGTCCATTTTGTATATCTACTAGATCCCCCTTTCCTCACCTTTTTCTAAACATACCTTAACCCTTGGTCATTAGATGAGAAAATTTACATATAAAAAATATTCAAATTCTACATTCTCGGTGGATCTCCACTTGTGACTCATAATAAATAATTCTTCTCATGCCCTCATATCATTATCCATTTCCATTCACATCTCAAAACTTGGTTAGAAATTTTAATGTAAGTTCCAAGTTCTTAGTCCCTTCTTAGTATTCCAATTCTCCACAACCATGATTTTATCCTTCTTTGTAAAGATCCATTTAGTAAATGTTCCTTCTAGATGACATGATTTGATAAGGATAAAAATATAGTACTCTAGACACCTAAAATTGACCAGGTGTATCTCAAGCATTCAAAACTATAAATCTCAGCCAAATGCTTTAAAATCTCATCTCAATGCAAAACAAATGGATCAAATCAAATGGAAATTTATCAAATCAAGAGGACAAAAATCAAATCAAATCAAATTAAAAGATCAAATAATCATGAAATCAAATAATTAAATTCAAGCCTAAAGGGATTAATCAAATTATGCAATTAATTTTTCAATTGTGTAGTTCAAATCAAAAAGATCAAATCCAACCCATTCACCCTTCCATGGCTAAATTAATTAAATAATTGAGTTATTTAATTCCTAATTTATTTGAGACAACCAACCAACTTTCCCTCCATTTGAGAACACCTCAAAGCTTTTGACTTAACCAAACTTTGAACATGATCAACTCACTCTACCCCCTACCCTTGGGAAATTGCTATAAATACAAGCCATTTCCTTTGTGTTTGGGATCTAAGAATTTCAAGAGAAAAAGAATTCTTATTATAGGCATATGGAGAGAATTTGAGAGCTTTTGATCACATTTCAGCATTTGCATACCATTTAGTATATCATGTTTAGGAGCATTTGTTGTTTTCTAACATATCTTTGCGCATTTTGAGCATTTTAAGCTAGATTTGAGCATTGTTTACCATTCATTTTCTCGTTCTAGGATTGTCCTTGAGAGAGATTAAGCCTGAGAGCTCTCTTAACAAATCTTAGATAGAGAACCATGAGATGATATGGATTGTTAGCTTCAATTCTTAGATTAAATCATAGTTTCTTTCCATAGAATTGTTGTTATTAGTCCTAGTTTCATGAAGGTGTTATTCTTACACACACAAATCGCGCCCACCGTGGGGCTCTAAGCCTCATTACTAACATTTTTATCATAATATTTTATGTGTTTTTCTTTGTTCTTGGTTTTATTTTGCAGAAAATGGGAGAAGAGTCACCTATGCAATATACAAAGCCAGTTATGAACAATAAAACACTGCCTACGGAGCCTCTTTCATCTCCGTCTTTCATTTTGCAGCTGCGTAATAGATAAAGTGGGCCACCTGCTAGATAATGTGTACCACTGACTAGATAAAGGGTGCCGCATGCTATTTTTCAATAGCCGCTTACCAGCAAAATTTGGCCGCTTCTTACACTTTCAGTGTCACCTTCTAATTTTGTTTAGCCGCCTGTGATTTGTTAAAAGCCACTTTTTAGGATTTAAAAGCCACGTAGCAAGTTTCCTTTTATGCTTAGCAACATTTAAATGTCGCCCTTTAGCTGCTAAATGATGCATAAATGTTTCTGCATTAAATCAGGTTTTTATTGATTTACTCACTATTGTAACTCTCTGTGTTTTTCTATCTCGTAGATGAAAAATCACCCAAAGTTGTAGAAACAGAGAAGCAGGTCACAAAGCTTAGCAAAGAGGTGAGAATAAAAACTAAAAATGACAAAGAAATACATACAGCCAATCTATTAGAAAGCTTATTTGAGGAGGAACACTTGTATGATCACTACATCAAAGTGTTTTTTTCTTACAAATGAAAATTTCATACTCTTTAATTAGTTTTCATTCCTAGTTCTTTAAAGCTTTAATTTGAAATATCTTTCATTAAAAGAGCTTTTAGGAGGGAGTTTGTCATTTTAGTTTTTCCAATTTTTCTTCATTTTGTCTCTCTTTGTGTTGACTAACTTGTTGGAGGAGCCAGAGTGGGAACGATCGCCACTAGGTGAGTGAAAATAATCCCAAATCACTCAAAAATGCGCCTAGCCTTGCTAGCTTTGAAAAATCAGGTATTTATCTAATCAAGCTTGCATTGCTTAACTTGTGGAAAATTCTTTGGATATAGCATAATTAGGGACACCCTACTATTTTCTATTCAAATGAGACATCAGGTATATGCTCTCAACTTTTTGAAGTAAATCAAAAAGCCAAAAGTGTCAAGTTTGGGTGGTAAAAAGAAAGGGAGGATTAATTGAACCACACATCTCATTTTTTTTAAGAACCTCCTTGTCAAGAGGCTGAAAATAAACAAGTCTATTTGAGGTGTTTGGAACAAAGAAAAAGAATAGGGATATGCTCTTCATTCTTTGAGTGAATTAGATTCCCAAACTTGTTAGACTGAGTTCGGTTCTTGTTTTCCATATTCATGCTAGTTAAATAGAGCTCTAAAGGGCCCGCCTCCCAAGAATTTCCTTACAAGGATGGTGAGAGGGAACGACTCAAAGTGAGAGATATTCACTTTTACCATGATGTCGTCTGACCCACTATAAATAAATGCACTTCTCCTTAATCGGAAAGTGACTAAAACTTGTGCAAGCCATCCTCACTTCCTCTAGTAGTCCTTCGGGATTGCGCAAAATCATACTTTTGTGCATGTGGGAAGCCCACAAGGGGGTAAAGGATCTTGTCAAGATTTAGAATGGAATAATTTGAGACCTTGATAAAGTAGCAGACCTACCTTTGTAGAGCCATTATTAAAAGCCAATTTGTTGACTCTAAGGTAGACTGTTTGGAAGACATTCTTGTGCAAACCTGTTAAAACATCTGAGAACATACACTTTTAGTGTGGTTTTAGGGATATGGTACAATTTTGATGTGTGTGTTGAGCTTGTACTTTGTTTTCATGCAAGAATCCTTTTTGATAAATTTGATCAAAGACTTAAAACTTTTAAATCCAAAAAAGAAAAAATTGATAAATTCAACTTTGATCAGCAAAGTGATGCATAAAATCATTTCAGAGCCATGTACAAACAAAACTGGACCACTTAAAATTTTTAACATGCCGCTTGAAATCATTCAACAACTGCGTAAGCCACTGGAAAGTGCCGCGTATAAACATTTTTAAAACTGCCTATCAATAGGCAAACGCCACCTGCTAACTGTAGAGCGCCACATACAGGATTTCCAGTGACTACATACTAATAACTAAAGGCCACCTACACGTAGGTAAGAGCTGCCCAAAAATTTAAAAGGGAAAACAATGGGTATATGCCGAGAGGTTGAAAACAAGAAAGTTTCATTTTTGGACACCCTTTTGGATGTTTTACCTCTGTGAATACTTAACTAGACCAGAATCCACCATTATTGGGAATTTTGCAAATTTATCCATGGATTGACCATTTAAGCAAGTTAAAAACCTAAGATCTTCATTCGATATATGTTAATGCCAGTTTTTAATCGATCCCATTACATCAAGACTACCCTAGAACTAGACAGATCTTATCTGAGGCAAGAGTTCCCCTTTCCAGGTGATCCTTTTTCTGCAAGGCCTTTACATGAACACATCAAAGAAGTAGAACTAAGGATGTCTTTCCCATTTGGCCATATAGATCCCAATCAGATCAATCATGTGAACAAGGACATGAACAAACAAAGAAATGTTGATCCAAACAATAAAGGATCTAACAATAATACCAATGGAGGAACAAACATGGACCCTAAAAATCAAGGGATGAACAATACCAACAATGGGGGCAACATAGACCCTATTGATGAGGAGTTAACCAATGAAAAGGTTAATTAGGCTATGCAAAGCCCTTTCTTCAGGAAACTTATGGAAAAAGTTTCGGAGAAAGACAAGGAGAAATATTTCTTAGACCTAGCACAAACGGGTCTCAAAATTCCACACGATTATGATGTCACCAAACTCAAACAAGAAGAAGCTGAGGCTAATCCCATTGAACTCATGAACAAGCAGGTCCAACTTTTCCAGATGCAATTGGACACAATAAAACAAAGTGGGGCTCCTAAAAACTTTTCTATCAAAGCTTTGTGTCCATTTCCATTTGATAAGTCTTTAATCATGATACCATTACCAATAAATGCTATTTATCCTAAATATGACAAATATGAAGGAACATCTGATCCTCAAGATCACTTAAGGGAATTTTTTGCCCTAATTCTAGATTTCATGCATGACACAACTTACCTTATGAGGTTATTCCCTAGAAGTTTAGGAGGTATGGAAATGGAGTGGTTTTCCAAGTTACCCTCTGACATTCGAACCTTTGAGGAATTGGCCTCCAAGTTTTTAACTCACTATTCCTATAACATCAAAAATGATGTTACAATGCTTAATCTATGCAACACCAAACAAAGAGGAGAAGGATTCCTACTTTTCCTACAATTATGGAGAGTGGTATTTGCTAGATACCCTTGAAGTGTACCCAAAAAGGAAAAGATGGATATTTTTGTAAATAGCCTGAATAATGAAATGAACTATCGATTAAGGCTACAATGTCCTAGGTTATTCCAAGACCTAATTGAGAATAGGGTGACAACGGAAGAGGTATTGATAAAAATTGGAGAAATAAAACTTTACAAAGATAACAAGAATAACAACAACAACAATACCTCCAACACTAATCAAAATCAAAATTCCAACAACAACAACCGATATTGGACAAAGAATAACAACAATAAAGGAGTTGTTAACGATGGAGTGGTGGAGGCTAACACTTTAAAGTATACCCCTTTCAATCTCACTCAAAACTTAGCTCAAGCCAATAATGTGAATCAAGCACCCAAAGTACCCTTCAACAACAACACTAATAACAACTTTGGGATTAATCAAGGGACTCCCAAGCCTAAACCTTTCTTTGCACCTACACCCAAAAGGACATTCAATAATTTGGGTGAACCATTGGATAATGCATCAAGAACACTTATTGCAAATAAACTTATTGACCTACCAAAGGCTCAACCATACAAACCTCACATCAAGCCAAATTGGTGGAATTAGAATAACCATTATGACTATCATCAAAATAGGGGACATAAGACCAATGATTGCTTGCGTCTCAAACATGTGGTACAAGATCTCATAGACAATGGTGTAATAAAAGTGGATGGTCCTCAAACTAAAAAAGATCACATAGCCTTTAAAACTCCTTTCTATAAACATGAAAAGGGAGAATATTCCAACTCAAACAATGGAGGAAAAAATACAAATAATGCAAGAGGCAATCATAATGTTAACTTTGCTCATACTTATGACAATACTATCAATGTTGTTGTGATCAAAGATCAACCTATTCAAGGGTTCACTAATGTCATCACAAGGGGGAAAGCCTCAAAGGTCACCCTACAAGGAGGTAATCCTATTACTATTGGCCCTAAAACACCAACTATTTTGGCTAAACAAACATCACCCACAACAAATCCTTATAGCTTGCTGGATCAATTACAAAAAACTCCAGCACAAATATCAATTTTGGAGTTATTGAAATTATCTCCTAACCACAAGGAGATCCTTGAAAAATCCTTGTGTGAGACCACGGTTCCTATAAACTTGGAGGAAGACAAATTTTAGAACATGGTAGGACATCTCATAGCCCCTCATTGTCTTTCCTTTTCAGAGCAAGACGACATGTCTATCACACATCCTCAAAACTTACCCTTGCATATAGAGGTATTAATCCAAAGACATAGGGTCAAGAGAGTTCTCATATATGATGGGGCTGGTATTAATATTTGCACTTTAAACCTTGTCAAGTCATTAGGGTTATCAGAGTCTTCCATTTATCCAAAGAAGCAAATCACTATTAAGGCTTATGATGAAGAGGAAAGATCTTCAAAGGGTATGATCATTCTACCAATTCAAGGGGGACCTATTAAAAAGGATACCATATGTCAAGTTCTTGATATGAAATTAACCTACAACATCTTGTTAGGGAGGCATTGGATAAATGAAATTCAAGCGGTACCTTCCACATATCACCAATGCATAAAATTTCCATACATGGGGGAAGAGATTATGATCGGAGGAGATTCAAATCCTTTCCAATATTGCAATGCTTTAAAGCCAACTCATGAATTGTATATTACTCATAATAGGGAAAGAATCATCCCTGATATTACCATGGAAGAAGCTAAAGAGGAAAGTCCAAAACCAACATCAAATATTACATCCACTTCTAACCCTATTCAAACTAACTCAACTACATCGACTAAGGTAAAAGAAAAGATGAGTTATGAGGGTTAAAATTCAAAAGATAATCCAATTCAGACTTCAACATTGAGAATGGAAACTTTGAAACCCACTAAGGAGGAGAGAGAACAAACTAAGAAAGATCACTATGAAAAGATGAGTAACCTAATGAATCAATTTGAGAAACAATGCAAAATTAATTCAAAAGGAGTAGGGGAATATTCAGTTTACCTCTTTGATTTACCTACATCTCTAAGGACACATGGGAAGCCATCCAAAGATCATCAACCTCATAAATAAAATTCCCATTTTGTAAGGGAATGTGACAAACAAGAAATGGACAAAGAAGATAATGAGGTATTACAATGGCTCTATAAAGAAGATGACAATTCAGCTAATTCCAATGAAAGGGTGCAACATATCAATATCCAAACTGATCAATATGGAAAATGATTTGATATTATGAAGAAAATAAGGTATAAGGGAAGAGGACCCTTAGGAGTTTGACATAGAGGGTTTTTAGAACCTATTGAACTAGTTTGGAGAGCAAAAGAAGAAAAAGCCGGCATAGGTTTTCAGCACAAAGGAGAAAGTTTAAGTCCCATACATGATTTCTGTGCACATATCCATATGGTAGGTTCTAAAAGTGAAGATTATTCTAGAGATTATGAGTGAGGTTCCTTGTTCAAAGAATCTTTTCATGACATAGAGGTTGATACCGTTCACACTTATGCAACTCCTCCTAAAGTTGAGAATCAAGAACATGTGGTTCAAAGTTCAAATTCAACTCAAACATCAAGTGAACCTCAACAAGTCAATATAGAACAAGCACCTCCTCTCACTCAATGGGTAGGTGAACCTTGGGTACCTTTGTGGGTGGGAGATTCTAACCTATTGTTTAATCCACATGCTTTCTTTCCCATAGAAATCTTAGAGGACTCTGATGGAGAAGATTTTGATCCTTCTTCCATGGACCATCTTGAAGAAGCACATGACATAGACCATGACAATACAATGTATGAACCATAAAACAAAGTCATGTCCTTAAATACTTCAAATGAGAGCCCAGCCAATGAATTCTTGTCCTTGATTCATCTTGAACTTATCGATTGGGATCTTTCCAAGCTAAATGACTTACTCTACTTCCCAAATGACAATGCAATGGCCTTATACCTCAATGTGGTTGAACCCAATTCTTCCACCAATGAATTTACTCTAGAAATGATGATAGGGGTAGGTGTTCAACCTCTTAATCCAAAATATGAAGAGAAAATATACAAAAAAATGAGAAGGTCTAGTGGTGAAAACCACCATGTGGCAGTGCTAGACCCAAAAAAAGTAAAAATAAAAGATGATTCCGAAGGTGAAAAACCAATTATGGCACCTAAGGGAGAGAGGTTGGACACCTTACCAGCTTATGAAGATGAAAGATCACCTATACTTATTGAACCCACATAAAAGGTTAACATTGGAACAAAAAAGGATCCTAAATTCATTCATTGGGTAGCATATTTGAGTCCTTTGGAGAGAGAAGAATTCATTGCATTCTTTCAAGCAAAACAAATCAAATTTGCATGGTCATATCCTGATATGCCTAGATTGGATCCAAGTTTCATAATGAATCACTTAAATGTGAAACCAGGGGTTAAGCCCGTCAAACAGAAGTTGAGAAAAATGCATCCTCATGTAGCCCTTTTAGTCAAAGCAGAATTGGAGAAATTGCTCAAGGCGGGATTTATAAGAGTAATATCATATGCCGAATAGATCTCCAACATTGTACCGATTACAAAACATGATAAAACCATAAGAGTTTGCACAGATTTTAGAGATGTAAACCTTTCTTGTTTGAAAGATGACTTTCCTTTACCTAGCATTGATGCTATTGTGGATCTCACTGCAGGTCATTCTATGTTTTCACTTATGGATGGATTTAGTTGTTATAATCAAATTCAAATTGCACTTGAGGATCAAGAGAAGACAACCTTTACATGCCCATGGGGTACTTTTTGTTGGAATGTAATGCCTTTCGGCCTCAAAAATGTCAGAGCCACTTATTAAAGAGCAATGACTACCATTTTCCATGACATGATGCACACCTTTATGGAAGATTATGTGGATGAAATTCTAGCTAAGTCGCATAAAAGAAAAGATCATATATCCATACTTGAAAATATTTTTACAAGGCTAGAAAAATTCAAAGTAAGACTAAACCCAAAGAAATGTGCTTTTGGAGTACAATCTGGAAAACTTCTAGGGTACATTATTTCAGCAAAAGGCATTGAAGTAGATCCTGAAAAGGTACAAGAAATAATGGACATGGACATTCCAAAGAATATTAGTCAAATGAGGTCACTTCAAGGAAGGCTTCAATCTATAAGAAGGTTCATTTCACAATTGGTGGAAAAATGTCATTCTTTCACCAAATTACTACATAAAGACACCATCTTCACATGGGATGAGGAGTGTGATAAAGCCTTCACATTGTTGAAAACATACTTGATGAATCCACCTATCTTAATTTCGCCAATTCAAGGAAAACATTTGTTACTCTATATTTCAGAAATAGAAATATCTTTAGGAGTCTTATTGGAACAAGAGGATGATGACGGAAAAGAAAGGGCTATCTATTACCTGAGTAGAACATTGATCAAGTATGAGTTAAAATATAGCTTCATGGAAAGGGCTTTCCTAGTAGTGGTATTTGCCTCTCAAAAGTTAAGACATTATATGTTGTTGCATAAGGTGAAGCTCATAGCCAAGATTGATCCCTTAAAATACTTTCTTAGCAAAATAGATTTAACTGGAAGGATTGCAAAGTGGGTCATGGTACTTAGTGAATTCGACATTGAATATTTTGATAGGAAAGCAATCAAAGGACAAGTTATAGCTGATCAATTGGCTGAATATCCTCAATAATCTACACATCCTATGCAAGTGGAATTCCTAGATTTTTAAATTGTGAATGTAGAAGCTAAGACATGGAATTTATACTTTGATGGATCTTATACCCAAAATGGTAGTGGCACGGGCATTCTTTTGATTACACCACAAGGTTACACGATCCAAAAATCTTACAAGTTATTGTTCCCTTGCACCAATAACATAGCAAAGTATGAAGCTTTGGTCATAGGAATCAAGATGGCCTTGGAATGGAATGTCACAGAATTACAATTCTATGGGGACTCTCAATTAATCATTAATCAAGTTAATGGTGAATATAACATAAAGGATGAAAAATTGATTCCTTACAAGAAGTTGGTGGATGATTGGAAAAAGTACTTTTCTTTGATTACCTTTGAACAAATTCCAAGAGACAAGAATACAGTAGCAGATGCAATGGCTACTTTGGCATCTTTACTTCAAATGCCCGATCAAAATGAAAAGTACGAGTTCTTGTTGGAAGAATTAACTAAACCAACATTTGACCTACCTGATACCCAAATTATTTCCCTTTTAAATGGACATGACTCACCATGGTATGGACCCATCTATGCCTACCTAAAAGATCAAACTCTACCTATAGACCAAACCCATGCTCAAAAGCAAAATTTCATAAGACAAGTGGCCCGTTATACCATCCTATCTGACACATTGTATCGTAAAGGTCTTGATGGAATGCTCCTTAGATGTCTAGAGGAAGATGAATTTAAATTAGCTTTAAAAGATGTCCACGAGGGGATTTGTGGGTCACATTCAAGTGGTTTAAACCTAGCTAAGAAAATATTACGTATGGGGTACTTTTGGAAAACCTTAGAAAGAGATGCTTGTCCATATGTCAAATTTTGTGAAAAATGTCAATACCATGGAGACCTGATCCATGCACCAACACAAGAATTACACCCTTTTGTCACACCATGGCCATTCTATCAATGGGGCTTTGATTTAATTGGCATGATTTATCCACCTTCTTAAAATGGACACAAGTATACAATCATGACAACAAAGTACTTCACTAAATGGGTTGAGGCCCTCCCTATATCAACTTCTACAAGGAAGCAAATTTCCATGTTTATCCTAAATCATATCATTTGCAGATATGACATTCCTTATGCCATCATCACAGACAATGGAAAATAGTTTAAGAACAAAGATGTTGATGAAATTTGTGACACATTCCATATTACACATCACTCTTCATCCATTTACTATCCCCAAGGTAACGGACAAGCATAAGATACCAACAAGAACATCCTTAAAATCCTTAAGAGATCTGTTGGCAAGTCAGGAAAGGATTGGCATCTTCAAATCAATCCAACATTGTGGGCCTATAGAACTAGTATTTGGACCCAGACAAGAGCCACACCTTTTTCATTGGTTTATGGGGCCGAAGCTATTCTACCTTTAGAAGTTGAAATACCATCCCTAAGAGTCTCATTGCATGGATTAATCACAAATGAAGATTATAGAGTTGCCCACCTTCAACAATTGGAATTGTTGGAGGAACATCAAACTCAAGCCTATGACCATTTGAAAGTGTATCAGAATCAAATTTCAAGGAACTATAGCAAGCATATCAAACCAATAACCTTTCAAGTAGGAGATCTAGTATTGAGAGAAAATCCAAAAAATTAGGCTGATAGAGAAAAGAAAGGAAAGTGGGAAGCAAATTGGCTTGGTCCTTTTGTCATTGTTTCTTCATTTGGAATGGGGACCTACAAATTGGCTGATTGTGATGGTGATGAATTGCAAGAACTTATCAATAGCATTCATCTTAAGAGGTTCCACACCTGATTTAGAGGAAAGAGTATCAGTGGAAAGAGTATAATTTGAAAGTATCAGATGAGTCAGCATCACCTTTGTACATGGAAAAATTCAAAAATACCAAAAAAATGAGAAAAGATCAAAATACAAAAAAATCAGAAAGTTCAAAAAGCCAAAAACAATTGAAAAAGAGAAAAAAGTGCCTTGGTGAAAACCTAGCAATAGGCACCTTGGTATCCAAAAAAAAGGCAAAAAGAGAAAAAGAGCAATAATCCCAAGAGGTGAAAACCTAGAAACAGATGCCTTTTGTACCTTAGGTCTTTCCTAGTTGCATTTGTACATATTGCATTTCATGATCTCACTTGTCCATATCCTCATTGCATTCGTCATTTGTGCATCATCCTAATAGAGTCTCAGAGATGCATTTTTGCTGCATTCTAGGTTTAGCTTCCCTAAGTTTCACATTGGTCACATTTATCACTTGGGGGCATGCATCATAAATTTTTGGTACCAACCGGATTCAATAGTGCAACATCTTGGTCAAACATCAGAAGCAATTTTTCAGATTTAGAAGAGAGATTTTTGGAACCTTTGATAAATATCATTGTTCAACCCTAAACAGTTTGATCGCATAACATGATCCTTGAGTTTCATTGACTTATTTTATCAGGATTAAAAATTGACACACCCTAAATGATCAGACTAGCTGGAATTCTTATTTGAAAATCTTGATACATTTCACAAACACTTGGAATTTTGATGAGTCTTTCATTGAACTTTTTTGAGTCATGTTCATTTTAGCTTATCAATGATGTTTTAGCTAGATTGGCAATGATAGAGACATGATGTTTTCTCACGTGTTTGAGTGACTATTTTGAGGAAGATCCTTTAACTTATATGAATTAGTCTAAGGACATGGTCATCAAAGCACCATTAAGGACATTCATATGGGACGGAGGGTTAACCTTTTTTTTTATGCAAAAGGATACCTTGGCTATTTAGATTTTCCATATCTTAATACCAACATCCACTTGCAACATTGAATCTTATTAAACCGGTATTCAAACTCCCATAGTTGGTCATTCAACTAGTGAGGGTTGTACTTGGTTTTGTAGAAGGGGTTACCACATGAGAGAAAGTCATATTCATATTCTTATGGTCACAGTGGCACCAGTAAGGATTGTATTGACTCCTAGTTCCACAACGCTCTATGATGAAAATATATCTCAGTTTGCATTTCTTTCATAAACCTCAAGGACAATTAGTTGCATTCCATCTTCATGTTAGCTTAATTGCATCTTTAGAGTTATCTGGACTATCAATCGAAAAGACTTCATCTATTTTCTATGTCAAACTTAATGGTAGCCAACGCTTTATTTAGTGTATGCAGATTTTCAAGTCCCATGGCATTTTAATCATTAAAAGTGACACTTTAAACCTCAGAAGCAACACTTGGCTAATCAAGTGGCCTTTTAAAGTCCTACGCGGATTTTTACATATCATAAGTAGCTTTTAAAAACTATGGTTTTTAAGCGGCTCTTTGCTATTTGGGTTACAAATTTTGCCCTGATTCTTACGCGGCTAAGGATTGCTCCTACGCGGATTTTTAAAGTGCGAAGGTGGCTTTTCTATGCCCTACGCGACACTTTATCTATCCTACACAGTTCCCTAATTTTTACCTAGAAAGCATTAAAATCGTGTATTAAATTCTATTTAAAGAGAAATAAATGTACTAGGAAGGTTCAAACCACTTAGCGGAGGCCTGTAGTTAGGAGGTCTTTGATATCAGCATGCTCACTCGAACCTATGCTCTTGAATGGGGACCACCATCGCTATCAATCTTCAGAGGCTCAGAGCAAAATCTCAATAGTAAAAAGTGAAAATGAATAGTAAATTTGGGTTTTTCACCCTATTTAAGCTATTTTACCCTATTTTGTGAGATTTTTGACCCAGTCCAACCAAATCTGCATATTTTGCACTCTGAGGCATTTATTTGACATCGTTCGGCATCATTGTTTATAAAAAATGCAATCATCTTGGATCTATTCTACCAGTAGAATTCATAAAATTGTTCATATCTAAGATCAATATGATTTCATTTCTGAGGGGGTATCATCATATCATCCAACGGGGATTCTGCATCATATCTTACATCAAATATGGGGCATTGAAATTTTAAACATTATTAGTGGGGCATCAAATTGAGTATCATATCAGAGTATCATATCAGGGTTTCATATCAGGATTTCATATCAGGGTTTCATATCAGAGTTTCATATCAGGGTTTCATATCAGAGTTCCATATCAGGTTTTCATATCATTCAATCAGCTTATCAGTATCAAATCAACGATCAGGACATCAAGCTTTCTTTGAATCAATGCACTTCGCACATCAATTCAAAGAGGGGCATTTGTAGACACCTAAACTTGACCAGGTGTATCTCAAGCATTCAAAACTATAAATCTTAGCCAAATGCCTTAAAATCTCATCTCAATGCAAAACAAATGGATCAAATCAAATGGACATTTATCAAATCAAGAGGACAAAAATCAAATCAAA
>MU226589.1:1683495-1704514 GCA_018584345.1 Thuja plicata | reverse complement strand
GTTATTTAATTCCTAATTTCTTTGAGACAACCAACCAACTTTCCCTCCATTTGAGAACACCTCAAAGCTTTTGACTTAACCAAACTTTGATCATGATCAACTCACTCTACCCCCTACCCTTGGGAAATTACTATAAATACAAGCCATTTCTTTTGTGTTTGGGATCCAAGAATTTCAAGAGAAAAAGCATCCTTATTATAGGCATATGGAGAGTATTTAAGAGCTTTTGATCACATTTCAACATTTGCATAGCATTTAGTATATCATGTTTAGGAGCATTTGTTGTTTTCTAACATATCTTGGAGCATTTTGAGCATTTTAAGCTAGATTTGAGCATTGTTTATCATTCATTTTCTCATTCTAGGATTGTTCTTGAGAGAGATTAAGCCTGAGAGCTCTCTTAACAAAGCTTAGATAGAGAACCATGAGATGATATGGATTGTTAGCTTCAATTCTTAGATTAAATCATAGTTTCTTTCCATAGAATTGTTGTTATTAGCCCTAATTTCATGAAGGTGTTATTCTTACACACACAAGTACTAGGATCTCATTTCTTTCCAATACTTTCCTTCCATTGTTTTCACATTATTTATTATTTCTCATAAGATCTTGGGTCTGGATAGGAACCTAGAACCAAGTTACAATTTTATTTTCTAGTTCCAATGTAATCTCACCTACTTTACAACTTAAGTACTAGGTTTTAGTTCCAATCCAACTTTGAGAAATTAATTATATATTTGAACCCCTAAACTTTGTAGTGAAATAAAGTGGCTCCCAATATATTTATCAAATATTTTTATGGAATCTTTTGTTATCAATGATATATATATTTAGTACATATTAGTCCTTAGAAACCATAGAAATAAGTATAACACTCAAATATGGAAATTCATTACATTATTTTTAATTATTGTACAATAATTGACAAATCCTCTAACAAGTTTGAAAATATTCTTGTAAGAAAGAGATAAAACATATAGAGAGTTTGAAGGGTCTACACTATCATTGCAGGGTCTGAGAAACACTGATCCGGTTGCACCCAAGAACAACTGCATGCAAAATACCTGTTACAAGAAAGAAGCAAAAGAAGGAAAAAGTTTAAGAACTCAGAAGCTTAGAGAAACTCGAAAGAGTAGAGAAAAAATGTATTCTGAATTAATGAACAATAATTACAAAGTTCAACCTTAAAAGGTGAACGAAACCCTAAAAGAAAAAAAGCTAGGTTGCACATTAATAATTAATACAAGAATTTATTATTAAAGCACCTAAGAGAAAGATTAAGCACTAAAAAGTAATGACAACTTAACTAATTAAATAAAAACAATTTAATCAATAAGTCTAAAGGGAAATTACTCTAACACCCCCCCCCCCCCTTNAGGGAAATTACTCTAACCCCCCCCCCCCCCCTTAAGTAAAGCTCAGAAGGTAAGCTAACCTAACATAACTATGAAAGAAGGAAATGGGTCCTAGCAACAAGGCCTGATCAGGTACCCAAGTACAAAAAAATCTTTATAAAGAGGAGAAAAGGAGAAAACCCAGTGGGAAAAACCCCTCTCCAAAAAGAGATGAATCCTAGTGAAGGACTGAAGAAGCCTCCAAACTAGAGAATGTCCCAGAAAATAGGAATAGAGAAAGAACATGTAGAACACCTCTAAAGCATGAAGCTACAAACACTGTCAAAAAATAACTGATGGAGCCTCCACTGTAATAGGAGATGATCATGTAGAGAAGACTGTAAACAAAGCCTAAAGAGATGATCAATCGAAGCAACAAAGCATTAGAACCAATAGGATATATCCCCCATAATGTTGAGCAGGGAGAGGTATGATAGGTACACTAAAACAGATTGCCAAGAAACGTTGCATGATGAAGAACGTACAAACACATATAAAGGATGGTGTCATGGAAGGATATCTCATTTGACACACATCATGAGGCTAATGTCATGGAAGGGACACTCACTTGAAAAAGGTAGATTGAAAACAAAAAAACATCAAACCCCCCCATGGCACTTTATAATATAGTGGAGTACAATAGAATCTCAAGCATGCATCAGATAGAAATTTATCTTAGTGTGTTTGCAAAAGAATTCTACAAAAACAGATGTATACAATGTTTAGAAAAGGAAATGATCCAAGGACCTGAAACATCCAAGATATCCATTAAGATCCCATAAATAAAAAAAATGAATACATAGATACATGGAGCAGAATCTAGGTGTGAGACCCATAAAAGAAGAAAGAGAATGTAAGCAACTTTTTGACGCCATTCGAAAGTAAAAAAAAAGAGTCCAGAGGAGCAAGATATAGTGACTAGAGCGCAAAATGGAACCCTGACTTTGACTCAAAAAAAAACAAAAAGACAAAAAAAATTAGATAACCAAACTGAAAAAATTAGATCAGCCTCAAAACAAGCTTTCGGTCGATATCTTGTTTGGCAAAAAATGCCTCCCTTTGCTCAAGTTATGAGAAAAAACCCACCACTAGGTCAAAAACCAAATGATCTAGAAGAACCTCAGCCAAAAATGGCAGAGCCTGGCTAAACTGGTGAAAAACCTCCAAATCTGGACTGCCTCAAGATTTCCCACCAAAATGGTAGAAAAAAATAATAATATTTTTTTATGAAAAAAAAAAATATTTTTTATGAAAAAGAAATATTAATTTTTTATGAAAAGAATAATAAAAAAAAAATAACAATTGGTTTTTTTAAAGAAAAAACAATTAAAAAACAAAAATTTGTTTTTTTTAAAACAATTAAAAAACAAAAAATTGTTTTTTTTAAAACAATTAAAAAACAAGCATGCTTTTTTTTAAAAGAAAAAAATATTCAAAAAAAACAATTTATATTTTTTTATTTAAAAAATATTTAAAAAACTAGGCGACAGCCGAGCTCGGCTCGCAGAGCTGAGGGCTCGGTCCACCAAGCTGTAGAAACGGGTGTTGAGCAGTGGGTATAGGTCCTCCAAAAAAAGTTATTTGTTTTTTAAAACTTGGACGAAACCGCCTCGATTTGCATGCCCAGAAAATGGGCATGAACAAATTTTTTTTGCCATAGAATGCAACTTCGGCCAAAATAGTTATGCCTTATATGGAAATATAGGTTTTTGGGCCTTTTGAGTGTGATTGTGAGGTCCCTTTGGGCCCAAAATGCTCCAAACAAATTTTTACCTTCAGATTGAAGACAAAAACCCTGAAAAGGCTAAGATTTTCTCCTTCAAAACATGCTTCAAACAACTCCAGAACAGGCAGCAACAAAGGGGCTCTAATACCATGAATGATCTGAGAAACACTGATCTGATTGCACCCAAGAACAACTACATGAAAAATACCTATGACAGGAAAGAAGCAAATGAACAAAAAAGCTGAAGAACTCAGAAGCTCAGAGAAACTCGAAAGAGTAGAGAAAAAATGTATTCTGAATTACTGAACAATAATTACAAAGTTCAACCTTAAAAGGTGAACGAAACCCTAAAAGGAAAAAAACTAGGTTGCACATTAATAATTAATAAAAGAATTAATTATTCATGCACCTAAGAGAAAGCTTAAGCACTAAAGAGTAATGACAACTTAACTAATTAAATCAACATGATTTAATCAATAATTCTAAAGGGAAATTACTCTATCAATCACCTCTTCTATGGAAGTTTTTTTTGACATAGATCTTAGATATATTAACCATAATTTTTAGAAAAATAAAATTAAGAAATTGAACCACTACCAGATCCAAGATCCTAGCTAATTTCATATTATCTAACATTTATGGATTCTCAACTTTTTACCAAAGCCTAAATTCAATCATGTTATGTGTGACATAGTATGATCCAAACACCACTATTTCAAGGAACCCAAATGAAAATATTATCCTAGAGATAAGCCCCAAATTCATAATCCAAATTATTATCTTGTCATTCTAGGTGAAGGCTACAAATAAGTACAATGTTGTAAATTTCAACCCATTAAAATTTCACATTGTTTTGTGTGGGCCCTCTTTTTAGTGGTCCCCTAATTATTCCTTTCAATCCCATTTCTAGCATTTTCATTGCCAAACTATCCTAATTTGCCAATTTGGTGACCAAATCTTAGGTCCCGAGAATAGACAGTCTACATCTACCTTCATCCCACCTCATTTTGGCTGGACAATGGTTCCAAGCACCTTATTTCTCATGGAATATGGAACCTAGCACCATATTCCTTGCCAAAATGGGTCCAACTTAAACATGTCAGTGTATTAGTTCCCACTTATGATAATCCAGTCTTAAAATTTTAATGTGATGTCGGAAAAATTTATAAAATACCTTAAGAACCCTATATAAGGAGGCCATTTATAATTAATTTGAACATATATCTCATATTACATCATTACATTCACTCTACATCAAGAATTGTTTGTGAATTTCTTCATATCTAATAATTATAGAGAAGCAAGTTACAACAATCATCATGCAAGAAATATCTCATGATTGATTTTGTTTCGTGATTTCATGTTGTTGCATAAACACTTGAGGGTCCTAACCAAAGATAATTTCATAATCAAGATTATAAAACTTCAGGTATAATATTTCTAATTCAATATTTTACTTCATATTTACCCTATTTCTCTCTTTTGTCTAGATCATTATTGTAGGGGAGGTTAATTCCTACCTAAGGTTTGATTTGGAAAGATCCTATATAGAATAACAATAGTTTCTCTCTTTTTTTGTATGTAGGTAACATGCATAAAGATGGAGTAGAAAATCTATAAAGTGAAAACATGGTTATGTAGTTTCATATTAAGGAAAATAGAAAACCCTTGGACTATGCAGTAACTACAATAATATCTGACACTTTTTGTCTGAAATTTGCAGGGAAGGAACTCTGAGGGTTTCTAAGATCAGATCTAACATCAATTTTCATTAGGACAGTTATCTAGGCTATGGTGTGTAGCTCTATATTTCTCCTAGTTGGTGTCAAAATTTCAAGAACAAGGTCCTCTTTATAGCATATTTCTAGATCTATGGTTTTTTGTAATATACAATTATGTATCTTCATGTTTATGTTGTTTCTTTTTTAAATCCCTAGTTCTTGCATCATTTCCCCTTATATCTTATCTAGTCACATCAAAAGTCAAATAAATGATAACTTAATAATTGTTTCCAACTCTCCCAAGGGTTTTAAGTTGTGCCTATTGATTATTATTTAATGTATATTGATGTGAATGGATTTGATTCCTAGTTTCCGTATTTAGAATAGTGTGCCCTGATAAGGCATATATGTCATCTTTTTAATCCCTAGGATAGTTTTTTCCATGACTTATTTCCTAGTTTCATTATACTTTTTTCCAAACTAATCTTCTAACTTTATGACATTAAGTGGCATGTAGCCACGAAGACATTTTATATATTTTTAAGACTTTGACATGCATACCTATCCATAAATGCTATATTAAATATGATAATTCTGTGGTTATGTTATTATAAGTAAATAGTTGTTTGAATGAAAATGTATTCATGTGTGTTTGGTTGATTTTATCTTGGATTTTTGTATTCTAACACCTTGGTGTAGATCGTGACAACTAAAGAAAAATGACTAGCTAAATGCACCTATGCACTATATAATCAGACCCAGTCCTGCAGCGAGCCAATCGGCGAAGGAGTTAATACAAATCATGTTACATTTGTGAGAAGGTGAAGGTGAGAGCAGATTAATGAGGATCAGTTCAAGAAGTTATTCTATTCTTTTGAAGATCTAAGAAACAGTGAGAGGCTAGATCCGTTCTTCTTTCCTGTTGCGACAATTCCTCTCCTACTATTCTGGATATCTCTTTCCTACTTTCTAGATGTATAATAATGTCTCTGCTTGTTTTATGTTGTGAGTAGTTAGCTTTTAGATTTTTTTCTCTTTAAATAAATCCATACTCCTATGTGATAAGGATTATGTTGTTAGTTTCAAAAGATATGGTTTCCATTCTGTTATTTTCCAACTTTCATGAATACAATTGAACTTTGTTCTTGAATCAATGATAGTGAAGTTATGAAAGTTAATATTATGTAATTGAGTTTTGTATACTCACCAAAGGGGGACCACTTGGTGAGGCATCCACATTAGGTACATTCCTTCATGTATTTTTCGTTCATCCATCTTGTTCTTTCAATTCTAATTGTGAAACTGCTCATGCACCAAAAGTTGCAGGTTAGTTGTTGCTTCCTACAGCCAAAGTGGCAGAATAGTTGAAACATTGTGGTTTTTAGTTTCAAGATTTTTATTCTTCGAGATTTAATACTTATGCATTCATTTCTCAAGAATTTCATTTTATTTAGCCATAGACTAGCTTTCCTTTCAAGCAATTTGTTTCCTGCAACAAATAGCGTGGTTTGAGTCAATTCTTGGTGCATATATCTTGCTAGCCCGTTTCAAGTATCATGTCCTTGGGTTGATAATTAATTTAGTTTTATAATAAGGAGGATAGCTGCTTGGAAGGCTATTCAATCCTTGAGTCTTGGTGATAAGACTAGTTTCTAATCCATTTCTAAAACCAATCAAGCCCCATTTCTATATTTTGGTGATGTCAAAGTGTCTTGCACTTTCATAACTTCTATTTTCTAGTTTAGGATATTATTTTTACATGAACTTATAATATTTAGATGCAATCATTTCTCAATTTTTTTTTTTTTTTCAATTGCATTAGTTAAAAATTCATACAAATTGCACATTATTATCACTTATATCATACATTTAGCATATGTTATCATTTGAAAAGGAAAGTTTTCTTCATTTCATTCTCAATTACTTAATTTATGGATGCATATATTTCATAGTGGCCTATCATCCCTTGTATTTCTCTATTGATCTCTTAAAGTTACTCGTATCCAAAAGGTATTATTTTAAGTAAAGGGGGTGGTTGCAATGGCACCTTTATCAATTATTTCCATTATAAGGATGAACCATTGATGAATCATGATCTTACTTCTCCTAAAATTAGTCCTACCCATGAGGATAATTCCATGCAAGAAAATAATATCATGGCTGATTTTCCTTGGAATATAGGTTACCTCATATTCACTTCAATAACCCCCTTTTAGAGATGAAGAATTGATGAATTATGTGTGTCCCTCTCCAAAAACATTTTGTACTCATAAGAATACCCTTGATAAATTTTTTTTATATCATTCACATTTGTTTTATCCTCTCTTTCCTGATGATGAAGGTTTAATAAAAAAAGATCCTAATCAGAGTCAAGTTAATGTTATTGATGTTCCTAGTTACATGAAGTGTAAAATTGTTGTCCACCTTTCCCCTAAAACTCTAAAAAACCCCATTCTTATTGAAAAAGGTGTTAAAAACTTGATTAACACAATTTATCACATATATAATATTTGAAACAACGAGAAAGATTCCAATGTTCTACCTACTTCTCAATCTTTTCCTCCTCTATGTTGGTGTAGATTATTATTTTACCTTATGTTAGGGATTATTTATTTTTCCTACACATATATTAATCTATCTTAGGTTATATTAGAATAATTATGGGGAGGATACATTGAAAATTCCTACAATCACATTTGTCATTCACACCTAACTTTGGGTATTTGAATGTCTCACCCTCTTTTGGATTTATTAGCCACCTCCCGATAACCATTTTCTTGTCCTTACCTGAGTTGGCATAACCAAATTTATTGCATCTACCAAGTAGGTAAAACTCCCACCTAATTTTGGTATTTGGGAGTTATTATTCCTCTTGGAATTATATGCACATATTCTACTATATAATCAATACTCTCCTCTCCCTTATGAGCTACTTAGAGTTATTTAGGTTGATTCTGAGCTGAATCATATGAGTTCCTATCAACTCAATTAGTACAAGGGAGTGCTGATCCATATTGTATCATTTTGAGTGTGATAATATAATTATTATGTTAATACTATTGATGACAATTATTCAATTGTGTATTGTAATTGATGTTTACACAAATGTAGTGATGCTTACACAAATGTCTAATCCTATTTGATCATAGTTAGTTCATGACAAGCACTCTTAGGCATTGAAGAAGACCAAAGTGATTTGAAGTTCTAACAAAGTTCACTTGGGCATTACAGTGTTGGTCGGACGTTGAAGGAATGTTGACCGAGTTAAACAAGTAGTGTCAGCCGACTAACAATAGTTTATCTTTTATGTTTAAATGGTTATATGTAGCCGATAGACATGAGTTTTATTATTTATTTGGAAGGTTATTAAGGCCGACTTGACAAGGATTATAATATATATATATATAGGTCAATTTTTGATTGAATATGTAGAAGTAAGAAGGCAAGATACGTGTTTATGCCATGAAGAGTGAAGGCGAAATCAGTTGGGATCCTAATTAAGGATAGAACACACAGAGCTGCAACAAAATATCTGATCAGTGAGGATCAAGTAATTAAATCCAGAACATAGATCTGAATCAACAAATACAGTTGCTTATCAAAATAGGTAAATCCATTGTTGCCCTCTGTAATGCCCCTCCAACCCTCACAAGACCTGATTATGCCTGTTAGAAGTTTGGACTTTTATTTTCTATTAATGATTCTGATTAAAGTTACTAATCGAATCTATCTCATCTCCAAATAAGTGTTTAATGTATAGTTCTTCTTGAGTAGTGATGTTTACTAGGTGTTCATGATATTTTAGGAATATTGTGTTATTAAACAATCTGATATGTTTCTTGTGTGAGGAACTTCCCTTTTGATGGTTTGAGTACACTGGGATGAATTAAATTGATTAAGATACTTTTATGACTATGTTTTGGATGATGTATTTATATTGTTCAAAATTTTCATAAAGATTAGGTTCTTTCTATGCTTTACCTAATCATAATTAACACTCTTGTATGATTTTATGGATGATTGTGATATTAACTATTAATTAGGGATTATCCCAAATCACCAGATGGATCATATTATGGATTCAATCTGACCCTTGTTTTATAATTAATTAGTAATACTTTGTATTATGGGTGCTTATACCCTAGTGACATCATACGTGAACTCTGTCTTTTCTCTTATTTGATTAGATGATAAGATGCTGTCAAAATGTGTTGGATAATATGTTCATCCTAATGATAGTTCGTAAATGATCTGAAATATCACCTAATGAATTATAGTCTTAGAATATTTAATGAAATTTTGACTTATATACACGATGACATTATCAATGATGATGGTTCATTTTTATTTCAGTATGAGATTATTATGGAGCTAACAATACTAACTCAATCATGATTTTGAATGAGTCTTGTTTGGTGTGTATGTGTAGGATGAGGGGAGGCAGTCATAGTCACTTCAGTGGGAGATCCACACAATATCGATATCACCAATTCTGCGGAAGTCTTGTGGGCTTGAAAACTACTGCTAGAAACGGGCACCCGTTTTGAAAAAAACGGGCACCTGTCTTAGGCTCGGACACCCGATCCAAAATTCAAAAAATGGGTGCCCATTTTTCAAAATGGGTGCCCATTTTTCAAAATGGGTACCCATTTTTTTTCAAAATGGGTGCCCGTTTTTTTTAAAATTTTATTTTTTTATTTTTTTTATTTTTTTTTTAAATCTTTTTTTTGGGCCGATTTATTACATTTAAGAAACGGGTACACGTTTTTAAACGTGTGCCCATTTTTTAAAATTTGAATTTACCAAACCACCATTTGCATTGGATTTTGGTTTGGGACAGGTTTGGTGGGACCATGCCTATGCTTAGACCTCCAAAATAATGGCTAAGGCATTTGAACACCAGATTTTTGTCTTGCCGTAATTTTTTGAGGGTCTTCCTATTTGATTTTTTTGATGAAATTAAAACCCATTAGAGATCTTACTGTATAGATTTCAAAAATATAACTTTTATAGTGATATGATAAATTTTACTAAGTTTTACAATATTTATTAATCAAAAGTGGTACCTAAACTTAAAATAGTAAGGTTCACTAAAACTTTAATAACTTTTTTGATTTTAGGTTTTTGAAAAAATGAATTATATGTGACCAATATACATAGAATTCTATTCAAAATAAATAAAAAATTTCTCAATAAAGTGAATTTTTCATCAAATTATGGTGGTCATACATGAGAGGTTTTGAAAATTTACTTTATAGTCAATTAAAAATTAATAAAAAAAATATATTCAATTAAAAAAAAAGCAAAAATATTCTGACCAATCTTTGATGTGTTAGGTACCTTCCCCCAAAAGGATTTAGAAAAATTCATTTATTTACTTCAAAATAGGGTGGTCGTACACATGCGGGGTATGGTCCTGAAACAAGCATTTTGAAAAAGAGGTTTTTAAACATGCCTACTAAATATATTTTCTACTATGTGGGTATTTAAATAAATTACATATTTGAAAAATAGACTCTGAGCACTACATTTTCTATTAGTGTATTTTTTGGATATTCAATCTCTAAGTGCCTCAAATTTTGACATCAATTGATAGACAACTTGAAAATCAGGGAAAACACTTCCACTTTTTGCCCAAAAAGTGGACTCAACTTCTTGCTAGCACCCATGTTTAAACAAGTTTATGGCGTGACTAAATATATTTATATGTATGTATATATGGGTGCACACATATATGCCTACATATATAAATAAATATATTTGTGTATGTATAAAGATATGTATTTGTATAATTAGATTCGTGATGTAAATATTGTATTGAGATATAAATTAAAATAAAATAATAGAAGAACTAATATTATTATGCCTAATTGGAAAAACTAGCTTTCTAGGAGATTCAAACTCAAGACCTCCTAAGAGTAAGGTTAGCTTGTTTACCATTGGGCTATGTGAGTTATTTGATAATCTTTTTGCGTACTACCGTATTTAATGACTTGGTAAGTTAATTAATTTAATTTTAAACTAAAATTGTAACCATAAGCTTTTGAGTAAATAAAAGATGGTCAACACTAAATTAAGTATTTATTAAATAATCCATACCTACCTTATAGTTGAGCAGTTGCTTCCCGTAAAGGAACTTCCCCAACGAGATGTCTTTATTTATATGGAGAAGAAAATATTCCCTAGAGGAGAATGGATTTGAGAGATTATGAGAATAGACTTTGCAATTGGAAGATGAAGTTATTGATGAAGGGTGAAGGAAGACAACAATTTATTTTGTTTTGAGAAAATGGAGAAACAATTGTTGCAAACAAATATGCAGTCTTGATGCAGAGGCCATATATCACCAACCAACCATTGGATCATGCTAATTTTTGGATATGTTGGGAAAAACCAAATTGCGTCACTTCTCACTAGAGCGATCGACAAAATAATGTGTGATTAAAAAGTTATAGATCTCTGTACGTGGGTCTATCTAGGAAGACAACAAGAAGGATGTTGGAAAGCCTGGAGGTTTATGAAATTGCTCAATCACCAAGGGAATTATCTGGAGGGCTCCAAGTAGAATCTAAAACTAGAAATAAGTTTCCATTTATGTGTTTGTTATTGTGACTATTATATTATTGATGATATCTATAGATACATAATTAAAAAAGAAAAAATGTTCGTAATAGAATCTAGAATAAGTATCAATATCTAATGTGTAGGCTTGATGAATTTTTTCACTATCTATTATTGAGATTGTTTATTTCTTCATGAGTGGTTTTAATTCTATGTGATCTCTATGTTTGGATGGTTTTTTTATTCCTATCTAGTCATTATTGAGTTTTGGAAGGTTTAGGATGTCATTTTATCACCCTTCCTTTTAATAGTTTATTTCTTTTGGTAATATTTTTGTCTTTGTTCTATCTCTGATTTTTGTGTATGAGAAAGTATCAAATCATTTTCAAGGTGACTTGTAAAGACCATCTATTATTCTTATTTGCATTATGCACATTATTAGGGTTTGGGCTCATCCTAAGGGTTTGACAACACAGAAGAGTTTCCTAAACCTAGTGACTAGATGTTTTGTAGTGATTGAAAGTCCCTTTTTATGACATGTTTGAGTAGGACAACAAGGTAACCTATGTGGGTGGCTCACCATAGGTGCTAGGACCCAAAGTGGTTGCTAGGAGATCCTATGGGTGAGTTCTTAATCAAGTGATAACCATTAAAATGAACTTGGGTTAAGGGTGAGTATAAAACATAATAAAAGATAAGAAGTGACAAAGTGCACATAGACCTATTGGAGTACCAGTACCATGGGTAACGGCTAGGGTGGATTCTTAACTTTGAGAGGGTACCAGTGTTACATGGTTTCCAAGGAGGATCCTAATACACAGGCTATGTGATAATACTCACCTAGTTGGTAATCTGAATCCCTCACTCGTATTTTGTGATGTTTGGATACTTGTTTGTATTTTGTGTTCTTTATTTTGGCTTTTGAATGGTTATTTTTGGAAAGGCTTCTTCTTGGCCTTAGATTTCCTTAGAGCTTGTGTGGACCTTGGTTCTATCTCCTAGCACGGGGGAGTGGAACTTTACGATTCCACGTAGTTGGTTAGTTAATCTTATCGAGGTATATTTCATGGTTGCATGGATGTCTTTACCCTTGGATTCATGCTTGGAAACTATCCAGGATTCTACTTGTGCATCATGTACTTTAATATATTGTAATTCTAATGTATTGATTTATTGAGAGCCCTTGTTGGGTAATGTAATGTAATGTAAACGAAAGGATAAGAAGTGTAATGGGAATGGGTATTTCTAGGTGAAATGAAGGGAAAAATTATGCTCCTACTTGTATATGTCATGAAACATTAAAATAATGTAGAATTTGTCATTTTTTTCCCTCTTATTTTATCTTGTAATAAAGTAAATGATCTCTTGCACAAAAAGATATTAATATGGTTCTCTCTTGTTTTGTGGCTAAGGACCTAGCTTATATTGATATAATAAGTAAGTTCTCTTATATAATAGACTACAAAAAGAATACTTTGAAATGATTTGTTAATGAGTGAACTTGTGTTTATATCAAAGTGGAATGTTATTGTTAGATTAGAAGAACTATAAGAAATGATAAATGATAATGAAATTGCAATTATTGAATAGTTGTATAATTGAGAAAGGAGATTCCAAATATTAAGAGAAGTTTATAGAAAAGAAGTACAAGACATTTCTGGTTTAGTGTAACCTGTGATAGTTTTTCAATAAAATGATTCACATATTTTTAACTTATGATTAATGTTAAGAATGAGTTAGAAACACTTTGGTTGGTGCCTTAAAATATATCTAGTATGGTGTACATCTAGGTGGTAGGGTATGCGATAATGAATGATAATATTTACCCTAATATCTATATTGAACTAAATTTATAAGATAATTTACAGATGTTATGAATTCCATTAGTTAGTTATGAAGAATGGATTATGTTGGTTAATTATAAGATGGTGACTAATCATTGAAACATGTCCATGAGACAGTAATCATTTATTCTGAAGTGTTATAAATATGATAGAATTGTAATTCATTATGAAGCTCTTAAATTTAATTAGATTAATCAATACTATTTGAGTAGTGTTAGGGAACCTATGAGGACTAGGAAATCTTTAGTTATGTTGCATTCATGTTTTGTGAGCATATGTGTATCGACTCTTTTGGTAATACATGTTGTTGGAAAGTGACAATGCAAGCAATTGTTATTTTTTCATTGCTTTCAAACCTTAACTGGTGAGACTATTGTTATCTGTTTGAGTACCATATCTATTGTTGATGAAGAAGATTTAACAAGAAGAACAAGTGAATGGTTGAGTTAAGGCAAATAAAAGGGTACTTGATCAGTTGGCACTCTGGCAAAGCAATTAGTTGTTTATCTTTCAAAGATAGTTTTTCTGACTGTTCTATGTCGAGCAAGTTTGGCTTGTGCCGAGAAAAGTTGCTTGTGTCAAGCAAATTTTATTATGCCAAGAAAAGTTGCTTATGCCGAGCAAGTTGCTTGTGATGAGCACAGTTGTTCAATGCCGAGCACCAGTGAAATTGCCGAGTGGAAACAGTGATGTTGGCCGACTTACAATAATTGGATTAATGATGAGATTTGAGATCTCTAGCTGACTTAGTTAATTTTATAGAGATATGTAATGTTAATTAAAGATTGATCCACATCATTTAATCTATGGATAACTGTAATTAATGCATGGTTTCAAGTTTTAATTAGAGACTACTTTGGACAAGTAAATGTAATACAAAGATGGAATGATCCATTGGATCTGACCTAACCTAAGATCTATGATCTTGTTTAGGTGGCAAAAGATTTATCTGACCTAGACAGAGAGGTATATGATAACCTCAAGGGGTTATTCATTGTAGGATGCTAAAATGTGCCACTGAATGTGAAGTACATGTGTGTATGCAAGAGGATTGCATAGTTGATTTACTATTTGGCATGATCTAGCAGAGAAGGCTGAATATAGAAGCAGAGAGTTGGATGTGTGATTGCTTGATGGATTTCCAAGAAGATCAGAAGGTTGAAATGACAATGCAGGCTATCCAGTAAGTTAACATCAGAGCTGTAATTGGATCTAAATTTGCAAAGTAAGTTGTATGTATCAAATCACAACTACTGATTACTTTCTAACCATTGTATCAGTTAAAATCCTTTAACAAGGTTGACCTAACAGTCATTTGTATGAATCCTCTAACAAGGTGACATTCAGGTGGAATTTTCTAAGTCCTCTAACAAGGCCACTCCTGACAGGGTGATTAAATCCTTTAACTAGGTCACACCTAGCAGTGTGTTATTGTAACCTTTAACAGGGTTGGCTCCTCACAGAGCTCACTTCAGAAGAGTGAAAACTTGGTAGCATGTTACTAGTGGTTTTTCCCATATTGGGTTTCCATGTTTAATACTTGTGTCAACTTGTGTGAATGCTTATGGTTTGTTTTAATATTATGTTTCTACAAGCTAATTTCAATAGAAATTAAACTGCATGATTAAAGTTGTTGATTTATGCTACTTCTACCGAGCAGGTCTAAAAAATAGAAAGTTTTCTTTGGTACATCTAGACCTAAGGATAACTGATTCACCCCTCCCCTCTCAGTTATTCTAAATTCACTCTAACAATTGGTATCAAAGCTTTGGTCTCCTGAAAATAGTTTGAAGGTACTTGGAGTGAAAAGATCAAGATGTATAAGGAGGTTCCTAAGTTGAACAAAGATAACTTCCCTGCATGGCAAAGTTTGATGAAACTGCATCTTGCTGGTATTGGAGATGATGCTAAGTGACTTATTGGAAATGACTATGTATCACCTACTACTCATCTCACAGCTGCTCAACTAAGAGAAAAGAAAGAGCATAATTAAGCAATGTTGGAGATCGCCTCCTCATTGAGCTATTCAGGGTTTGATGATATAAAGAGTTGCACAAATGCAAAGTAGATGTGGGACAAACTTGCAACTGTCTATGGTGGAGACACAAATGTGTTGAGAGCTAAATCAGAAAATCTAAGAGGTAAGTTTGATGAAATGAAAATGCAAGAAGGTGAAAATGTTAACCAGTATTATGGTAGAGTAAAAGAAGTTGTAAATGCCATTAGAGGAGCTAATGGAACAATTGATGAAAACACTATTATGAGCAAGGTACTGAGAAATTTACTTCTCATATATGCTATTAGAGTTTATGCAATTCAAGAACTGAGATGTACTCCTAAAAATAATCTGAATCTGGAAAATCTGATATGCAGACTCACTGCATTTGAAATGTCAAATTATGATAACTATAATCCACAAGGGATTGATTCTTATTTTAGATCACAACTGGTTCTCAATAAATCTAAGAAAGGAAAGAAACATGTGAAAAGTGATAGTGACACTTCTGATGATGATCTTGAAGAACTTGAAGCACTTATGGCAAAAAGACTATCCAGAGGAAAAGGAAAATACAGAGGTAAACTTCCTATTATTTCATTTTCATGCAATAAAGTTGGTCATATAGCTGCTAGATGTCCTGATAAGAATGAAAACGATGAAAGAAAGGAAAACAAATACAAAGAATACAAAGAAAGAAAGGATGACCAAGACTTCAGGAAATATAAGGACTACAAAGACAAAGGTAAGAAATCTTATTATATTGCTGAAGAAACTTCTGACAATGATACTGACAATTCTGATGACAATGATATAGAAGTTGTTTATGTTGCAATGAAAGAAGAATCTGATGATGATGAGAAAAATGCATTAATCTTTTATATGAGTAAAAGTGATTGATGGATCATTGATAGTGGTTGTTCCCATCATATGACTAGTGACAAAGATAATTTTGAAACTCTAAACCAATGCAAAGGAGGATATGTAAAATTTGGTAATGATGCACCATGTCTTATCAAAGGTAAAGGATTTATTAATCTAACTGACAAAATTGGATGTGATAATGTGTATTGGGTTGATGATCTTAAATATAATTTGCTTAGTATTGCACAACTGAACATCTCTGGTTACAAAGTTGAATTCCATCACAGAAAAGCAAAGATCTATGATTCTACTGGAGAATTAGTTGGAAGTGGCGATTAGACTAAAGGTAACTTATTTTATTTGGATTTATCTGAAGAAACATGTTTGTTTGCATAGTAAAATGATGTTTGGTTATGGAATAAGAGGTTGTTACATGTGAAATTGGATAACTTGGTAAGCATACGTAAATTGAAAAAGGTTAGAGGGCTACCTAAGTTAAAGAAACCTGAGAATGCTATGTGTAAACAATGTCAACTAGGAAAGATGACTAAGTCTAGTTTCAAGAGTAAAACACATATCTCAGAGGAAATTCTAGAATTGGTCCATACTGATCTCTGTAGTCCCATTGGAGAAAGAAGCTATTGTGGTGCTAGATACTTTATTCTATTTGTTGATGATTATTCAAGGATGATGACTGTAATGTTTCTCAAGGAAAAATTTGATGCATTCCAGTTATTTAAATGGTACTTAGCTAAAGTTGAAAAGGAAATAGGAATTTTTTTGAAATGCTTAAGATCTGACAGAGGTGGAGAGTTTATTTCTAATGAGTTTAATAGGTTCTACAATGACCGAGGCATAAAGAGATAGATGTCTGCACCCAGGACTCCTCCACAAAATGGGATTGCTGAACGAAGGAACAGATATATCATGGACTGTACAAGAACACTAATGATGGAGAAAAATGTTGCACAGAAATATTGGAAAGAAGCTGTAAGTACTGTATTCTATATACTAAATAGAGTTCAAGTCAAGAAAGGTACAAATGCTACACCTTATGAACTTTGGTATGGTTATGCACCTAGTGTAAAGTATTTTGAAGTATTTGGAAGCAAATGTTTTATACTGAAAAACAACATAAATGGAAAAATTGATGATAAAGGTGAAGAAGGAATATTCCTTGGTTATTCAATGAAAAGAAAAGCATACAAATGTTTGAACTCTAATACTAACAAAATTGTTGAAAGTGCAAATGTAAGAATTGACAAGTTTGCAAAAAGAAATGAAGCTGAAAGTACACAAGAGCCTAAAAGCTACAGATCATTCGTATATCTGGATGAGGAAGATTCTAATTCACTACCTGAGACTACTACTAAGCAACAGCATGCACCTACCAAGTCACAGAGTGGAGTTTTCAAGCAACTGGAAGTGAATGCTGAGCTATCTCATGGAGATGCCGAGTCACATAATCAACCAGAACTGAATACAAACAATGAACCTACAGCAAGGACTGAGCCTACTCTAGAAAAATATGTGAGAAGAAATCACAATTCTAATCAAATCATTGGATCAAAGGATTCTGTTGTTATGCCATGAAGTAAGTTGAAAAATGGCACATGTCTGTTATGTGAATTTGAGCCCAAAATAGTGAAAGATGCTTTAGAAAATGAAGATTGAATATAAGCAATGAATGAGGAAATTGAACAAATTGAGAAGAAAAAAACTTGGACACTTGTACCTAGGCCGAAGGATAAAAATGTAATTGGCACAAAGTGGGTATTTAGGAATAAGCTGAATGAACATGGAGATGTGATAAGAAACAAAGCTAGACTGGTATGCAAGGGTTATGCAGAGGAGGAAGGAATTGACTACAGTGAAACCTTCACCCCAGTTGCAATATTGGAAGGTGTCAGAACCTTACTTGCATATGCAGCCTATAAAGGATTCAAAGTTTATTAGATGGATGTGAAATTTGCATTTCTCAATGGTATCTTGGAAGAAGAAGTGTATATTGAGAAAGCTGATGGTTTTGTTGACCCAAACAAAAGAGATATGGTTTGCAAACTACAAAAAGCATTATATGGATTGAAGAAAGTGCCAAGAGCATGGTATGAGAGATTGTACAATTATCTAATCAAGATTGGATTTGCAAGAACCAATGACAACAACAACCTGTACTTAAAGACAGAGCAAAGCAAAGGTACATTATTAGCTAAAATTTTTGTATATGACATCATATTTTGTGGACAAGATGTGTTATGCCAAAAATTTGCAACAGAGATGCAAAATGAGTTTGAGATGTCTATGTTTGGTGAAATAAAATTCTTTGTTGGCTTACAAACTTATCAAATGAAGAATGATATCTATATCACTCAATCTAAATATACCAAAGAGATACTAAAAACTTTTGGAATGGAAGAGTCTAAACTAGCGAGTACAACCATGGCTATTGGAATGAAGCTGACAAAAGATGATGACACAAAACAAGTGAACCAAACAATCTACAGATCAATGATTCGAAAACTACAGTATGTTGTACATAGTAGACCTGATATTGCCCTAGTTTTTGGAATTGTTGCAAGGTTTTCTTCTAACCCCAAGGAAACTCACATGATGGCAATAAAAAGGAATCTAAGATATTTGAAAGGAACTGATGACTATGGTCTATACTAAAAAAAGAATGACAAGTTTGAACTCAGAGTTTACACTGACTCTGATTGGGCTGGAAATGTTGATGACAGGAAAAGCACTACTGGTGGAGCATTTCTTTTAGGAAAGAGATTGATCTCTTGGACAAGCAAGAAACAGAACTGCACCTCACAATCTACAGCTGAAGCTGAGTATGTGGCAGCAACAGTTAATTGTTCTAACATTGTATGGTTGATGATACTACTGAAAGGTATGAAGGAATAAATCACTGACCCAGTTGTCATATATTGTGATAACATGAGTGCTATTAATATTTCTAAAAATCCTTTTATGCACTCAAAGACAAAGCATATAGCTATCAGGTATCATT
This sequence comes from Thuja plicata, assembly GCA_018584345.1. Taxonomy (NCBI): domain Eukaryota; kingdom Viridiplantae; phylum Streptophyta; class Pinopsida; order Cupressales; family Cupressaceae; genus Thuja; species Thuja plicata. The sequence goes on along the minus strand of MU226589.1, from coordinate 1,685,392 downwards.
ACTTGAGAGAGCTAGTTCATAATAACGAAGTGAGACTAGATTATGTGAACACTAAACAACAATTAGCAGACATATTCACAAAAGCACTACCAAAGGATGCTCATGAGTATCTACGAGGTAAAATGGGGGTGATTCCCCTAATTGAGGGTAATTAAGTTCTATATGCTACTATTGCATCAAATATTACATTCAGAATACTTGACACATTGATGCACAGTTAGTCACACTTTAGGATGCTGGCTAAAGTTGTGAAGATGAAGAAGGATAGAAAAGAAAATCAGTCATAATCAAGATGACAGGATCAACATGATACTGAAGATCTACATGATAAAGATATTGACATCTTTGGCATTTTTGTCAAAGAGGGAGAGATTACCTATAAAGAGGGAAAGAAGGCACATAAAGGAAAAAGAGGGAGAGATTTCCTAGAAGAGATTACAAAGAGGGAAAGATTACAAAGAGGCAAAAGTTACTACTTAAAACATTGAAGTGATTATCTACTCAGAGGGAGTCTACAGATGTTTAGACACAAATGATTACAGTGTAATTACATACACGGAGGGAGAAATGTTTTACAGATAAGAATCAGAATGAAGCTAAAGAAATTAATGAAGATTCATCCATATCAAGGAACACAGGTGAATTTTTGGATTGGTTGGAAACTATGCTTGTTAAATCATTGTTTTAATAGTTTGTGTTGCCATCAATGCCAAAGAGGGAGATTGGTGGAAAGTGACAATGCAAGCAATTGTTATTTTGTCATTGCTGTCAAACCTTAACTGGTGACACTATTTTTATCTGTTTGAGTACCATATTTATTGTTGATGAAGAAGATTTAATAAGAAGACCAAGTGAATGGTTGAGTTAAGGAAAATAAAAGGGTACTTGATCAGTTGGCACTCTGGCAAAGCAATTAGTTGTTTATCTTTCAAAGATAGTTTTTTTTATTGTTTTGTGCCGAGCAAGTTTGGCTTGTGCCGAGCAAAGTTGCTTGTGCCAAGAAAAGTTGCTTATCCTGAGCAAATTTTTTTGTGACGAGAAAAGTTGTTCGATGCCGAGCACCAGTGAAATTGCTAAGTGGAAAAAGTGATGTTGGTCGACTTACAGTAATTTGATTAATGATGAGATTTGAGATCTCTGGCCAACTTAGTTAATTTTATTGGGATATGTAATGTTAATTAAATATTGATCCACGTCATTTAATGTATGGGTAACCATAATTAATGCATGGTTTCAAGATTTAATTAGAGACTACTTTAGAGAAGTAAATGTAATACAAAGATGGAATGATCCGTTGGATTTGACCTAACCTAAGATCTACGATCTTGTTTAAGCGGCAAAAGATTTATCTGACCTAGACAAAGAGGTATATGATAACCTCAAGGCGTTATTAATTGTAGGATGCTGAAATGTGCTGCTGAATGTGAAGTACATGTGTGTATGCAAGAGGATTGCATACTTGATTTATTGTTTGGCATGATCTAGCAGAGAAGGCTAAATATAGAAGCAGAGAGTTGCATGTGTGATTTCTTGACAGATTTCCAAGTAGATCAGAAGGTTGAAATGACAATGCAGGCTATCCAATAAGTTAACATTAGAGCTATAATTGGATCTGAATTTGAAAAGTAAGTTGTATGTATCAGATCACAACTGCTGATTACTTTTTAACCATTGTATCAGTTAAAATCCTTTAACAAGGTTGACCTAACAGCCATTTGTATAAATCCTCTAACAAGGTGACATTCAGGTGGAATGTTCTAAGTCCTCTAGCAAGGCCACTCCTGACAGGGTGATTAAATCCTTTAACCAGGTCACACCTAATAGTGTGTTATTGTAACCTTTAACAGGGTTGGCTCCTCACAGAGCTCACTTCAGAAGAGTGAAAACTTGGTAGCAT
>MU226589.1:1639952-1666227 GCA_018584345.1 Thuja plicata | reverse complement strand
CAATCTCTTGCATTTGCATTCTTAGTGTAGACTTTGCATTTGCATTCATCATTGGAGAGAGATTTGGGGCAAGTTCCATATACTTGTGCTCAAATCTTCATCCTTTTTCATCTTAGTGGGATTTATTTCATTGTGTTGGGAGAGCACACCCACAAAATCTCTAAGAGAAAATCAAACAAGTCTTGGGTGCACTTGTTTTGGCTCATCGGAGGTTGTAGTGAGAATTTAGTTGTATTTCAAGTCTCTTGCATGCTTTTAATATTTGGTATATCTTGTATTTGCATGTTTTGACTTGTTGTGCAGCTGCAGGGATTTTCATTGCATACACTAGCTTTCTAGGAGATTCAAACTTGAGACCTCCTAAGAGTAAGGTTAGCTTGTTTACCATTGGGCTATGCGAGTTATTTGATAATATTTTTTCTTACTACCATATTTAATGACTTGGTAAGTTAATTAAGTTAATTTAAAATTAAAATTGTAACCATAAGCTTCTGAGTAAATAAAAGATGGTTAACACTAAATTAAGTATTTCTTAAATAATTCATACCTACCTTATAGGTGAGAAGTTGCTTCCCGTAAAGCAACTTCTCCAACGAGATGTCTTTATTTATATGGAGAATAAAATATTCCCCAGAGGAGGAAGAATTTGAGAGATTATGAGAATAGACTTTACAATTAGAAGATGAGGTTATTTGATGAATGGTGAAGGAAGACAACAATTTATTTTGTTCTGAGAAAATGGAGAAACAATTGTTGCAAAGAAATATGCAGTCTTGATGCAGAGGCCATATCTCACTAACCAACTGTTGGATTGTGCTTATTTTCAGATATGTTGGGAAGAACCAAATTATGTCACTTCTCACCAGAGCGATCAAAAAAATAATGTGTGATTCAAAAGTTATAGATCTCTATATGTGGGTCTATCCAAGAAGACAACAAGAAGGATGTTGGAAAGCTTGGAGGTTTATGAAATTGCTCAATCACCAAGGGAATTCTCTCGAGGACTCCAGGTAGAATCTGAAACTAGAAATAAGTTTCCATTTATATGTTATTATTGGAGGAATGTTTTTTTTATTGTCATTGTTATATTATTGATCATATCTATAGATACGCAATTTTAAAAAAAAATGTTCGTAATAGAATCTAAAATAAGTATCGATATCTAATGTGTAGGCTTGATGAATTTTGCCACTATCTATTATTGAGATTGTTAATTTCTTCATGAGTGGTTTTAATTCTATGTGATATCTATGTTTGGATGGTTTTTTTATTCCTATCTAGTCATTATTGAGTTTTTGAAGGTTTAGGATGCCATTTTATCACCCTTTCTTTTGATAGTTTATTTCTTTTGGTAATATTTTTGTCTTTGTTCTATCTCTGATTTTTGTGTATGAGAAATTTTTAAATAATTGTCAAGGTGTCTTTTAAAGACCATCTATTATTCTTATTTTCATTATGCACATTTTTAGGGTCTGGGCTCATCCTAAGGGTTTGAGAACACAGGAGAGTTTCCTAAACCTAGGGGCTAGATGTTTTGTAGTGATTGAAAGTCCCTTTTTATGACATGTTTGAGTAGGGCAATGAGGTACCCTAGGTGGGTGGCTCACCATAGGTTCTAGGACCCAAAGTGGTTGCTAGGAGATCCTGTGGGTGAGTTCTTAATCAAGTGTTAACCATTAAAATGAACTTGGGTTAAGGGTGAGTATAAAACATAAAAAAAGATAAGAAGTGACAAAGTCCACATAGACCTGTTGGAGGACTAGTACCATGGGTAATGGCCATGGTGGATCCTTAAATTTGAGAGGGGACCGGTGTTACATGGTTTCCAAGGAGGATCCTAATACACAGGTTGTGTGATGACACTCACCTAGTTGGTAATTTTAAGGCCTCACTTGTATTTTTTGATGTTTGGATACTTGTTTGTATTTTGTGTTCTTTATTTTGGCTTTTGAATGGTTATTTTGGGAAAGGATTCTTCTTGGCCTTACATTTCCTTAGAGCTTGTGTGGACCTTGGTTCTATCTCCTAGCACAGGGAAGTGGAACTTTACGGTTCCATGTGGTTGGGTGGTTAATCTTATTGAGGTATTGTTCGTCATTGTATGGATGTCTTTACCCTTTGATTCATGCTTGGAAACTATCTAGGATTCTACTTGTGCATCGTGTACTTTAATATCTTGTAATTTTAATGTATTGATTTGTTGAGAGCCCTTGTTGGGTAATGTAATGTATTGTAAACGAAAGGATAAGAAGTTTAATGGGAATGGGTATTTCTAGGTGAAATGAAGGGAAAAATTATTCTCCTACTTGTATATGTCAAGAAACATTAAAATAATGTAGAATTTGTCATTTGTTTCCCTCTTATGTTATCTTGTAATAAAGTAAATGATCTCTTGCACAAAAAGATATTAATATGGTTCTCTCTTGTTTTGTGGATAAGGACCTAGTTTATATTGATATGATAAGTAAGTTCTCTTATATAATAGACTACAAAAAGAATACTATGAAATGATTGGTTAATGAGTGAACTTGTGTTTATATCAAAGTGGAATGTTATTGTTAGATAAGATTAACTATAGGAAATGATAAATGATAATGAAATTGCAATTATGGAATAGTTGTATAATTGAGAAAGGAGATTCCAAATATTAAGAGAAGTTTATAGAAAAGAAGTACAAGAAATTTCTGGTTTAGTGTAACCAGTGATAGTAATTCAATAAAATGATTCACATATTGTTAACTTATGATTAATTTTAAGAATGATTTAGGAACACTTTGGTTGGTGCCTTAAAATATATCTAGTATGATGTACATCTAGGTGGTAGGGTATGCGATAATGAATGATAATCTTTACCCTAATATCTATATGGAACTAAATTTATAAGATAGTTTATAGATGTTATGAATTCCATTAGTTAGTTATGAAGAATGGATTGTGTTGGTTAATTATAAGATGGTGACTAATCATTGAAACAGGTCCATGAGACAGTAATCATTTATTCTGAAGTCTTATAAATATGATAGAATTGTAATTCATTATGAAGCTCTTAAATGTAATTAGATTAATCAATACTATTTGAGTAGTTATGTTAGGGAGCCTATGAGGACTAGGAAAGCTTCAGTTATGTTGCATTCATGTTTTGTGAGCATATGTGTATCGACTCTTTTGGTAATACATGTTGTAATAGTTAAAAAAAAATTGATTGACTTCATTTTTAGAGGTTAGATGGTAAGTCCTCCTGGGTTACCTAGCGGGGCGTTACACCCTCTAACAATTGTAGCAGTGATCAAAATCTCTTAACAGAGTAGACTTACCAGTCTTTTGTAAATCCTCTCACAAGGTGACATTTCTACATTGAAGTGTTTGAAGACCTCTAACAAGGCCACTCCTTACAGGGTGATTAAAACTTGTAACATGGTCACACCTAACAGTGTGTTATTGTAACCTTTAATAGGGTTGGCTCCTAACAAGGCCGTCTTGAGGAGAGTGAAAATAATGACTAGTTGCAATTGGTGGTTTTTCCCATATTGGGTTTCCATGTTATATCTTGGTGTTATCTGTGTACATATTATTTTCTTTATGGTTTATGTTTATGCAATTAATTACTAAAGGATAATCATAGTTAATATCTTAAGATTTTCTATGTTAATTGAGTGACAGTAGAATATCTGTGTTAATCGAGCAACAATGACAAATTTGTTTAAGACATCTAAGGGACTTGGATTCTTTTTTGTGATAACTGATTCACCCCTCCCCTCTCATTTACTCAACTCATTTCTAACAATTGGTATAAGAGAACCAAGTTCTTACAGGGAGGATTTCAAGGCCTAAGCTAAATATGAGAGATGTCTTATAGGAGGGAGATCCCCAAACTTAACAAAGACAATTTTGCTGCATGGAAAGATTTGATGAGGCTACATCTATCTACTATTGGAGATACTGGTTTGCAATTATTGGACCATACGTATGTGGAACCACTGAGACCTTTGACTGTCAATCAGATGATTCACATGAAGCATCATAACATAATGATGATTGATATAGCCTCTGCACTCAACTATTCTTAATTTGATGAAGTCGAGGACTGCCCTACTACATTTGATATGTGGAATAAACTGCATGATTTTCATGGAGGAGATATCAATGTAAAGATATCCAAAGAAGAAAGTCTTAGAGGTCAATTTGATCAAATGAAAATGAAAGAAGGAGAAGACATTACAAAATACAGTGAAAGAATCAAGAAAAGTGTCAGTGCCATCAGAGCCGTTGGTGGAGTGATTGAAGACACAAAAGTGGTGAGTAAGGTATTGAGAACTTTACTTCCCATCTATGTAATTAGAGTTTCAGCTATTCAAGAAATGAGATGCAGTAATGATGTAACTCTAGATGGATTGGTTGGAAGACTTATATCTTTTGAGTTGGATAACTTTGACAATTATTCTCCTAATCCTAGCGATCTTGAGTCTACATTCAAAGCTAAATTAAACCTTGGAAAGATGAAAGGAAAATAGATTGACAGTGGCAGTGATGATGATTATGATGATGAAGACCTAGAGATCATTGAAGCATTACTTGTAAGGAGAGATGCAAAAAGAAAAGGATAGTATAAAGGAAGAATACCATTGATTTGTTTTTGTGTGATGAGGTTGGTCACATTGTTGCTAACTGTCCAAACAAGGAAGAAAAAGGTGAGCGAAAGTTCAACAAGTAAAAAGGAAAGAAAGATTTCAAAAGCTACAAAACCTACAAGGACAAAGGTAATAAATCTTGTTATATTGCTGAAGATTCTGATAGTGATGAAGATGAAGATGAAATGGTTTATATTGCTATTAAGGATGAGTCAAATAATGAAGATAATGAAAAGACAAAACTATACTCTCATATTAGGAAGAATGACACTTGGATAATTGATAGTGGTTGTTCTCACCACATGACTGGTGATAAAACCAAATTTGAACATCTTGAGCACTATGATGGTGGGAGTGTCACTTTTGGGAATGATGAACCCTACTATGTAAAAGGTAAAGATTGTATTGCTCTAACTGAAGGAATCACATGTGATAATGCTTATTGGGTTGAAGGACTAAGGCATAATATACTAAGTGTGACATAGATGAATAACATTGGTTTCAAGGTAGAATTCATGAATGGGAAGGCCAATCTCCTGGATGGTAAGGGAAACCTAGTTGGAACTGGTAGACAAACAAAAGGTCATCTATTTTATCTTGATCTCAATGAAAGCTCATGTTTTATTGCACAAGTAGAAGAAATATGGTTATGGAATAAAAGGTTGTGTCATGTGAACTTTGATAACCTGGTCAACATAAGCAAGAACAAAAGAGTAAGAGGTATTCCTATTTTGAAGAAACCTGAATTAGCAATATGCAAACAATGTCAAATTGGGAAGATGGGAAAAACTAGCTTCAAGAGCAAGAATTACAATACATAAGAATTTTTGGAATTAGTATGTACTGATTTATGTGGACCAATTGGAACAAAAGGTTACACAAGTAAGAAGTATTTAATTCTATTTGTTGATGACTGTTCCAGAATGATGATTGTTATGTTTCTCAAACAAAAATTAGAAGATTTTCAGAAGTTCAAGTGGTACCTTGCCAGATTTGAAAAAGAAATAGGAAAGAAACTTTAATGCTTAAGGTCTGACAGAGGAGGTGAATTCATCTATAATGAATTCAATGAATTTTGCAATGAAAGAGGAATCAAAAGACAAGTATCTGCCCTAGGTAAACCATAATAGAATGGTATAGCAGAAAGAAGGAACATATCTATTATGGATTATGCAAGAACCTTGATGATTGAAAAGAATATTGCTACCAAATACTGGAAGGAAGCCATCAGCACTTCAATTCACACCTTGAACTGAGTTCAACTGAAGAAAGGTACTGAGAAAACACCTTTTGAATTATGGTATGGCTATAAACCTAATGTTCATTATTTCAAAGTATTTGGAAGTAAATGTTACATCTTGAAGGAAGAAAGAAATGGAAAATTTGATGTAAATGGTGATGAAGGTATATTCCTAGGCTACTCCTGCAAAAGCAGAGTATATAAATGTTTCAATATTACTACTCATAAAGTCATAGAAAGTGTGCATGTAAATATTGATGAGCTTGTAGAGACAAATGAAGAACAAGGTAGTAAAGAGCCCAAGGACTACAAATTTTTTGTGTATTATTAACCTAATACTATACCTAAGACACAATCAATGGTGATTGGACAACATCCCTATCAACCATTGATTTCATCTACACAAACTCAAATAGTTCAACCTGAGCTTCTAGTAAAGGAAACCGAGTCACATACATAGGGAACCAAGTCATAGATAGAGGCACCCAAGTCTCAGATAGAGGCACCCAAGTCTAAGATAATGGAACTCGAGTATCAGATAGAAGATCAGAAAAGAACTTTTGAGCATGGTGAACCAAGTGGAATAAGCCCAGAATCAAGAAGGAAGGATCTTGTACTTGCAAAATATGTCAAAAGGCATCATGCACCTGAAAAAATAATTGGAGATCAGACAGAAGGTGTAATGACAAGAAACAAAATCAAAGGTACATGTTTTCTTAGTAAAATTTAACCTAGAACTATTAAAGATGCATTGAATGATGAAAGTTTGATCGAAGTAATGAATGAAGAGAATGAGAAGATAGAAAAGAACAAAACCTAGACTCTTGAACCTAGACCAAAAGATAAGAATGTGATTTGTACTAAGTGGGTTTTTAGAAACAAGATGAATGAAAATGGAGAAGTTTCAAGAAACAAAGAAAGACTAGTATATAAAGGATATGCTCAAGAAGAGGGTATTGATTATGGTGAAAAATTTTCTACTGTTGCAAGACTTGAAGGAGTAAAATATCTTTTGGCATATCTTGCACATAAAGGATACAAGGTATATCAAATGTATGTAAAATATGCATTCTTGAATGGAATTCTTGAAGAGGAAGTCTATATTGAGAAACCTAAAGATTTTGTAGATCTTAGCAAAAGGAATATGGTTTGCAAACTGCACAAAGCATTGTATGGACTGGAGCAAGCTGCTAGAGCCTGGTATGAGAGATTGCATGGTTACTTGATAAGTATTGGATTTCAGAGAACTAATGATAATAGTAGCTTGTATATTAAAGAAGGACCTCAGAACAAGATACTATTAGCAGAAATATTTGTTGATGATATACTGTTTACTGGATATGATGATTTATGCAAAGCATTCTCCAAAGCTATGAGTAAGGAATTTGATATGTCTATGTTTGGTGAAATCAAATTCTTTACTGGTTTACAAGTTTATCAGATGAAGGATGGTATCTACATTACCCAGTCTAAATACATCAAAGAGATACTGAAGAAAATTGGGATGGAAGATTCTAGACTAGTTGGAACACCCATTCCTAGTGGATATAAGTTGTCTAAAGATGACTATTTAAAGGAGGTAAATCAGACTACCTACAAATCCATGATTGGTAAAATTTGATATGTTGTTCACACTAGACCTGATATTGCATTAGAAGTTGGTATTGTTGTAAGTTTATTAGCTAATCCTAGAGAGAACTATTTGATGACTATTGAAAGGATTCTAAGATATATTAAGGGTACTGAAGAGTATGGATTATGGTATAAGAAAGGAGGAAAATTTGATTTGAAGACTTTTATTGATACTAGTTGGGATAGAAGTATTGATGAAAGAAAAAGCACAAGTGGTGGAGCATTATTTCTTGGAAAAAGGTTAGTCTCCTGGACAAGAAAGAAACAGAACTACATTTCTCAATAAAAAATAGAAGCAGAGTATGTTGCTGCAACAGTAAATTGTTCAAATATCATATGGTTCAAACAACTGTTGTCAGATATGAAGGAGGAAATAAAAGAACCAGTTATTATCTACTGTGACAACACCAGTGCTATTAACATTTCAAAGAACCCTGTGATGCATACCAAGACTAAACATATTGTAATAAAGTATCATTTCTCAAGGGAATTGGTACAGGACAAGGAAGTAAGGTTGGAATATGTGAATACTAAAGAATAAATTATAGACATATTCACAAAACCATTACCTAAGGATGCATTTTTATATATTAGAGGAAATCTAGGGGTGATTTCCCTAACTGAGGCTCTCTAATGGACAGATTAGTGGTGCATCAAACGAGCTACATAACAGAATTAACATGTCGATGTAGATATTCAGAGCTTATTTCATATGAATTAGTACAAACATGTACATTACAACTTCATTGGATATATATCAAATGGTGTCTTTGGCATTGATTGTCAAAGAGGGAGAGATTACTGATGTCATAAAGATTAGTGATGGAGAGATTAATGAGAGAGGGAGAAAATTTATCAGAAACAAAGATTAATGTAAGAGGGAGAAATTTGTATGAGAATAAAAAATAGAGATTGTGATGACAGAGGGAGTTTTTGGATGAGAATCAAAATGAATCTAAGGAAATTAATAAAATTTCATTCTTATGCTTGTTTCTCTATAATTGTTTGTATTATGACATGTTGTGTTGCCATCGATTCCAAAGAGGGAGATTGTTGATGACAATTATTCAATTGTGTATTGTCATGGATGTTTACGCAAATGTAGTGATGTTAACACAAATCTCAATCCTATCCAAGCATAGTCAGGTCATGCAAAACACTCTCAGGCATTGAAGAAGACCAAAGTGATTTGTAGTTCTAACCAAGTTCACTCAGGAATTACAGTGTTGGTTGGGCGTTGAAGGATTTCAGTGTTAACCGAGTTAAATAGTTAGTGTCAGCCGACTAACAATAGTTTACATTTTATGTTTAAATGGTTATTTGTAGCCGATAGACATGAGTTCTATTATTTATTTGGAAGGTTATTAAGAATTAAGAAAGCGATATATGTGTTTATGACATGAAGAGTGAAGGCAAAATCAGATGGGATTCTGATTAAGGACAAAACACACATAGCTGCAATAGAATATCTGAACAGTGACGATCAACTAATAAAATATAGAACATAGATCTGAATCAGCAAAGCAAGTTTCTTATCAAAATAGGTCAATCCATTTTTACTCTCTAACAATTGTAGCAGTGATCAAAATCTCTTAACAGAGCAGACTTAACAGTCTTTTGTAAATCCTCTAACAAGATGACATTTCTACATTGAAGTGTTTGAAGACCCTTAACAAGGCCACTCCTTATGGGGTGATTAAATCCTCTAACAAGGTCACACCTAATAGTGTGTTATTGTAACCTTTAACAGGGTTGGCTCCTTACAGGGCTCACTTCAGAAGAGTGAAAAAGAGTGACTAGTTGCAATTGGTGGTTTTTTCCATATTGGGTTTCCACGTTAAATCTTGGTTTTATTTGTGTACATGTTATTTTATTTATGGTTTATGTTTCTACAATTAATTACTAAAGGATAATCATAGTTCATATCTTAACATTTTCTATGTTAACTGAGTGACAACATAATATCTGTGTTTACTGAGCAACAAAAAAAAATTTGTTTAAGACATCTAAGGGACTTGGATTTGTTGTGTTAACTAATTCACCCATCCCCTCTCAGTTACTCAACTCATTTCCAACAATTACACCATATTCCCGCATTTCACCCTCTTTGTTTCTCTTATGTAGAAGGTTGATCTTGGTTTTGTAGGTGATCCTGGGAGATCAAGTCCATCACTAAATCTTAAACTCTACCACCTCATCTTTCACAAAATGTTTGTAAGGAATATCATCTTTTTGAGAACCTTCATGATACTCCAGCTAAGATATTTCTTTGATATTTTATTGAAACTTCATCTACATACCATGGGATGCTCCAAAAATCCTTACAAAGGGTATTTGTCTCACCTTTTTCTAGACCAAATGATGTAGAAGATTTTCTCTATTGTATGCATGAAAGAAAGATAACTATTGTGTTCTCACAACATGAGAAACCTTGTTTGGAAGCTCAAAATCAATATGATTCCCTCATTCTTAGAGTGATTATGAATGGTAGTGTCATATGAAATACCCTAGTTTTTATTGGCTTGGGTCTTCATGTTATTAGCATTAACTTATTACATAACATAAAAATGGATACCTCCCTTATTCAACTGAAATATCTTTGTAGTCATTACTTTGATAAAATTGGTAGATAGTTGTTCAGTATAATTACATTTTATATTCAGGCAGGTCTTGTGATCTTACCTACTCCTTTCCATTTTATGCCTGATACTCTCATATAAAATCTTCTTCTGGTTAGACCATTGATCCCTGCTATGCAAATGATTCCTTCTATTCTTCATTGAAAATTAAAATTTGTTTATAATAACAAGATGTACACACTAGAAAATGAGAAAAATCTATATAATGGTGTCCAAAATGTGGTACCATTTTATCTTTCCTTAATAACATGATTACTTGTACAAAAAAATATCCTATGGATGATGTTTTCCTATAAAACAATTGCGGTCTTTTAGCCTTTACACTAGTGTTTCACAGAGAATAAAAGTTCTTGAATTTTAAATAGAAGCATTGAAGGGGCCTAGTGTGTCATTTTTTCAATTTTATTCTGAGCCCATGTTCTAACCTCTTTTCCTTCAACACATGTATTGATGATGATTGGGGCTATTTACACTTTATTCTAGTTGAAAAGTAAGAATGATCGCTATCCTCATCACATTTCAACACCCATTAAAAATCCTACATTTCTTTTGGTAAAACCATTGGAGCTCATTTTAAAATCCTTTATGAACACCAATACACAAACAAGGTTTATTATGTGTGCAACAAAGTGTTGAGGGTCATGATAAAAATACATTGTAATTTTGTTAGGAAAATATGTCTCTGCCTTACATTTACATGAAATTACTATTTCTAACAACTTTAAATTTGAGCATTAATTTTTCCTTTTTTTTTTGAAAGATTTGAATTAGATAGATAAGAATGCTAGTTAATTTTGTTGCAAGATCATGTGTATATGTGAAGATATTAAATTTTTCATTTTTTAAGTTGCCAAAGAAATTTTACATACACAATTTTTAATACCTTAGAGTCTCCTAAATAGATTAAAAGTTCCTATAAATTTGCAGCCATTTATAACTTGAAATTGAATGCCACATGATTTCTTATACTTCAAACAATTTGTCAACCAAACACATTGTTTGAAAGATATGGCCTCCAAAAGTTATTGATTATGGAAAAGATAGGTTTCGAAGGGATCTAGAACCCTTTTAACAATAGATTCTTAAAGAAAACCAGATATGAAAAATTAGCACCAACAACCAAAATAAGACAGTCTACCTAAAAGAAACACAAGAAAAACGACATCCCAAAGCCTGAAAAAAACACAAAACAAAGAAGAAAAATAGAAAAGATAGAAACATGATATGCTAGGTTTTTAAGGGTCTCAACAAACTCTGCTTCCAATTGGATCATAAGAATATCTTCCTTCGTCAATTGAAATAAATCTCGAGAGGGATTCCAAGCCTTTCTTTTGAGGTTGGCCATAGTTCTCTTGTTCGGCCTAGAGTCCCCTTGACCTTTCTATTTTTCTAAATCTAAGTCCATAACCATCTTCTCTTGTTGCACTTTTTCCAAATTATCTACCATTATTTACATCATCTCTACAATGTTCTTAATTATCTTGTGGCTCTGATTCATTATGGTGTAAAGTAAATTTTGGATGTTCTTTGCTTTATCCTAAACCTAAGAAAACTTATCCCCATGATTCTTCTTAAGTTTTTCAATGGCCTCTAAAGTCTTGTTCAAAAAGTCAACAACAGATTTCTTGTCTCCCTCTATCAACATAACATTACCAGCTTGCTAAACCTGAGAGATGGTAGTTGTAGTGACCTCCCTAGTAGCATGGCCACTAGTATTTCTAGGAACAAAAGACTCTATATCCTCTATTTCTCTACTCAATTCTCTTTATTTAATCTATAGCTCCTTTAATTCATGGAAATCCCACTTGAACACATGCTCAAATATTCAATAAAATTATCTCTCACCATACCTACAACATTTGATAAGTTCTCACTACCAGAATTAAAGTGATAAGAGACAACATTAAGGTTATGGGGAGACTTAGTACCATCCTCTCTGCGAAAACCAGAATGAGGAATTTTGGAAATGGGGGAGGAATTTCCCAGGGCTAGGAGGGGAATGCACGACCACATCCATGAATTTCTGATTACCTTTCTTGATCACCTTCCCTTTTTTATGTAAATCTGGGGGGACACAGACCTACCTGCTCCCTCTATGATAGTAGAAGTTGAATTGGAAGAAAACACAATATCATTCTTCCCCCTTTCCTTTAGCCCCAATCCTAGGTTTACTTTTGGCCTTCCTTTTATATTTTTTAGGAGTGCATTATTATTTCTCAAAGTCTATATGCTCCTCCCCTCATACTAACCAATAGACCCCACTGCATTGGTATCCTCATCCTCAGACACCAGAAAAAAATTAGAGGGGATAGGGAGAGTCTTAAAGTGTTAATTAATGAACACAATTAGACCCCCATGCAATACCATATACTTATCCAAATTATCCCTAGATCAGTAATACTTGAACTAAGAGATGACAACAGATAATAAGGGAAAGAAACCCTAGTCTTATGCTTGAAGTGTTTTAAAAAACAAAATGGCAGCCAGAGGCTCTAATAAATGACCATCAAGGGTAATGTATTTCTTTATTAAATTTATGAGCTCTCTCCAAACTATCTTGATTTTCACAGTTTCATAGAAAATCTTAGGTTTGCGTTCAACCTCATCTTATTCCTTCTTATACCTAGAGAATTTTAGCACCGCCAACTCAGAATACTTCCTATCCCTATAGGATTTCATACCCTCAATTGATAAACCCATCACCTCCGCAATTGTATCCTCATCAGTGTTGAATTTTCTTCCATGTAGGGTAATGCTTCCTTCCTTCCAATGTCTAGAAAAATACTCTGTGATATTTGGGATCCACCCATGGAGTCTCTCCAAGAAGCGAATCTACCCTCACTTCTTAAGAATCCGCTAGATAGTCATATTTTTATTTAACTTATCACATTCCATAGGTTTGGCACAATACATATCACCACCCATTTTAAACTCAACAAAAATCCAAGGCTTTCTAAAAACAAAATAGACTGAGCACCATACTTAACTCAAAATACCCACAAAATGTGAGAGGCATTATAAGATGGATGTCATTTTTATAGTCAATTTTTGTAAATGGTTTTGTAATATCATTATATAATTTCATGAATTATATTTCCTATATATTAGGTGCATGAGATAAAGGTGTTTCTTAAGAATTTGATAGTTGTTGAGTTAGCTTTGGATCTGTGTTTGGTGATACTCCTATGAGAAGATTTCTTTGCAAGTATATTGTAATATTTTGTTAATTTCTAAATAATGTATTAGATATCTTTTGGAATTGGGGGTTTTTTCCTAAAACAAATTTCCCCATATAAACCACTATCTTTGGTATGCATGTTATTTATGTTTTTTTATTTTTTATTTTTGTAACTATTGTAAAGATCTAAGAAAGATTTTACATTACCGTTCTCCCAAGATTAATGTATGAATTTCTCATGCTACCTTATTTTCCTTACAATTTTTCTAAAGATAATTTTGGTTTCTAACCTCCTTGTTCAAAATCTCCACCCCTATTGTCTATTACATCTATTTCATCCTCTCATCAATTTTCATCACAATAAGAGTATACCTTGTTTGATTTTTTCAAGACAACTTGATTACTCTCCCCTTGCTCAAAAAATGGATAAAACATATGAAAAATAATTCTATTTATATCTATTATCAAATGCATTGAACTTTCACTAATGAATGTCAATTTTTAGAGTGTAAAATTCAACAATTCATTAGTTGTGGTATCATTAAATGAAAAGTGATGATAAATGACACCTTTTTGCTATCTCTTAAAAGTAAAATTTATTTCCTATTATGTTTCGTTTAACTACATAACATTTTTAGCTTAGGTATTGGGGGATCATTTTCATGGTAGTATAAATTAATGTGGAATTATACTTGACTAGCAACATAATATCTTATTTTTTATTATCTCTACACTAGGGGGCTATAATACTTCTAAATCATTTATTTTTCTTTAGGATTCACTTTCCCATCAATGAGTCATATATTTTAAAAATATATTTCCTTTCTTGCATATAATTGAGGACATATTCCTTGTTTTAAAGTGTATATATTTTAAATAATCTATCCATGGTGTTTAAATTATACAACCCTTCAACAACAATCCACTCTACTAGTAATAAGGAAGGTGTGTTATCTTTACCTCCTTCCCCTTTTCATCATGTTAAATATGTCATATTTATTAATCATCTCCTCTAGTTATCAAAGGTTGATATATTTATGAAGACATCTCATTCTCCTTTTTTTTGGGAAATATATGTATCCTTTATATTTATACTTTTTACAAGATATCTTTTTTTACAACTATCTCTTCCATTCTTTAAGATTCTATTATTTCTTTATTAGAAAAAATGAGTTTTATTAAGGATATCACCTTTGTGTTGAAGGTGTTTATCCTTGATGTGGATCTCTTTACTACTTAATATATCAACATGGAGGTATGTGCTGCAGGTTTGATAACAATGAGTTATTGTTTGAGCTAGTATGGTTTTCATTTAAACCAACGTGTTATTGTTATCATTGGTGACTATTTTGTGTGCAATATTGTTGAGAGTCTTGCTTTGAATTTTTCTCCACACATTCTTCATATTATAAATATAATAATTTGGTTTTTCTATTTTGGATCACACTGTAGAGGAATCGGCATTCGTGTAAGTATGACACTAATTGGTAGTATTCCTTGCATGAAATGAATTCTCTAAATTTCTCCACAATATTATTTATGATATTGTGGTTTTGTAAATGAGATTTTAATGTCCTTATCTTCATTCAATTTAGTTGGCATGAGCTTTGAGTTTCGAAGGCAAGGTTTCAAAAATTAATGGTGGTCTTACTGTAGGTTTGGTTGAACTTTTGAGTTTCCACTTTACTTAATTATCTCAATGAATTTAAGATGGAATGTAATGTATATGATGTTTATTTTGGTACTAGTTAAGGTGTGTTGTGGTCAACTTCTCATTACTTTCCATTATGGGAATGTCTAGTGTCAACCTAATTTAAATTGTGTTTGGTAAAGATGCTTATCCAACAGTGGGAGATTTCACAACTAAAATGATGTTATAAATAAAGGATGAATTGTTGAGGAAAAGGTGTGGCATGTGTGTTTTATTGTTCAATTTTTGTGAAAGTGTGTGAGCATACAATGAGGATGTATGAAAGAGGATTTATCTCTTTGTATATATGAAGCGATACAAAGTGTGGTGTTGAGAAGCGTCGAATTTCATTTGTTAACTATCAAAATAAGTTATCCAAAGGTATTTATGGATAATTTAGTTGAGTTTCAAAAGTGCATTAGTTTTGGATCTTTCCACTATTATCCTTCTTCATCTGGGTAGTGAGCCCTTCACCTGTGATCCTTTATTCAAGAAATCATCCCTCTAGTAGTGATAATTTCTTTGTAAAAATCACTTTAATAGGTGTCACTGTAATAGGTGTTCAAATATATATTTGAGAATTATTCATCTCCATGGATTTTTTCTTAACATAGTTTTGCATGTAAATCTATTTTTTTATTGTGTATGGAGATTATTCTTTTCTATGTTCTTTCACGTTTACATCTTCTAGTCGTTAAAAATATAAGGATATTTTTTTTGTGAATTTGATTCAAGGAAAGTTTTAAAGTTTTTCTTGACAACTGATTCACCTCCCCCTCTCAGAACTATCCTGTGCATTTAAAAATTTGTATGAGAGATTTGGTTACTTGAAGAAGAGCTTAATTGCCTAAGGAGATCCTAATGGTTAAAAACTAACACTCCTTATGTTTGAAGGTGAAGGTTCAAGTGTATTTGATTTATCCTTGTTATAAAACTTGGAAGGATATTGAAAAAAAATATATGAAACTAGTGAATGGGGTGAATACTTGATGTAGGAGCGTCTTTGGATTCTTAGAAATCTTACATCAACCAAAAATATATGGTATCTTGTTTGATTAGTCTATTGTTTTTGTTAGCGGATAATCTATAATTGTTCTTTTTGTTGCAGTGACTATAGTTTGTTCATGGATTCGTGTTGGTCCTTGTCCTATGATCACACCTCATCTGGATTATTCATGCGTGATATTTTGTAGATTCTTTATATAACTTTCCTGTTCTTCTTTTTCTTAGCCAGTCATTGTGTTTTCTGATCATTTTCTGACCTTCCGATTGGAATCTCATTGTCCGAGTGTGACAGCTCAGTGATATGTTTTAGGTCAAATTATTTCTACGACCACGTATCTTATTTCTATCATTGGAAGTTTTTCTAGATGATTTGGGTCCTGACCTAATTGTTGTAACAATTTTTCTCTTTATTAGGAAAAGTGATATTTTATGGGCTGACCTGATGTTGTGATTGCTTTATAAGCTTATGGACTTATTCCTAAGGGATAGGTGATTTTCATAAGATTATTTGGTGCTATCTAGCTAGGGTTTGTAAGAGGTTTTATAATCATAATTAGACATGTATGCTTGGCATGTGAGCCTACATGTTGCAGATACATTGTAAATAATTTTCTAAGGATAATAGAAGGGTAATCTTTCATTCTATCCATCTTGGCTTGTTGTTTTCATTGTGTTGTATTGGGTGCAAGGATCAGACTAATCTTTTGAGATTTCTCCATCCTTGACTTCATTAACTGGTATAAGAGAAATTTTTTAAAACATAGGGTTTTCTTATGTGGTGGCGGTTGAAAGGATTTGTCCTACAACTACTATGGATTCTGAAGATGGCTAGGAGAAATGCTAGAGGTGGAGCTAGGAATGTAGGTCTAGTGGTCTTAGATTTGTTGAGACAATTTTTTTCCAGATTGGAAGTAGTAGAGACTTCTTAGAGAGGAGAACAACATATAGAAGATGCCATTGCTGAAGAAGGAGATGAAAAAAATTAGGAACTAGCAGTAGAAGGGGAGAACAATGGGGCACAACCATAGTTGAATCCTGAAGAAGAGAATTTCATTAGCACATTGAATAATGTTAATAGGAGACCTCATTTTAATCCACCTAATTATCATGGCAACCTTGATGCTAATGAGTTGATATATTGGATCACAGACATGGACAAGTATTTTGAGCATGAAGTAACTAATGAAGAGAAGAAGGTAAAGTATGTGTGCACTAAATTAAAAGGACATGCATCCCTATGGTGGGAACATTTACATGAAGATCGACAAATAAGTGGTAAAGATAAGATCAAATCTTGGGATAGGATGGTGAATAAGTTGAAGGCTAAGTTTTTTACTGAGAACTACCAAGTAAGTTAAATTAGAAATTTGCAGAATTTCAAGCAAAGAGACCTAAGTGTTAAGAGTTATACTAAAGAATTCTAAAGTTGAACATCAGATATAGTCATATAGATGATGAATCTAAACAATTGTTTAGGTATCATAATGGTTTGAGGATGTCTATAAAAGATTAAATTAGTCTATTACATATTAGGAGTGTGGAAGAGGCTTATACGTGGGTCTTGAAGCCTGAAGAGAAACTGATCAGAAAGAATGAACAAAGAAAAAGAGGTAGAGGAGGAAGATTTCAAAGAGGTAGAGGTAGATCTTCTGCAGACTAGGGAAAAAGTGAATCATAAATAAGGACCATGATCAGTATAGGAGAAATGATAGAATTTCCTACCAGAATGTAGGAAAAGGTAGTGGTGAAAGGAGGAAATTCACTAGCACTTGTCTCAAATTTGGTGAAGCAGGACATAAAGCCTTTGAATGCAAGCAAGGTAACTCCAAGAAGAAGGCATAAGGTAGTACAAGAACATCATGTGCTGATGAAGATTTCACCAGTTCAGTAAACATTAATCAAACAAAGGGTGGTGCAAACTTTATGACTACAAGAATCCTATATCATAGAGAAAAATAGACGGATTCTATACAGAGGAAGAATTTGTTCTAGCTGATGTAAGGTAGAAAACAAGGTATTTAATGTTTTCATAGATAGTGAAAACTTTGATAATCCTGCTTCAGAGGAATTGGTTGAAACTAAAGTGGTAGAGGATGGAGAATCCTAAACCCTATCATATTGCATGGATACAAGATAAACATAATGTACTAGTAGTTCTTGTGAACAATGCCTAGTCAAATTAAATATTGGGAAGCATTATGATGAGGTTTTGTCTGATATTATTCCTATGGATGTGTATCATATCTTGTTGGGTAGACCATGGGAATATGATTGGAAAGCTATGCATGATGGTATAAGAATGTATACACTATTTTTTCTAATGGGATAAAACAAAATTTGTTACCTTTAGATGAACCATTTAAGAGTGAAGTATGTACCTGAGCAATAATTTTTCTAGTGGATGGCATGAAGTTTTTGGATTCAATGAAGCATAATAATGCGTGTTTTTCTTTAGTAACTAAGGAGTCTAAGAAGAATGTCTTGGAAGAAGAGAATTCTAGAGAAATCATTGGATTGTTGAATGAGTATGTTATATCATATAAGATAATGTAGCTTATAGATTTCCAATGGGTAGAAGTATTATTCATTGCATGGATTTGATACCAAGGGCTAGTTTGCCTAATAAAGAAGTTATTAGGATGATACCGATAGAGAATGAAGAACTCAATAGGAAAGTGCAAGATTTTTTGCAAAGATGGTTGATCAAAGAATCTTTGAGTCCATGTGTAATGCCTCTAGTGTTATCACCTAAGAAGGATGAACAATAGAGAATGTTTATTGATTCTAGAGCTATCAATCAGATTAAAATTATGTATCAGTTTCCTTTTCAAAGGATGGATGGCTTGATGGATTGTTTGATTGGAGCTAAGTATTTTGCAAAGATATAATTAAAGAGTGTCTATCATCAGAGAAGGTGATGAGTGGAAGACTACATTTAAAACAAATGAAGGATTGAATGAATGGTTGGTAATCCCTTTTGGATAGTCTAAAAAACCTTTTATTTTCATGAGATTAATGAATGAAGTCCTAAAGAGATTCTTGGGTAAGTTTTTCATTGTGTATTTGGATGATATATTTATTTTAACTAACAAAAAAGAGGAACATCTATTACAAGTTAAAAAGATATTGCAATGAGTAATGGAAGAGAAGTTGCTGATAAACATCAAGAAGTGTACTTTCATGAAAGAGGAGTTAGTATACTTGGGATTTGTAATATATGTTGAAGGTTTGAAGATGTATCCTTAGTAATTGAAATCCATTGATGAGTGGCCTACACTGGAGAATGTTGGAGAGGTAAGATCATTTCATGTGTTGGCAAGTTTCTATCAGAAGTTCATCAGGAAGTTTAATTCAATATGTGGAGCGATGACTGAAACTATGAGAGGAGATAGAAAGGAGTTCAAATGGACACATGGAGAACAAAGGAATTTTTCATTATTGAAAATGAAGGTGATAGAAAAACCGTGTTGGATTTACCTGATTTCAATAAGGTATTTCAAGTAGACTGTGATGCTAGTGGAAATGCAATTAGAGTTGTCTTGCCGCAAGAAGGAAGACCTATTTCTTGTTTCAATAAGAATTTGAATAATTCTAAGAGAAGGTATTTAGTGTATGATCAAGAATTATATGATATAATCCAATCTTTGAAGAAGTGGAGACATTATTTGTTACCTAAGGAGTTTGTACTGTATACTGATCATCAAGCATTGAAGTATTTGAGTAGCCATGGTAAGTTGAATCAGAGACATATGAGGATTCTTAATGGATTTCTTAGGCTGAGGTTGACCACTTTGGTTTTCCTTTGTGCCTAGAAAAGTGAGAGTCTCACTTTTCAAGTACTCCAACTGTTTGATGCAGGAGCACCTTAGGATTCTTACAAATCTTGCATCAACCAAAAATATTTGGTTTCTTGTTTGATTAGTCTATTATTTCTATTATCGGTCAATCTGTAGTTGATCTTTTATGTTGCGGTCACTACAGTGTGTTTGTGGCTTCATGTCGGTCCTTATCCTATGATTTCACCTCATTTGGAGTCTTCATGTGTGAGAATTTGTATATTGTTTGCATGACTGTCATGTTCTTCTTTTTCCTAGTTAGTCTCTGTGTTTCCTGATCTTTTGATTGAAATCTCCATGTGCGATCATGGTAGCTCAGTGATACATTTGAGGCCGACATTTTTCTATGATCGCATATAGTTTTTCTTTCATTGGAGGTTGTTACAAATGATTTGGGTCTTGACCTATTTGTTGTAACACGTTTTCTCTTTATTGGGAAATATGATATTTTTTGGCTGACTTGATATTGTGATTACTTTATAAGCTTATGGACTTATGCCTAAGGGATAGGTGGTTTTCATAAAATTATTTGGCATTATTTGGTTAGGGTTTGTAAGTTGTTTTCTTAACATAATCATGCACGTATGCTTGGTATGTGAGATGGCATGTTGCAGATCTATTGTAAATGATTTTATGACAATAATAGAAGGTTGATCTTTCATTTTATCCATCTTGGATTTTTCTTGGCTTGTTGTTTCTGTTGTATTGTATTGGCTATAAGGATCAGACTGATCTTTTGATGTTTCTCCACCCTTGACTACATCAAGTGGTATCAGATTAGATTGAGGACTATGAAGAAAATGAGAAGGAAAGGTATGTTATTTTTCAGTACTCTTTCTGAAAATGAGTTAACAAATGTTGTATCTTTAAAAACTGCTCACAAGGTTCGGAAGAAGTTATAAAATACTTATGAGGGAGATGATATGGTCAAACAAGATAATTTTCAGAATGCTAAGGCTAAATATGAATATTCATGGATAGAAGAAGATGACAGTATAAAAAGCTATTTGTAAAAGATAGATGATGTTGTGAATTTGATCAAAGGTCGTGGTGATGACATACAAGAAAATAGTGTTGTGCAAAATGTATTGGGAACTCTTACTAATCCCTTTGGTTCTAAGGTTTCTTATATAGAAGAATATTATAATCTGAATAAGTATACTTTGAGAAAGATTTTGATGAGATTGAGGAAAAATTTGTAAGAATAATGAAGAAGAGAACCAGAAAGTACAAAGGTATGTTTCCCTTTAAATATTTAAGTTTTGGAAAGATAGGTCATTATGCTTCTAGATGTCCTGACAAAATAATGAATAGAAAAAATATGAAAAGAAAAGGAAATTTTAATAAGAAAGCGTATTATGTCAAAGAAGATGCAATTATTTCTGATAATGAATCTTATTATGAAGAAGGTGATGAAAGCTTGTTCATGGCTATTAAAGAAGAATCTTGTTCTACTAACCCTAGCAAAATTGTTCAAAGGAAATATCTAGAAATTGATACTAAAATTGCAGATACTCTGAATTCTTCTCTTCATGTTGGAAGAGACAACAATAAATGACTTTTTGATAGCGGGTGTTCTAACCACATGACTGGTGGAAAGTGTATGTTTGTAAAGCTTTAAAAGTATGATGGAGGTGTTGTTAAATTTGAAGATGTTCAAACTACTAAGATAGTTGGGATAGGTTCTAATAGTTTTGATGGAAAGAATAAAAACGATAATTTTTACAATGATAAACGATTAAATCATAATATTTTGAGTGTTGGAAAAATGTGAGTGAATGGATATAATTATTTTTATTAGGATGATAGCTGTGGGATGAGGAAAAGATCTAAAACTATGATTATTGTTGGAAAGAAGAAAGATGGAAATTTTTATCAGTTGAAGACTGCTAGTCGATATTGTTTAATGTCTTAGATCAATGAGAGTTGGATATGGCATTAGAGGATGTGTCACATTAATTTTGGTAATTAGGAAAGGATAAGTTCGATTCAAGCTATGAAGATCTATTGAAGATTACAAAGCCTACTAATAATATTTTCAAAGAATGTCGATTTGAGAAATAAACAAGGAGGACTTTTAAAGTTACAAAACAATCTTCTACCAGAGTGTTGGAATTAGTGCACAACGATCTTGTGGTCCAACAAAAAAAAGAAGTGAACAAGATTACATCTACTTTATGCTTTTAATTGATGATTACTCTAGAATGACTTAGGTTACTTTCTTGGAAGAAAAAACAAAATCTCTAGAGAATTTTGATATATTCAAGGCTATGGTTGAGAATGAGACAGATAGAAGAATCAAATGCTTAAGGTCTGACAGAGGAGGATAATTTAGTTCTAAATATTTTAATACATTCTCTTAGAATCATGGGATATGCAAACACTTTCCTACTCCTCAAATGCCACAAAAAATGGTGTGGTTGAAAGGAAGACAAAAATGATCCAGAGAGGTGATAGAACAATGATAAAAGAAGATAACCTACAATAAATCTACTAGAAAGAAGCAATACAGACTGGAATATAGATACTTAACAGAGTTCATATCAAAAGTATCTTCAAAAGCCATCCTGTGAGTTATGGTATGAAAGAAACCCTTATGTGAAATATTTCAAAATATTTGGAAGTAGGTGATATGTCAAAAGAGAGGAAGAAAATATGGATAAATTTGATACCAGATCTAATGAGGGCATATTTGTCGGCTACTCTACTAAAAGAAAAGCTTACATATAATAAAACAAGAAACTGAGAAGTATAGTTGAAAGTAAAAATGTGAAGGTTAATGAATGCATTCTAAGGATTAGAAATGTCAAAGGTGGATATGGTTTAAATGAGTTAACCGAAAAAGAAGGAGAAGAAATATAATAATGAAGAAATAGAGGTGAAAAATGATACAAAATATACTTTGGAAATTGCTCCTAAAAATCCTATGTATGTGCAGAAGCATCATTCAATGAAAAAATTATTGGAGATAAGAATAGAGGTGTCATCACAATAAGTAAAGTTGTTGATGAACATATTAATTTGTGCTTAGTTTTAGAATTAGAACCAAAGACTTTAAAAAAATTTGCAATGATCACAATTAAATGAAAACCATGAAAGAACAATTGGATTTGATTGAGAATAAATATGCATGGAAATTGGTCCCAAGACCAGTTCATAAGAACTTATTCTTTCCATACATGAGGGATTTTCAAAACAAAAATTTTTCTCAATAAAAAAATAGTAGAAAAATATATATTTAGCAAAAAATTACAAAAAATATGCTCATCAATCTCGAGTGTCTTACAGATGATATCCATAAAGGATTCAAAATAATAATTTTATTTACATGTCAAATTATAGTTTTCATACACAGATATGGAAGGTCCTTAAAAAGTAACTTTTAAATATTGGTTCTTAGATTCACCTCGTGAAAGTAAATTTTTATCATCTAGGTAATAAATTAAATTATATATTGGGAAACTATACTTTGAGTCCTACATTTCCTATTACTGACTTCTTTGAAGATTCAATCTTTAAGTACTTTAAGCATTTTGGTCAATTGGGATGAATTTTGAAAAAATAGGGAATACAATTCAACTTTCTAGCCAAAAAGTGGACTCGACTTCTTCCTGGCATCCATATATTATACAAGAGAGAATGTAAAGCTAACATAGAGAATAAGAATGCATTGATGAAATATGGTTTAATATGCAACATGTATTCCTTATATAGGAACTGTATATTGGGGTATGATAACTACACTTGATAAAAACACTAGATACATTATTAAAATATTAAATTCCTAGATAACTAAAAGTAAATGAGGTGAACATGGTAGTATTATAACTAAATTCTAAAAATAACACATAATAGATATTCTTCATGTTAATGTTTGTAGCTTCAGTCGTATGATCATTAGAATACATATAATATATGTTGATTAATAATATAATATATATGTTATATTATTATTAATCATATGAAATTTAATATTTAATATTAAATTATTAAATTATTATTCTTAATTAATAATTAATTGATGAAAAATTATAAGATTGATTAAATTATAATTAATGGGAAGAGGCATGTCCTTTCTTATAAATAATAATGAATAAACATATCCTATGAAGGGTCATGTCTCTCCTATCCACATTCCCAATATAAATGAAAGAGAGATTGTTGCATTTGGAAAACACATACAACATAGAGTGCTATTACATTTGCAGCTATCCTAAAACTTAACATGGTATCAAAGTCAGACTGAAAATGCTATCTAGAGTAGTTTGTTGATGGTGAATGTGTGACTGTCTTAGAAAATACAGTCTCAGTAAAAGGACCATATCTCACAAATCCACTGTTAGATTTCGCTAAATTTCAGATATGTTGGTGAAAATCTAATTTTAGAGATTCTCACTGAAAAGATTAGTTAGAAAGTCTTGGATTCAAAAGGTATGATGAAATATGTATGGGTCTATGTGAAATTCCTGAAAGAAACTTTCATTAAAGAGATATATTAATTTGTTATGATCATGGTCAAGAAATAACAAAGAAGCATGCATTCAAGGAAGGGTGTCTCTTTCTATAAAGAAAACATCAATTATATAGTGTCAGCTCTCTTGAATAAATCATGTCATTTCATAAGAAGACATGGGAATTGTTCAAAGATATAAGAGTCAGAATTATACATTGTGGGGAGAGAATAATAACCAATGTTACATTTCCATGCTTAGTGTGGGGATATAATTCAAAGTGGAAATGTCTCTCAAATAATATGATAAGGTGTTCTATGATTTGATGTATATGGACATTCATTGAAGCAACTTGTGTCAAGGATGTTGATGTGTAGATAAGTATTTATTATCTTGAATATTACATTTATCTACTTGTTATTGTCTCTCTCTCATCTGTATTTCTATAAATATTGTAAGAGATATATGTCTTGATCTTTTCTAGAGATGATCTTGCAGGAAAAAGAAGATTAGATTCATAGGGAGTTTGAATCTTCAAAGGTAACTTTGGATGAGGAGATAAAAGATTGATATCAGACTCAGAGTGAGTTTGACACTTCATCTTAAGCAATCCTGGATGATCAAGAGATTAATATCTGCGCAATGAGTTCTTCTCTATGAGAGAAGTTCAAGGTGAAATCTCTTGTTTTCACCCTCTCTACTAAGGCATGATGGATGTCATGTGTGTGAATCCATATTTTTTAATGGGCCTTCCCCTGTGTAAATCATGAGGAAGTGACGACTTCCAAATGATTATCACTTGTATTTGTTAAAGTTATTAAAAGGTGATGATCTTACAATAAAATGATCTTCTATCATGATAAACATCTTATGATGGATGAAACTGATCATGATAGATGATATAAATGTTCCTATGATAAGTGTACATTATAATATGGACATCTTTTGAGTACTTGGTGGACATCATGTGACTTGATGTTGGTAGGCCATTACTCTGAGCACTTGGTGAATATCATGTGACTTGATATTGTGCAGGCTAATGCTCCTGATATCATGAGATGATATCTTTGTAAACTTTTGAGTACTTGGTGGACATCATGTGACTTGATGTTGGTAGGCGATTACTTTGAGCACTTGGTGAATATCATGTGACTTGATATTCTGTAGGCCAATGCTCTTGATATCATGAGATGATATCTTTGTAAACTTTTGAGTACTTGGTGGACATCATGTGACTTGATGTTGGTAGGCCATTACTCTGAGTATTTGGAGAATATCATGTGACTTGATATTCTATGACAACTACTCCCAATATCATGAGATGATATTTATAAAGACTTTTGAGTTATGGTGAATATCTTGAGACTTTATATTCTTGGTCAGACCATATCTCTCATATCATATTGAGGTGATATCTAAATATTTTTTGAGTTATGGTGAATATCATGAGACTTTCAATATTCTTGGTCAGATCATATCTCTTGATATCACGATGAGGTGATATCTTCTCTCTTAAAAGTAATGGATCTTTTGTGAATTCTATTTTGATGAATTTTATCTTCCCTAACTAAGAGGGAGTGTTGATGTTTTGTGTAGCTATGGTAAGGGTCATAAGTGTTGACACGGGAGACCACTACACATTTTGTTTGATCATCCTCCCTAGCTAAGAGGGAGTGTTAATATTTGTAGCTTCAAGTTCAGTCATACTATAATTAGAATACATATAATATGTGTTGATTAATAATATAATATGTATGTTATATTATTATTATTAATCATATGAAATTTAAGATTTAATATTAAATTATTAAATTATTATTCTTAATTAATAAATGATTGATGAAACATTTTAAGATTGATTAAATTATAAATAATGGGAAGATGCATGTCCTTTCTTATAAATAATAATGAATAGACATGTCCCATGAAGGGACATGTCTCTCCTATCATCATTCCCAATATAAATGAAAGGGATA
>MU226589.1:1621716-1639562 GCA_018584345.1 Thuja plicata | reverse complement strand
TATCATAAATAGAATCAAAGGGGGTATCTTGATCCTCAAAGGGAGTAGCCATCTAAAAGAGGAAATATAAATCTTAGATACATGTTCATCATCAAATAAAAAATAAAAAAAGAAACCACTCATGAAACCTTTATCATGTGTAGGAATAGTCAAGTTCACTAGTTCATATAAGGGAATAAATGCACTCCTTACACTTAAGATATTTAAGTTAGTTAATAATATTAAAATAATTAAACCAATCGTTTAAGCTATTGAAATTTATGTTAGAAATAGGCTAGAATAATGCACTCAAGTAATTATACAAAATACATAAATAAATGGTAGTTAAGTGGAATTGAATCAAACGAATATATATTGCATAGTTTTTTTGTAATTGATTGATTCAATACAAGGAAAAAAATAGTAGTTAGACAAATAATCCATTATTTAAAATTAGAATATGATTCTAGGTCACTTTTGCAAAAATGAATGATATTTTTACAACTAGTATACAAACAATCTACAAGTGATTGTAGGGGTAGTCATATTTGCTAGCTTGCATAAGGGGATAAATATAACCTTCATAGTTAAAATATCTAGTTTAGTTCAAAATATAATAATAAATAAAATAATCATTTAAGATGTTGTAAGCTATGTAAGAAATAAAATAGAATAATGAACTCAAATATTTATACAAATAAATAAACAAATGGTAGTTTGGTGAAATTTGAATCAATGAAATATATATTGTATAATGTTTTTAGTTGAGTGATTAGTATGATGAAAATAAAGAGTAGTAGACAAATATTCCATAATTCAAAAATAGAATATCTATAATTTGAGGATAATTTTACAACTATAGATATAACCCAAGTTCATGTATATAAACTTTTGTGCACAAATCGTTCTTAGCTAAACTTTAATATTTACTTTTTAACTTATGTTATTTTTTATGACTTGTTTAAGTATCAAAATGAGTTAAGATTAACCCTTAAATAGAAATACAATGGTAGCACCTTAAAATTGCATGCTTTGTATGATACATGACATCTAATTAGAATAGCCAAATTAATCACAAATTTCAATTTAAATTTACAAAAAATTGAATTCATTTTTATATCATGAAATTGTCTTACACCTATCATTCAAATTATAGAATTAACCTTAATAGTAAATAGTCTAATTAAAAATCAAGACTAATCCCTGAATGTAAGTGCTGATAGAATTAGTCAAATGAACTTGTATCCATTTAGTCTGTTGTAAATTTGATTTCAATTGAAAGAAAAGTAAATAAGGATTATTGAAAATCTGCATATGCAAGGCAATTGCCATGACCAGTGGCTATTGAAATGTAGATGGACAGGTTGAATGAAATGAGTTAGTTCTTGCATGATTGTACCTCATGGTAGTTGTTTACACTAGACTAATACATACATTAAGAAGAAATACAACCACCTAAACCACCTATACATTTATCATGACATAAAATTTCAATACCAATTAATGAACGCACTTGCTATGCATGTTCAGCAGTACTAATCGAGGCATCATACCCACTCTCCAATCTCTCTTTTGAGATACAGACACAAGTTTCTTCAAATTTGAGTAACATGCCCATTTTTACTCAGCTGTCATGCTTCAAACATTTCTGATGACTTGGAGTAGCGCAGCTTTCTTTTCCAATTAGACTCACTTCTTTTACATGTGGCTTCTTTCCATAGCCATACAGGGCCCAATAGAGAGCTGCAACCAAGCACCATTTTGGAGCATGTCTTCTTCTTCTACAGTTGGGAAGGTAATATTACCATTTCTGCCTTCCAAGGCTATAGAATGCTTTGGTTTTGACCTTGGCTCAGTTGTGGGTCTTCTTATATAATCCTTTATTGTTCCAGTAATGTGTCCATTCCCAACCCTTGTCACTGTTCCTTCTGACTGGGAGGATTGGAATCCAGCAGAAACAAATTGAAGCTCTCCCTTCTCCATATTAATCATAGCTTGATGGTCATCCAATTTATCAGAATGAAACGGTTTACCTATAGATGAGAAGCCAGATGGGTTCAGAGTTTCATTGGAAATTCTAGTTCTCACTCTCAAGGCAGGAAGACTTGGAGGATCGATACATCCAAAACTTGCCCTCTTTTTGGCTGCCTCGCAATCATCTTGGTGTGAAATGAAGCTCTCCACCCTAAACCATTAAATAAATGTCAAACAAACCCTAGTGACTTATAAGCATGTATGAATGAATTTGATTCTAAAATTATACTGTTGAAAAAAAAAAAATTATAAAGATACACCTCCCAACTCATGATCAAAGTTCCAAACAATCAAAAGAACAAAGATTGAGATGAAGCATGCAACCAATTCAACTTGGGATTGCATTAGACTGGTTCTTTCTTTGTTTGCTTTTAACTGCTCGTAACCCATCAATTTAGATTTGATGATGCAATAACCTAGGAATATTAATTACTTACCTTGAGAATACCCTTCCACAATCACATAGGTGACCTCTAGTCCCACAAGTTTTGAGGTGAGCTTTATAGTCAGACTGAACTGCATATCCCTTGGAGCACTTTTCACACTTCCATTGCTTCTCAATGCTGTGTTTTCGCAGAAAGTGTTTCTTGATACCAACCAGGTCTCCAAGAGCATGGCATGGATCGTTGTGAAGGCATGTTGGGTGGGGGCACACGTACACACGCTTGCGAGGTTCAGCACTGCCCTTTTTCAGAAGCTTCCATGGAACCTTGTGGCTGCGCCTGTGCATCTGCAGATTTTGATCTCTCTGGAAGCCCTGGTTGCATATCTCACACACAAACTTGTCTGATTCCATTAACGTTTTGGGAGACAACGCCACCACCTCTGCATCCGGATCTGTGCATCATAAAACGAATTCGCCACAATCAATATCAGAACTATAAATGAAATTTTCACATCTGTATTCTATAACTTCTAGGTTTTGAGTATGTAACATTTTTTTTATATCAAACATTTATAATAATATTCCATGATTCACCACCACCATCATCATCATCATGTATTATTGTCTTTATGTCTGAATCATCTTGATAAACAGATCATAGAATACATCTGAAGCATTGATGATAAAAAGAATTACATGTGAAAGAAATCCAAACATTTTATTATACTATATGCATAGTCAGTCAAGAAACAAAACAAGGGAAGATTTTGTAAGTGATAATTCTTACCAGGTGTTCCTGCAGGACGGCGTTTTCTGTTGTTGTTGTTGTTGTTGTTACTGGAGGAGGAAGAGGAAAGCAGAAGAGGAGGCAAAAATCTAAAGCCTGGAATGTCTTGAAGATCAAGAGACTCCAAACTACTAGAAGCCGTGCTTGAAGGGAGTAAGTCCATCATATTTAACAAACAGCAACTATTTTAAACGATTATCTAAATTTTTTGATGGAAGATTTTATATCATCTATAAAGATCTTTTAACTATCGATATAAACACATAAATCAACAGATTGAAAACTTCTTCAACTGAAAACCATAAATTAAACTCACTCCCTTCTACCCTCTTGACCCTTCTACCCTCCTATCAACCCCAATAGATTTGCTTTGCCATTAAGATTGGCTCATCTGAAGCCTGCTATAAATACTATGACAAATTGAATAGTAAAATCACACCCAAGAGAGGAAACCCACTTCATTGAAGTTATTGACTATATATCTCGATCAGCATGCCTTTCTCTTCATATTAGGAATCAACCTCGACGGAAAACAATCCAAAGTAGTGGATTATAATCCCAACAGAGAAACCCAAGTCTCTGACAGGAAGAAGGGCAGGGCAATATGTATGTACTTTTTACAGATTTTATCCTCCCACGTAACGGATTGGTGTTCTGGCGGCCGAGCTTCTAAACTTGAGTCAATCCTCTCCTCGTCCAATGCCTCATAACTTGTGCTTTGCCCCTCAGCTCGGCTGCATCATTAAACCCTAAACCTGGGGCGGCGGGTCAGTAGAAAATTTGCTTCCCACACAAAACCATTTGTTACACCATTGCAATTACCATGCCGACAAAACCATCGAATCACAAAGAAATGGAGGGACAAAAAGCAGCTTGAACGAGGAGAAAAGCATTCTCCTAAATGACCATTGCACGTGTGTAGATCAATTTATTACAAACATACGGCAGCCTTCGAGATTCGACACCGATTCCCCACAAAAGTGTATGGAAACAACATTGAAGTTGGATTAGTTTTATTATATTTTTTACAATTTGTTAGTGTATCATTTCATTATTTTTAAGATAGGATGGAGTGTCTATTTTGAATCAATTTTTGAGATCATACATCAAAACCTGACCTTAGGGAGGGAAAAGAAAAGAATGGTCTTTCTATTGTCTACGATACCAATCATATATTTTTTGGTTTACAAATGGTGGCAGTAATGAAGGCACCTAACTTTAATTATTTGTTTTTGGGTCTACATATGATGATAGCAATATGTGACTACCTTATACTTGTTGTAGGAGGCACCTAACTATGCTACAAACGGGGCATATATACTCTACCCCTTATGGGATTGGAACTTGTGACCTCTCTTTAAAGAGCACAAGTTCTCTACCACTAGGTCAACTCAGGTTGTATCTCATTTTTATATTAATATTTTAGATCACATTCTATAATCCATCATCAAGATGTTAGAGGGTTTCTTTTTTGCATTAACATTTCAGATCATGCTCCATGATCCATCATCATGATGTTAGAGAGAGTGTTTCATTTTTATATCAACGTTTTGGATAATATTCCATAATCCATCATCAAGATGTTAGAGAGTGTCTCTTTTTTGCATCAACATTTCAGATCATCCTCCATGATTAACAATTAGGATGTTAGAGGAGTATATGCCTCATTTTTATATCAACATTATGGATCACATCCCATAATCCATCATCAAGAGGTTATAGTGTGTCTCTTTTTTGCATCAATCATCAAGATGTTAGAGAGAGTGTCTCATTTTTATATCAACGTTTTGGATCACATTCAGTAACCCATCATCAAGATGGTAGAAAGAGTGTGTCTCACTTGTATATCAACTTTTTGGATCACATTCCATAGCCCACCATAAAGTGTTAGCGAGTGTTTCTTTTTTTTGCATGAACGTTTCAAATCATGCTCCATGATCCATCATCAAGATGCTAGAGAACTTGTTTCTCACTTTTATATCAACATTTTGGATCACATTCTTTAATCCATCATCAAGATGTTAGAGAGTGCCTTTTTTTTGCATCAACATTTCATATCATGTTCCATGATCCATCAACAACATGTTAGAGATAGTGCGTCTTTTTATTATATCAATATTTTTGGATCACATTCTGTAATCCATCATCAACATGTTAGAGAGTGCATGTCTCATTTTTATATGTACATTTTGGATCACATTCCATCATGCATCATCAAGATGTTCAAGTTTTTTTTTTAATCAACATTTTAGATTATGCTCTATAATCTATCATCACAATGTTAAAGAAAATATGTTTGATTTTTATATCAACATTTTGGATCACTTTCGATAATCCATCATCAAAATATTAGAAGGTGCTAAGAGAAATATAAATGAGGCCATGGAGAGATTATTATTATTATTTTTAAATGATCCCAAGGGCGTTGAGTGTTTGACGCTTGACGGTTGGTCATGAACCCTAAAATGGTCTCAGAGGACTTGGCTTGTACATAGATCTCTTGCCGAGCACGTCAACTTCGCATACGGATTGGTCAGAGAAATTTGCTTTGTGCTCATATGGGTTCTGCAAGGGCCTAGATTTTATTCCATCTTACGAATACAAACAAAATTCCTACGCAGGCTCTTTTATTTTTTAACTTGGATTCCATGAAGGAAAGTAATGTACGTTTCGATATGAGTGTGAATCCCCACCAATTTTTGGGGACCATTCCAGTCGTGCTCTTACTGTTTGAGTGGGTTCCAATTTCCAACTTCCATCTTCAACCCCACTTTTTTCTTTGACTCTGTTTCCTCTTTCCAAAAGAGATTTTTGTGATTTTTGTGATAGATTTGACTTCACGGAGCATTGAAAGATGGGAGGAGATATGTTTATGGAATATTTGTTAAAAGCACTAGAGTTAGCAGGCGATACGCTTCTATCAACCCAAGATTTTGATTCCTGATTACATGTACGTGGGGATGTGGTGGACATTAATATGGATTGTTTAATCCTCTCCTTGCTTTGTATAGCATTATCAGCTTTGACGACTCCTTTTTCTTTGTGTCGTATAAAGACAAATGCTTTAGAAATAATATCACTTTTCAATTCACGTGCTTTGCTTTATGAACACATCATGTAAGATTAATCCTCTTGGTAAGATATATACAAAATCATGATTTAGAATTTCAAGATCATGACATTTGAAAAGAAATCAAAGTTTTTTAAGATTTAGAAAAAGAAAACAGAATTGGTTTAAGTCAAATAAACACTACCAATTCGATTATACTAATTTAAGAATTATATAAATATATAAATGAAATTGATAGTGCGGGTTTGGGTAGTTAGTTTGGTTCTTGATAGGAGATGTTTTCTTTTTTAATTTGTATATGATAAATTTGATTTTAAATATTTTTAATTAAGTCAAAGAGAATGAAGCTTTTAGAGATTGATCAAGTACATATGATCCTCATCTAAGATATATGGTTTTGTAATTGTTTTATAGTATTCTTTTGGTCTTCAAAAAAATGTTTCTCTCTCCTCTTTGAAACTAATGATTCTTATAAACATTGTTAGAGTTTTGTGGTTGAATAGAAAGATGATTAGGCTTTTCCTTTTGTCTTGATGTCAAATACATTGATTAATTTAACAATTTTGAAAAAGTCGATTCAATACTTGTTAATATGAAGGATTATCGATACACATATTGTCATTGTGATCTCAAAAGTTAATTCTTTTCTTTCAAATCCTAGAGTAGTTGAATGATGTGATGTTCTAATATAGAATGGATGGATCTGAAATGAATTAGGCTTTGTCATTTTGTACAATTGCAGAGTACCATAGTTTGAGAAGTTAGTGCTTGATTCCATAGGTATTTGACTATTTGAAATTAGGATGAATTGGACCCATATTAAATTTAAATGTTAAGATTTTAGGATTTAGACTACATGTGTGGTTCTAAACTAGACTTAGAATCAACACCATAGGTTTGAACTGGAGTAAGGAATAATAAAGGTTTGATTTACATTCATAGGGACTCAAGACCAAATAATATACATGTTTCATGTTTATTTTAAACATAGAAGTACCCCACATGGAAACTAATCTATAACATTTAGTATAAAGGGTCACATTGAGGTGAAAAAAATAGGAAAAAGTGCTAAGGATGTACTTTTTATCCATATATTTGGTGTCTACTTTCCCTTTTTTTGAACATTTGTGAATGATGAATGTCAAAGTAAACAAGCAATCAATAGGAAAGTGAATGAAAAGAACATATAAAAATGATATGAATACAAATAGTGATTAAACTTATCCTCATAGTGATATCCATATGATGAAGTCTACAAACATAAAATTGCACAAGTCAATTTTGATAGAAATATAAATAGGGATGGATAAGTTCTTAATAATGTAAAAAAAAAAAGATCTTTTTAGAAAGAGAGATATTGGGCTACAAAAGAACCATGATAACTAAAATTAAATTGTTGCAAGATTTCAAAAGAGACGCCAAAATAAATTTAGTGAGTATACGCATTCACTCCAATTGGTTGCATCTGAATGATGTGATAAATTAGAGAAGAGGAGATAAAGTAGGATATAATGTCATGACCATGTTAACCTCAAAAAATATGTAAAAGATTTCATATATCATTTTAGAAATAATTTAAGATAAAATGACAAGATTTAATTAAAATGAAGAGCACAAAGTAATGAATTTATTATACCATGAATGCATAGAAGAATGATAAACTCAATTGATATTCAATCAGAAAATTTGCATTACAATCTAATTATATTTTTAAAATTTTTATTTGACCATATCAAACCAACCTACATAGGGGAACAAGAAACTATTACCTAATTTTTACATCTATTTATTCTAATATAATGCTAAAATTAATGTAATATTCAAACATTCCCCCTAATTAAATTGATTTTATAAAAAATGTCAAACAATGAAAAACTTTATCAAAAACCTCCAAGAGACTTTGATAAAGTGCCTTCACAAATCCTCGTCACTCACTCAAGAAACACTAAAATGACTACAAAAATGTGTTGAAAACCCAAAATACCTGAGAGAGGAGAGGAGAATGAGTATTCCCTTGAACTTATTAAAAAATTTAACAAACTATTCACTAAAAATTAACTTAAGTGCAAAAATGAAAATAACAGAAAGCATAATAATATAACACTAGATTTATATGTAGAAAAACCAAGATGTAAAAAACCACAAAGAGGATGAAATCTCAAATATTATGTAACTGGTTACAAGGGGTGGCTCACTACCGGAAGGGGCTCACTACCTGTAATATAGCCACTCACCGCTAGAAGGTGGCTTACAACCAATATTACAATATTGAACGAGATTAGGATTGCATATATCATATACAGGAGATACAATTCCACTGAGGTACATAATCACTTTCACATTCACTGTTCATTCGTTGCTCTACAAGATTTCTTTTTTTAATTTTCTATCTTCATATATACCAAAGATATATATATAAGATACATATTTTTTTGCAAGGCAATTGAATAGATACTATCTAAGTATTCTTCAAGTTGACCCAACCAAAGAGGAATAAACCCAAAATCCTTTACACGCTAGTGCCAAAATAATTCTTACAAAACCAGGAACGTCGACCAAAAAAATACTTTCCCACAAACCAAGAGATGAGTGGGAACAAGGTTACCTTTATACTTCTATTATCTCGAGATAAGATCAAACCAAAAACTTAATTCTCCATTATGTAGGTAAACAGGGTACGTAATTACCAAACCTAGAAAATAGTGTCGTAACCTAAGATTTCAGATAAGGATGTTAGATCAAAGATAACACATCATCCCATTTGAAAACTTACATGAACATTTTTACGATACCAAACTAATCTAGATCTAAACAAATATCGAACCATGCTAGTCCCATAATAGAATAAGATGGAATCAAGTCGTCGGACCTCCAAACTAAAATAGTGATATCAAGACATCATTCTGACAATCTCCTCTTTTGTCATTGATGGCAACATGTAGGTACAAAATTGTACCTATGAAAGTGTATATTTGTATATAATATTTGAACATATAGATTTTTAAATTAATCCTATTCCTTACATTAATCTTATTACCATATATACATCACTCCCCCTTTGGAAACAATTGCAAAGGGCGAACTCCAAAAGGAACCCAAAAAACTAAGAACAAAACACAAAGTCACTCTAAGGGAAAAAATAACTAAGTAGAGGATTGTTTGATCTTCTGAATATGTGCAGTCCACGCACCTTTATTGTTGTCGCTGTGTTGAATGTTAGAGTAAAAATGTTATTTAACTTAATTAATTTAATCATATTGATTAATTAATTAAGTCACATTTTTTTCTTTTTCACTTAAGTTAAATTTAGGAAGCTTTAGTTTGCATTTAATAGTTCTTTTATTTTATGCATACATAAATTTAATAATTCTTTTATTTTATGCATGAATACACTTACTAATTATTTTATGTTAAGCATGCATCCTTTAGGGTTTGCTTTAAGGTTTTTGATCTCATTTTTTACAGATTGATCTCATTGTAATTACTCGTGCTGATTAATTAAATTCCAATTATTTATGCACTTTATTATTTGAGAT
Source organism: Thuja plicata (assembly GCA_018584345.1). Lineage (NCBI taxonomy): Eukaryota > Viridiplantae > Streptophyta > Pinopsida > Cupressales > Cupressaceae > Thuja > Thuja plicata. The sequence goes on along the minus strand of MU226589.1, from coordinate 1,629,771 downwards.
TTTTGTCTTGTATATGATAGGTTATTTACATGTAGGTGATTAATGGGCTTGTGGGAATTCATCAATTCTTGAATTCTAATATGGTATCAGAGCTCCAAACCTGATGCTTTTTGTTCATGAATTTTGAGATTTTTCTTACATCGATATTTTTGTGCATCTTGGGATATTTGAATCTCATCATCAGATCTAGAAGGTTTTTGAACAATATAGATCTTGGGGTAGCTAAAAAATCTGGTCACTTTTGCGCAAAACAAAGATCACCAATTCCCTTAGAAGGGCCAAAAACCCCTAAATCCATATAAATTTTTATCGATTTTAGAGAATGTGAAAATTTGAGCACATTTTTGGGGTTGCACGCTTTACAAGGTAGATTTGTACTAGTGCTGACATCAACGCTATCATAGAAAAAATTGTGCACGTTTCTTCCCAAAAATACAAAAAAGGACGCATTTACATGCATAATTAGTTTTTATAAAAGTTTCACTTTTTAATATTTAGTTTTTTTTAGAAGAAAAAAAACTTTATTATTTTCCTAGAAAAGTACATGCTGTAGTAATACTGAAGTCATCAGGATGAAGGCAAAATTTGATGACCATCAACTTGTCACAACTTGACCATTTTGTCATAAAAAGTAGTTGTTGGTATTTTTGCAATAACTTGTCCATACAGTATCAAATTTACAGCTTGCAAATGAGATATTTTTTGAAAGTTGATTCCGAGCCAGATTTATTGGTGTAGGTGGGGTTTTCTATTTTTTTTCATTTTATAGGTTTTTTTGCCACTGAAAGTCAAAGGTTATTGTTTCCTTCTCAGGGGCATAACTTATGCATCTAGGATCTATTTTTGGAAAATGAATACGCGTTGGAAAGGTGTTTCATTGCTCTTTCCAATTTTGCATTCAATTCCATCATAAATTTTAGTAGGTACATAGAGATTATACATTAGTAATTTTTTTGTTTTTGCACTTTCCAACTTTCAAATTTGTGCTAGGGTTTGGGTTCTTGTAATTGGGGGCGGGTATTTTTTTCTCTATTTCACATGGTAGAACCTTCTTCTATTGAGCGGATTATACCACAAAATTATCACACTTGGAAGTAACATATGACCTTCCTTCTTATGTCAAGGGGGTTATGGTCCTATGTGGATGAGGTTCAGCCTTAGTTGACTCACCCATTTGAGGTCATGAAGAAAAGGAATAGAATGGATGAAGCCATAGGGATGCTTTCTGTGAACAATTTAGATAGTATTTTTTTTCACCTTGAGGGTCACACTACAACTTGGGACATGTGGACCAAGTTTCATGATCTTTTTGGCGCCATAAATCAGTTTCAAGCACTTTAGATTGAGGCAAAGTTGATCTCTTTGACACCGAATTATTTCCATCTATTGAGGATTTCTTGATGAAATTCAAATTAATGTGATCATTGTTACATGGTTGTGGTAAGAACAAAATAGACACTAAGTGCATATTCCTGATACTCTCTCTAAGATTCAAGGTCAATTTCAAATATTTTCCTCTACATTCTACTCCACCATTTATGATTTAAGTCCACAATTTTCCATGCCTACCTTTGAGGTATTCTATGATTGGTTGACACGTGAGAAATCTATGCTCACATAGATGGATACTCATCCATGATCACATAAAAACACATTGGTAGCTCAAACATCTCTAGGGAAGGAGCATAAATAGAAGCCATAAACCATATACCCTAGGAAGGATTCTAGTTCTTAGACCCCCTCTAGCCCACCTTTTCCTAAGGGGGAAAAATCAAACATAAAGAGATTTAAGTGTGTTTATTATAAAATCCCAAATCATGATGAGTCTCATTTCTATGAGAACAAGATAGATGGATATGCAAAATAGGTTTGAGATTTGACAACTCTTCTTATCAAGAGAAAAATTGATATTCCTTCTTGTTCTACTTATCACAGGTCTTCATCATCATCATTCCAAATAGATGAACATGACAAAGGAAAGGGTCATGCATTTCATGCAACCATTGGTCCACACTCTTCTAGATGGATACTAGATTCAGGTGCTTCACACCATATGACATCTTCTCAAGATTTATTCTCATCTTTTTAGGCTTCTCCTACCCCACACATTTTGATGTGGAACATCAATGTTATGAATATATGTGAGAAAATTTCTATTTACATTGATTATGGGGTGATCCCACAATAGTGGGTTACACTTTTTCGGAGGAAGAAATTCCTCACGAATCCGCGAGGTGGGAGGATTTAGTCAGGTACTTTCGATAGAAAGTACCTGATTGTTTCGATTGAAACATTAATAATTTCGATCGAAACTACCTTTTTTGTTTAGTTTCTATCGAAACTAACCTAGTTTCGATCGAAACTAAGTTAGTTTCGATCGAAACTAATTTAGTAAAGATTTTAATGGGATTTTCACCCATATGCATGTTAAATGAAGAACGTACTTTCGATAGAAAGTACTTTCGATTGAAACTAATTAGTTTTGATAGAAAGTACTTTCTATCAAAAGTACTTTCTATCGAAACCCCCAAAATTGAGGCTATCTGCAAAGGCTAACAGAAATCTACAGTTTTCATGGCTTCAGGGCTCAAGCGCGGGGCTCAAATGAAAGAATTGGGACACCTCCTTTTGCATTGCACAAGTACTCTGAATGAGCTTTCTAACGAATACAGATTTGACAAATTTTGAATTAATTAGGTCTAAGTTTTTTGACGTGCATCAGATGTAGGTTTTTTATCAAATATAAACTTCCCGGTTTGACGTTCAATGAAAAATAGTAGAAAATAGAAAAAAAAATTTGAAAAATAACAGTGCCCTCCATTTTTTAGTCTTCTTTCTATCAAAAAAAAAAAATTTGAATTTCGATAAATACACAACAAGTTATCAGTTACGCAGACAAGGTATGTCAAAACTACAGTTGACTCTACTTCAAACGTTCATAAAATATGAAATAATCATGATAATGTCATCAAACCAATTGCATGCCCTCTATATGGATGTTACAAAACCAAATTCAAAAGAATCACATTGATATCTATCTTATAAAAAAAGTTATGTTGTACGAAGTCATTGTACCTTTTTGAAAAAGACGTTTTCAGCAACATAGCAGTTTTAGTGGGAGAAAAAAAAAACCATTAAAATCAATTTAAAAAAAAATAAAAAAAATAAATTTAGAATCTAGACAGAAAATCCTAAAAGACTCTAGTTTACTTTGTCTTCCGATTTCAAATAGTTTAACGACAATATGCATCCGAATGTGAAAGTTTTTCTCAAAATGTAGAGTTCAATGTCCGTTTAGGGAAAAAAGTGTAACCCACTATTGTGGTATCACCCTATGGTTAATTAAATTATGTACTATATGTGCCATATTTATCCTCTAACCTTCTTTGTATCTATTAAATGACTCATAGTGGGATAGGGATGCCAATTGAGATCACACAAGATTAATTGGACATTAGAAACAGTGAGAGAGAAAATATTATTGCAACAAGGTCAATTGATAATTCTTCTTGCATTTACTCTTTCCCTCATTTTGGTCCACCATCTGTAGTGTTGAAGACTCACTCTCTTTCTTCACGATAGCTTGTTGAGGTGAAGTCAAGTTACTTAAGCTTATGTGTTGTTCTTGAAACTAGTTTTATGACTTATAAACCTCCACATCCTACTAAGTTTTCATATGTTTAGCAAGATTCCTCTTCAACTTTTACTGGCATTGTAGCTCCATTTATTGAGCCACCTAGTGAAGGTGTTGAGGGCATATTAGAGGACATTCATCTCCTCTTAGATGACAGATTCATAACATCTCTTATCCCTCCTTCATTGGATATTCCATTATAGGATTTTCATGCATTCTCTTTTAGCATCATCCTAGCCTTCTAGTTTTACCTCACATGCAATGTTTTCCTCTTCATTTTCCATTGCCTTTATTTCTTCCAGAGCCACATTGGTTTGATCATCCACACAAGGGGTTCTATCATTCTGGGGTGGCTTTGGAGTCTTGATCATCTCTCATGGTGGGGTTGGTTGTACTTATGGTCTTGAGAGAGTCTCTTAAGACATTGTATTTGTACCCTTTTTCCCATCTCTTTTTGGATATGAGTTTTCGTCCTACTGGGTTTTCTTATTTTTCTCTGCTTTACAGAGATTTGGTTGTGATTAGGTACCTCGTCAGGTCTTTTTGTCAAGACCAAATCTCACTCCCTTTCATGTAGTTTCATTCATGCTCTTATATTTCTAGCTACTCCCTAAGTTTATCTTAAGGGGACGTTTTAGAGTAAAAAGGCTATTTAACTTAATTAATTTAATCATATTGATTAATTAATTAATTAAGTCACCCTTTTTATTTTTTCACTTAAGATAAATATAGGAAGCTTTAGTTTACATTTAATAATTCTTTTATTTTATGCACGCATGCATTTAATAATTCTTTTGTTTTATGGGTGCATCCTTTAGGGTTTTCTCTAGAGTTATTCGTCTCCTTTATTAGGGATTGATCTCATTGTAATAATACATATTGATTAAGTCAATTCCAATTGTTTATGCACTTTCTTGTTTTAGGATTTTCTCATGTACATGATAGGTTATTTGCATGAAGGTGATCATTGGGCTTGTGGGAATTCACTGATTCTTGAATTCTAACATTGAATGGAATCCATCATAAGATCAAAATACACCTAAAGAGATGCCAACATGTTTTTTTCTTCATCTGGAGTGTCTGAATCAGAATAAGTGACTTATTGTGTCTTGGAAATGGTATTTTTCATTAGAGATATGCACTCACCACACATTTTTCCTAGCTCATTCAAAGGAAGGATAATGTCAGCCCTTTGTTGTTGTAGCTAAAAGTAGGTATTGTGACTTATTCTTCAATGGTTGATCTTCCAAAATTTGTAAGATCTTGAAAGAGCTGGAGATTCTGATATGCTTGATAAATTTTGTTCTGAATTATGTCAATTTACTTTCTAATACTCTTGGTAATCTTAGCCATTGCAAACTATAAACATATAGTGAACTATCATTAGCAAGACATGCTTGTCCCCATGTAACCAATTGAGAGAGAAACTTGTGTGCATCTACACATCTATCTCTTAGATTCTTTAATATATTCTCCTTCCTTGCTACTTTTTCTTTGATGAGTTTTTCTTGAAGGGAGGGAAATTGATTCTATAATGAACTTTATATTAACAACTTACAATTTTGAATTTTGGGGGAAGAAGGATTGATGGAACAATCATAAAAAAGATTTTGAAGTGCAAAAATTATCTCATCAATCAATTTATTCATTGTGTGAAGATAATGCAACTAATATGGCTTGGAAAAATCCATAATATCTTTTCCAACCTAAAATTCATTCAATAGACCAATCTTTGAAAAATCAATCATTGATTTAGATGAAGTGACTGGCTAGAAAGATATAGGAGAAAAAAGTAAAACCTTCAAGGGTGTTGGAAAGATTGCTACAATGTAGACAATTGTTATTTTTTCATTGATGTCAAACCCTAACTGGTGAGACTATCGATGTATGTTTAGGAACCTTATCCATTGATTGATGAAGATTTGAAAAGAATGGGATAATAAGAAGACCAAAGAAATGGTTGAGTTATGAGTATACACTAGGTTACTTGATCATTTGGCACTTTTGCAAAGTGATACGTTGTTTATCTAGCACTGAAAGTTCACTGGAAGGTTAATGCTGAGAAAAGCAAAGTCGATGCTGAGGAAAGAGAAAGGTGATGCCGAGCAAAGAAAAGATGATGTCGAGCGCCAGTGAAATGTCGAGGAAGATAGTGAAAGGTCGAGCAACAATATTTTGATTATTGATGAGATTTGAGATCTATGGCCAACATAATTGATTTTATTGGGATATGCATTATTAATTAAGATTGGTCCATATTCATTTAATGCATGGGAAACCATTATTAGCAAATGGATTCAATGGTTAATTAATGACTGTATTGGAGAAGTAAATTAAATGTAAAGATGGAAAGATCTGTTGGATCTGACCTAACCTAAGATCTACGATACAATAAGATGGAAAGATCTGTTGGATCTGACCTAACCTAAGATTGGTTAAGCAGCTATTGTTATTGTAAAGATGGAAATATCTGTTGGATCTACGATCTTGGATACTGTGGTTATTGTTATGGTATCCAAGTGCAAGGAGAATTTGAATGCAAAGTGTTGCATGGTTAATTGACTGATTGGCAAGACCTAGCAGAGAAGGCTGAGAAGTGAAGCAGAGAGAGATTGCTTGACGAATTTCCAAGAAGATCTGAAGTTTGAGATGAGAATGGAGGCCACTCAGTGAATTAGCATTAGAGCTAAAATTGGATCTGGATTTGCAAAGTAAGTTCTATGAATCAGATCACACCTGCTGATTACTTTCTAGCCATTGTATCAGTTCAAATCCTTTAACCAGGTTGACCTAACAGTCATTATATAAATCCTTTGAACAAGGTGACATTCAGATTGGAATGTTCTAAGTCCTCTAACAAGGCCACTTCTAAAAGGGTGATTAAATCCTTTAACCAGGTCACATTTGACAGTGTGTTTTGTAACCTTTAACAGGGTTGGCTCCTCACAGGGCATTACTTCAGATGAGTAAAATTTGGGTAGCATGTTACTAGTGGTTTTTCCCATATTGGGTTTCCACGTTAAATCATGGTGTCAAAATGTGTGAATGTTATTATTGTGTTTTACTGTTAAGTTTCTACAAGCTTATTTCATAACTACTATAAATTGTACACTTTTATTGTTTATTTTTGCCAAGCAGATCTGAGCTGTTGAAGTTGATTTAAATTTTTATATGGGCATATCTTGACCTGAGGATAACTGATTCACCCCCCCTCTTAGTTATTCTAAATTCATATTAACAATTGGTATCAGATTTGTGTTCTCTTGAAAATTTTGAAGGTACTTGGAGATAAAGATCAAGATGTATAAAAGGGATGGACCGAAGATCAACAAGAAAAACTTTCCTGCATGGAAAAGTTTGATGAAACTTCACTTGGATGGTATTGGTGATTCTGCTAAATGACATATTGAAACAGAATATGTAGCCCCTACTAGAGTTCTGAATGCTGCACAACTAAGAGAGAAACATGAACATAATCAAGCAATACTGGAACTTGCATCATCTCTGAACTATCATGAATTTGAGGACATCAAAGATTGTACAAGTGCAAAGAAGATGTAAGATGCCCTTACAACCATCTATGGAGGTGATATGAATGTACTGAGAACCAAATCTGAAATCTTGAGAGGTAAGTTTGATGATTTAAAAATGCAAGAAGGAGAAAACATAGTGCAATACTATGATAGGATAAAGGAAGTTATAAATGCTATTAGAGGAGCTAAGGGATTCATTGATGAAGATACTATAATGAGCAAGGTAATAAGAACACTTCTTCCTATTTATTCTATTATAGTATCTAAAATTCAAGAACTGAGATGTACTCCTAATAACAATTTAACTCTAGAAAGTCTGGTAGGCAGACTTACTGCATTTGAGATGTCAAATTTTGAAAACTATACTCCAAAAGCTGTTGAATCTGCATTCAAGTCACAGATGGTCATCAACAAATCTAAGAAAGGAAATAAATGTATGGACAATGATAGTGACACCTTAGATGATGATCTAGAAGAGCTTGAGGCACTTATGGCAAGAAGACTAGCAAGAGGAAAAGGAAAATTCAAAGGCAAACTTCCTATTATTTGTTTTTCTTGTAAAAAAGTTGGTCATATTGCTGCTAGATGTCTGTGTTAGAATGAATTTAGAATAATTGAGAGGGGAGGGGTGAATCAGTTATCCTTAGGTCTAGATGTAGCGAATAAAAACTTTTTGTACTTCAGATCTACTCGACAACAGTAGCATAAAACAACAACTTTAATCATGTAGTTTACTGTCAATTGGAATTAGCTTGTAGTATCATAACAGTAAAGCAAACCATAAGCATTCACACAAGTTGACACAAGTATTTAACATGGAAACCCAATATGGGAAAAACCACCAGTAACATGCTACCAAGTTTTCACTCTTCTGAAGTGATGCCCTGT
>MU226589.1:1603540-1616355 GCA_018584345.1 Thuja plicata | reverse complement strand
TTTACAACTTCTTTTATTCTACCATAGTACTGAATGACATTTTCACCTTCTTGCATTTTCATTTCATCAAACTTACCTCTTAGACTTTCTGATTTATCTCTCAACACATTTGTGTCTCCACCATAGATAGTTGCAAGTTTTTACCACATCTCTTTTGCATTTATGTAGCTCTTTATATCATCAAACTCAAAATAGCTCAATGAGGAGGCGATCTCCAACATTGCTTGATTGTGCTCTTGCTTTTCTCTTAGTTGTACAACTGAGAGAGGAGCAGTAGGTGGTACATAGTCATGTTCAATAACTCACTTAGCATCATCTCCAATACCAGCCAAATGTAGTTTCGTCAAGCTCTGCCATGCAGGGAAGTTATCTTTGTTTAGCTTGCGAACCTCCTTCTTATACATCTTGATCTTTTTACTCCAAGTACCTTAAAACTATTTTCAGGAGACAAAATCTCTTATACCAATTGTTAGAATGAATTTAGAATAACTAAGAGGGGAGGGGTGAATTAGTTATCCTCAGGTCTAGATGTAGAAAATAAAAACTTTCTGTACTTCAGATCTACTCGGCAGCAGTAGCATAAAACAACAACTTTAATCATGCAGTTTACTGTCAATTGAAATTAGGTTGTAGTATCATAAAATTAAAGCAAACCATAAGCATTCACACAAGCTGACACAAGTATTTAACATGGAAACCCAATATGGGAAAAACCTCCAGTAACATGCTACCAAGTTTTCACTCTTCTGAAGTGATGCCCTGTGAGGAGCCAACCCTGTTAAAGGTTACAATAACACACTACTAGGTGAGACCTGGTTAAAGGATTTAATCACCCCGTCAGGAGTGGCCTTGTTAGAGGACTTATAAAATTCCAATATGAATGTCACCTTGTTAGAGGATTTATACAAATTACTGTTAAGTCAACCTTGTTAAAGGATTTAACTGATACAATGGTAAGAAAGTAATCAACAGTTTGTGATTTGGTACATACAACTTACTTTGCAAATTCAAATCCAATTACAGCTCTAATGTTAACTTACTAGATAGCCTACATTGTCATTTCAATCTTCTGATCTGCTTGGAAATCCATCAAGCAATCACACATGCAACTTTCTACTTCTACCTTTTTCCTTCTCTGCTAGATCATGCTAAATAGTAAATCAACTATGCAAACCTTTTATATACACATACATTCATCCACACTCAATGAATAACCCCTGAGGTTATCATATACCTCTTTGTCTAGGTCAAATAAATCTTTTGCCACTTAAACAAGATCGTAGATCTTAGGTTAGGTCAGACCCAACGGATCATTCCATCTTAGCATTACATTTACTTATCCAAAGTAGTCTCTAATTAAATCTTGAAACCATGCATTAATTACAGTTACCCATATATTAAATGATGTGGATCAATCTTTAATTAACATTACATATCCCAATAAGATCAACTAAGTCGGCCAGAGATCTCAAATCTCATCATTAATCCAATTACTCTAAGTCGGCCAACATCACTGTTTTCACTCGGCAATTTCAATGGTGCTCGACATTGAGCAACTTTTTTCTCGTCACAAGAAACTTTACTCGGCACAAACAACTTTTCTCATCATAAGCAACTTTTCTCGGCACAAGTCAAACTTTCTCAGCATAGAACAGCCAGAAAAACTATATTTGAAAGATAAACAACTAATTACTTTGCCAGAGTGCCAACTGATCAAGTACCCTTTGGATTTCCTTAACTCAACCATTCACTTGGTCTTCTTGTTAAATCTTCTTCATCAACAATAGATATGGTACTCAAACAGATAACAATGGTCTCACCAGTAAACGTTTGACATCAATGACAAAAATAACAATTGCTTGCATTGTCACTTTCCAACAGTCCGAACAAGAATGAGAAGGATGAAAGAAGGGACAGCAAATACAAGGATAGAAAGGATGACCTAGACTACAAAAAGTACAAGGAATACAAAGACAAAGGTAAGAAATCATGCTATATAGCTGAAGAAGCTTCTGACAGTGAATCTGACAAATCTGATGAAAATGATATAGAAGTAGTGTGTGTTGTAATGAAAGATGATTCTGATGATGATGAGAAAATTGCACTAATTTCTTATATGAGTAAAGGTGATCCTTGGATTATTGACAGTGGTTGTTCACATCACATGACTGGTGATAAGGACAAATTTGAAACATTAGATCAATGAAAAGGTGGATATGTTAAGTTTGGTAATGATACACCTTGTAGAGTCAAAGGGAAAGGATCAATTCAATTGACTAATAAGATTAGATGTGATGATGTATACTGGGTTGATGATCTTAAGTATAACTTGTTGAGTGTTTCATAGCTGAACACTTCTGGTTATAGAGTTGAGTTCCATCACAGGAAAGAAAAGATCTATGATGCCAATGGAGAATTAGTTGGAGGTGGTGAGAAAACAAAAGGTAACTTGTTCTATCTAGATTTAGCTTAAGAGACATGCTTGTTTGGACAGTATAATGATGTTTGGCTATGGCATAAGAGGCTATGTCATGTTAACTTTGATAACTTGGTAAGCATAAGTAAATTTAAAAATGTTAGAGGGCTGCCTAAGTTAAAGAAACTTGAAAATGCAATGTGTAAGCAATGTCAATTGGGCAAGATGACTAATTCTAGTTTTAAAAACAAAACTCATACTTATGAGAATATTTTGGAATTGGTTCATACTGACCTTTGTGGACCTATTGGTGAGAAAAGTTATTGTGGAGATAAATATTTTATTCTATTTGTAGATGACTACTCTAGGATGATGAATGTTATGTTTCTAAAAGAAAAATATGATGCATTTCAGTTATTTAAGTGGTACTTGGCAAAAGTTGAAAAGGAGATAGGTAAGAGTCTGGAATGTCTGAGATCTGACAGAGGAGGAGAGTTTATTTCTAATAAGTTTAACAAGTTCTGCAATGACCGAGGGATAAAAAGACATATGTCAGCACCTAGGACACCGCCATAGAATGGTATAGCTAAAATAAGAAATCGATCTATCATGGACTGTGCCAGAACATTAATGATGGAGAAAAATTTTGCATAGAAATATTGGAGAGAAGCTGTAAATACACCTATTTATACCCTGAATAGAGTACAAGTCAAGAAAGGTACAAGTTCTACACGTTATGAGCTATGGTTTTGATATGCACCTACTGTAAGTTATTTTAAAGTCTTTGGGAGAAATTTTTTTATACTGAAGGATAACAAAAATGGTAAAGTTGATGCTAAAGGAGAAGAAGGCATATTTCTTGGATATTCTACTAAGAGTAAGGTGTACAAATGTTTGAATTCTAACACTAACAAAATTTTGGAAAGTGCAAATGTTAGAATTGATGAATATGCAGAAAGAAATGAAGTTGAAAGCATGATTAAGCCTGAAAGTTACAGATCATTCACATATCTTGAAGAAGAGGATTCTAACGAAACTAAAAATATGTAAGAAGGCACCACAAACCTAATCAAATCATAGGAGCAAAGTATTCTGCAATCATGACAAGAGGAAAATTAAGAGAAGACACATGTTTTCTATGTGATTTTGAGCCTAAGACAGTAAAAGATGCTGTGGACAATGAAGACTGGAGTCAAGCCATGAATGAATAAATAGACCAAATTGAAAAGAATAAGACATGGACACTAGTACCTAGACCTGACAACAAAAATGTAATTGGTACTAAGTGGGTATTCAGAAACAAGCTGAATGAACATGGAGAAGTAACAAGGAATAAAGCAAGACTGGTATGCAAGGGTTATGCACAAGAGGAAGGAATTGACTATGGAGAGACATTCACCCCAGTTGCAAGATTGGAGGGTGTAAGAACTCTACTTGCATATGCAGTCTACAAAGGATTTAAAGTCTATCAAATGGATGTGAAGTCTGCATTTCTAAATGGGATACTAGAAGAAGAAGTTTATATTGAACAAGCTGGTGGATTTGTCGACCCAAGCAAGAGTAATATGGTTTGCAAACTGCATAAGGCATTGTATGGACTAAAGCAAGCACCAAGAGAATGGTATGAAAGATTGCACAATTATCTGATGAAGATTGGGTTTGCAAGAACTATTGAAAACAACAATCTGTATTTGAAGACAGAGCAAGGTAAAGGAATTTTATTGGCTGAAATTTTTGTGGATGACATCATATTTAGTGGACAAGATATGATATGTAAAGCATTTTCATAGGAGATGCAAATTGAATTTGAAATGTCTATTTTTGGTGAGATAAAATTCTTTGTTGGACTACAAATACATCGAATGAAGAATGGTATCTATATTACTCAATCAAAATATATCAAGGAGATATTGAAAACTTTTGGTATGGAAGATTCAAAACCAGTGAGTACACCCATGTCTACTAGACAGAAGTTGACAAAGAATGATGATACAAAAGAGGTAAATCAAACATTGTATAGATCAATGATTGGTAAGCTGGAATTTGTTGTACACAGTAGACCAGATATGTCATTAGCAGTTGGAATTGTTGCTAGATTTTCTGCTAATCCAAAAGAGACACATATAATGGAAGTGAAAAGAATTCTAAGATATTTGAAAGGTACAGAATACTATGGCCTATATTACAATTTAGGAATGACAAGTTTTGATGAATAGAGGCCTTTACCATTAATATATATAAAAAAGTACAGTATTCACAAAAAAAGCCTAGGGGATAAAAAATCACCCCGCAAAGTCACTCGGCATCAAGCTAGAAAAAAACAACTATTCATCCAAAAAAACATTATAAGAAAATCCCTCAAGTTGTGAGAGAAGTAGCAGAAGAGGGCAGAGGATCTTTATCTAGCGGATTGCCCCACACATTGGGTCCAGGGGTCTAGTCAGGAGGCAACCACCCATCTTCAATTTATTTCTCCATCTCTCCTTCCTCTCGCATGGGAGAAATTGCAAGGGCCAGGCGGGGGATCTTATCAGAGGGGGTGGGAGGCCACACAGGAATAGTGGCCAAAGGCTAAGCTGTAGCAGTGGCAAGAACAGGAGGCCATCTAGAAGATAAGGCCCTCCTACTAGGAGGAGAGGAAGAGTGGTGATGCCAAGAGTGTGGTGTTCTGGAATGCCTCACAGAGGTACTCCTATTGTGACACCAACCCCAGGGTGGTGTGTGATCAGCAAAGAGAGAATCTAGCGACACCCTGGCAACAGTGCATGGGGCATTACCCCAATGTTGCAGTAACTCCTGTAAGTGGGAAACCTTGAGGGCCACCTTGTCAGCTAGAACTTGAATTTGCATCATGACATTATTACATAAACATGCCTTAGCATAGAGAGAAACATTGATATCCAAAAAGCTGTGAGAAAAAATAACAGGATTGCGGTCTTTCCATAAGGAAAACAAAATCTCCATCCTAAAAGCATGCCAAATCTGGGTAAACTGGGAAGGCATTTTGGGAGAGTCACCAAGCAAAGCCATGTTCCAAGAGAAAGGCTCAGGCTGAAAAGGCATAAAAAAATGTGAATCCAATTCCAACAATTCTAGGCCCGACCACAGAACTAGAAAATATGCATAATGGTATCAGAATGCCCTCAAAAGGGCATTTAGGATCAGGCACACCTAAGTGCCGAAGCCAAGCTCCTAAGGGTAACCCTTGGTAGAGAAGACACCAAGAAAAGTGAGAAATTTTGGGTTTAGTGATAGAATCCCAAATAGTGCAAAAATGCCAGCTCCAAGTGCTCTGTGAGGAAGAGAGATGCCAACGATGATTGAGAGACTCAACCATCGGGAAATGAGGCACCAACCATGAGTATCCAAATCTGGGCTTATAGTTGGTAAATGGTGTATCTGGGTACCATTTCCAATCTTTCCACCAAGGTTTAACTGACTGAATTCCAAGCTTGTGCAGGAGGTGTGGTAGAATAGCAGATACAAGCAAATCAAAAGTATAAAAATCTGGGCGAGTGAGCCATAACTGAACCCGAAAATCATCCCAAGAGTGGAGACTCATGGTGGATCTAGAAAACAAATCCTTGGGTGTTTGAATGCCTCTTTTGTGAAAATGTAGAGCACTAATCCTTTGAATTTTGGCCAAAGGAAACCCTTTCTAGGAAAAGAGTGGGGACCACCAAATATTCTGTTGATTGAATGAAAGCCCATCACGGAATCCATTATCGACCCAGCGAAGCCAGGGTTTAACTGCCTCCCAGGAATGCCAAATGCTTTGGAAACAAAGGTACCTTGGATTTGAATAGGATGTTTCATAACCAAGAGGGTTTGAAAGCTAATTCCTTTCCAAGCCAATTTGTGCAATGGGTACCTAGAAGAAATTTAGTGGCGAAGTAAAAATTTCCAGGCCTCATTGTCAGTGAGGCAATGCACAGTCCACTTCACACAAAGGGCTAAGCCTTGCTTATAGGTATCAAGTGAGCCAAGCCCACCAAAGGCCCAAGGGAGACAACAAAATTCCCAAGAAACTCTGTGAAAGCCATGGTGATCTACACCAGAGGCCCAAAAAAAATTCCTCAACAATTTCTCAAGCTTCTTGTACGAGGCCTTGGAAGGAGCCCAACAGGAGGAATAATAAACATGAGTAGCAGCCAAGACATTAGAGAAGATCTAAAATTTACCAGCGAGCGAGAGCATCTTGGTAATCCAATAGGTAAGCTTCTTTTCAATTTTAGCTAAAAAAACATTCCATAAATCAGTAGAAGTAGCTTGAAAAGCAAAGGGTATACGAAGAAACTAACACATTTCCCCATGCTGGATCTTGAACCAACCAAACTGGGAAAACCAGGGTGGATCAGGATGGGATGACTTTCTATAGCACAAGGTTTTATGCCACTAAATGGTAGAGTCCGAAGCCAAACAAAAAGTGTCTAAACACTGCAAGGCTGCCTCAATATTCTCTTCATCCTCAGTAAGAGTGAGAAAGGAATCATCAGCAAAATGGCCATTAACCAACTGCTGAGTGGATTTGGGTAAAGAAATCCCATGAACACGGCCTAGAGAAATAGAATGAGCTAATAAATAGCCAAAACCTTCGGCTGCAAGAACATATAAGGTAGGAGCAAGAGGACATCCTTGCCGAATGGATCTGAAAAGCCCAAAGGTCAAAGATTGTCTGCGATTAATGTTGATGCAAGCGGAGGCATCTTGAAAAAGCATCTACATAGATTGAATAAATCTGGGGCCAAAACCCAAAGCATTAAGCATAGCAAGAATAAAAGGCCATTCAATGCGATCATAAGCTTTAGCAAAATCAATTTTGAGAAAAAGAGCTTTTTGTTGAGACTTTCGAGCCCATTCCATTCCTTCCCAAACAACTATGATATTATCAAGAAAATATCTTGATTGAATAAAGCCAATTTGCACTGGCCTAAAAATTTGAGGGAGGATGTGGTGGATCTTAAGAGCTAGAGCCTTAGCAATGATCTTGTAAGAGACATTGAGCAGGATAATAGGCCACCAATTGAAAATATCCTCAGGATCCCCAGCTTTGCAGATAAACTTGATGTTGCCTTTATTGATAATATCGACCAGAGATTGGGAGTGATAAGCTTCAAGATAAACCTAATGAAGATCAAGACCAATGGCATTCCAGAGAGTTTTATAAAACTCAAAGGGAAACCCATCACAAATTGGAGCTTTATCATCAGCCATGGCAAAGATAGCTTCTCAGAGATCTTGAAGGGTAAGAAGTTGATCACAGAAAGTACACTGGGATGGTGAAACACATTGGGGCACCACAGCAATGCAATCCACATGAGCTTGGTTGCTGGCAGGTGAAGATCCCCGAGTGACAAAAACCTATTCATAATGATGAACAAAGGTTTGCAAGATATCAGGAATCTCTATGAGGAGAGACTGCCCCTCCTAGATCTGGGTTATACCCACATTGGTTTGACATGCATGGAGACTGGCGAAAAATTCTTTAGAGGCCTGATCTCTGACTTTTAACTAGTACAGTCAGGCCTTGATCTGAGCACCTCTAGCAGCATAGCTGTCTGCAACTTGTTTCTATTGATGCAACTAAACAAGTTGAACTTGCAAGGTCTGATTGAATGGATCAAGGGCTAAGGCCCCCATGGCAACACAAAGAGCTTTGGTGTTAGCCTCATAGGATCAACAATGGTAAATGGCAAGTTGTCGACCATAAATTTGCAAAAAGTGAGCCGTACGATGGATAACATCATTCCACCATTGAATCCAGCCAGACAAATGTGGACGTCTAGGCTCAAGGTTCCAAACCCAATGAATGTGGGCCACCGTAGAAGCATGATTGAGAATGGAAGTATTAAAGAAGAACTGAGTGGTGGGATGACATGCCTTAGTTTTCTTCCATTCAATAATGAATTGAATAGGGAAGTGATCTGAAAAGCTCACATCAGCAAGAGGAGTAACCGGTAAGGCTTGTTTTTTGGAAAAAGAGAAAAAATACTGTGCTATAATCATAGCACGATCAAGCCATTTTCAACATGAATTCTGTCAGAGGAGGCTCTAAAATTAGACCATGTGTGCCAAACACCATCAGTTCGGTGGCGGCCAAGATTGGGATAAAAAAGGCCCAATTTATTACGCATGTAATACCAAGCTTCCCGTTCACCAGCTGTCCACTGGAATGGCAGAATGCCATCCTTGTCAGAAGCCACTTCAACCATATTGAAGTCACCACAAAAGAGCCAAGTTGTAGGTGGCAGAGAATCTACAAGCCAACGCCATAGGTGAGATCTCTCAACAACATCATTGGGAGCATAAACATTAACTATGCCAAAAGAATGATTCTCAATAATGAAGGTGGCCCAAACAGATCATTGCATGGGATCTAAACCATGACTGATTAAAAAAGAATGCCAACGAGGACAAAGGAGAGTAACAACTCCACCTTGACCAGCCTCGTGCTAAGAACAAAGAGCAAGCCTCTTAGGCCAACTAATTTTACAGGCCGCATCAAGCATAAAACCA
Source organism: Thuja plicata (assembly GCA_018584345.1). Classification (NCBI taxonomy): domain Eukaryota; kingdom Viridiplantae; phylum Streptophyta; class Pinopsida; order Cupressales; family Cupressaceae; genus Thuja; species Thuja plicata. Next base: position 1,607,423 of record MU226589.1, on the reverse strand, counting down.
TAAATTTTAACTTCCTAGAGGCATAAAACATCCAGATTACTAACAAGATGACAAACATATCTGACAGAGTACTTTTGGGGCAAGTCTTTAAAACCCCTAACATTCCATGTGATGTACTTCATGAGAAAATAGTTTCATCCATACCATCATCATCCCCAAGGGATGCAAAACTATTAGACAAATAAGAAAAATTGTTCCTAGGAAGTTCCATGGAGACATTTCAGCGCTTTTTTGCCATACCCTCCTGTGCAACCTCAGCATGCCCGTCAGGGCTGTGAGAGTGGCAAAAGATGGAAGGAGTGGAAATCACATAAGTTGCATGAGGTGTGTGAACCCAAGGATGGTTGGTATCCGAATGTAAAATCTCTTTCCCCTGCTGGCCAGGGTTTGAAATGGGAGTAGTCTCAGCATGAGAAGCAACCTGATCCTCCACAATAGGAGGTGGTGGTTGTGAAGAAGAAGTTGAAGTGATAGGTTTAGCCTGTTTGTTCTTGCGGCTGACCGTTACCCAATCATATTTTTTGTTTTCTTCTTTTTTACCATCTTCAACGAGCCATGAACTAGAATCCTTAGGAGGTAGTTTAGGCTGAGGAACTGCCAAAGGGCAATCCTTGATTTTATGCTCTACAGATTGAAAATGGTAGCAAGTGTTGGGAAGGTTGAGGTAGAGCACCTTTTGAGAGAAGATGGTGTTGCCAACCTGAATCTCAACAAATTCTTTAATATCTCGAGAGAGATCGACTTCAATGTAGAGCTTCTTTTGAGGCCGAGGGTTAAAAAAATGGTCATGCTCACTACAGATAACCCTACCTAGCTTTTGCGCAGTGGCATGCATGAAAGGCCAAAAGGGTAGAGGAAGACCAGGAAACTCAACCCACACTGGGACTTTGAGCTTCTTGTCCTCAGACACTGAAAAGTCTCGAGGCCAGCGCTGAAAAACTAAAAGGGAAGCCCTATTATTCTAGGGTCCCTTGGAAAATATAGCATCCACATGAGTGGGATTGGAAAAGAAAAATAGAAAAAAACCCTTGGTGAGACTCTGAATGCCATCCAGGTGGATTCCATGAGGAGTCCAAGGTTTCACCACCCAGTCTTTAATCATATTTTTAGGTGGGTTACGACTGAGAAAGTAACCAATAAGGGTATACATTTCAATCCAAGAACAAGCATCATCAAATTCATGAATGGGAAAAAGAATATCAGGCTGAGACATACCTTGTGAAACACCTTGGGAACAAACTTACGAGGTCTCTTGCTTGGAGGCACCATTGTTATCCATCACCAGAATAGCACCAGCATCAAATGCTGGGTTAGTGGCGTCTGGGGCCATAAATACTAAGGCAAATCCTGCAGTAAATATGGTTTGAAAGGATAGGAGGGCTCAGAATAGCAGCATGACTCGAAACCCTAGCAGAGAAATTTTTCATAGAGAGATGCAAATGGCAAGTTTTAACTCAGAGTCTATACTAATTCTGACTGGGCTGGTAATGTTGATGATAGAAAAAGCACCACAGAAGGAGCATTTCTTTTGGGGAAAATATTAGTTTCCTGGACAAGCAAGAAACATAATTTCACCTCACAATCTACAGCTGAAGCCAAGTATGTGGCAGCAGCAGTTAACTATTCAAACATTGTGTGGTTGAAGATACTACTGAAAGGTATGAAAGAGGAGATCATAGAACCAGTTGTCATTAATTGTGATAATATGAGTGCCATTAATATTTCTAAAAATCCTATAATGTATTCTAAGACAAAACATATAGCTATCAAGTATCATTACTTGAGGGAGCTAGTTCAGAAGAAGGAAGTGAGATTGGAATATGCGAACACTAAGGAACAATTGGTAGACATATTTACAAAAGCAATACCCAAGGATGCTCATGAGTATCTAAGAGGTAAATTGGGGGTGATTCCCCTAGCAGAGGCTAACTAGTGCTGAATGGTATTGTTGCATCAAATGTTTTAATCAGAACACTTGCCACATTGATGCACAGTAAGTCACATTTTTAGGATGCTGCCTAAAATTGTGAAGTAGTAAACAAGAACATAAAAGTAAATAAGTCATACACAAAGATGACAAGAACAACATGATACAAAGATTAGAATAGAAGAATCTGCATGATGAAGATGTCAATCTTTGGCATTGTTGTCAAAGAGGGAGAATTGCTAAAACAACAGATACAAGGGAGATATTACTGAAAGAGGGAGCTGAACAGTAACATAAATTATCAGTGTGATTATAGACATAGAGGGATTCAGAATGAAGCTAAAAACATTAATGAAGATTTGTTCATATTGGGAACACAAGCACTTTTTGGATTGTATAGTAACTTTGGTTGGAAATTATTGTTTTATAGTTTAGTGTTGCCATCAATGCCAAAGAGGGAGATTATTGGAAAGATTGCCACAATGTAGACAATTGTTATTTTTTCATTGATGTCAAACCTTAACTGGTGAGACTATCATTGTATGTTTGAGTACCTTATCCATTGATTGATGAAGATTTGAAAAGAATGGGATAACAAGAAGACCAAAGAAATGGTTGAGTTATGAGTATACGCCAGGGTACTTGATCATTTGGCACTTTGGCAAAGTGATACGTTGTTTATCTAGAATTGACAGTTCACTAGAAGGTCAATGCTGAGAAAAGAAAAGTTGATGCCGAGAAAAGAAAAAGGTGATGCTGAGAAAAGAAAAGATGATGCCGAGCACCAGTGAAATGCCGAGGAAGACAGTGAAAGGCTGAGAAAAAGTATTTTGATTATTGATGAGATTTGAGATCTATGGCCGACATAATTGATTTTATTGGGATATGCATTATTAATCAAGATTGGTCCATATTCATTTAATGCACAGGAAACCATTATTAGCACATGGATTCAATGGTTAATTAATGACTGTATTGGAGAATTAAATTAAATGTAAAGATGGAAAGATCTGTTGGATTTGACCTAACCTAAGATCTACGATCTTGGTTAAGTGACAAAAGATTTATCTGACCTAGATGAAGAGGTATAATATAACCTACTGTGGTTATTGTTATGGTATCCAAGTGTAAGGAGAAGTTGAATGCAAAGTGTTGCATGGTTAATTAACGGATTGGCAAGACCTAGCAGAGAATGCTGAGCCATGAAGCAGAGAGAGATTGCTTGATGGATTTCCAAGAAGATCTGAAGTTTGAGATGAGAATGGAGGCCACTCAGTGAATTAGCATTAGAGCTAAAAATAGATCTAGATTTGAAAAGTAAGTTGTATGAATCAGATCACACCTGCTGATTACTTTCTAGCCATTCTATCAAGTCAAATCCTTTAACCAGGTTGAACTAACAATCATTGTATAAATCCTTTGAACAAGGTGACATTCAGATTGGAATGTTCTAAGTCCTCTATCAAGGCCACTCCTAATAGGGTGATTAAATCCTTTAACTAGGTCACATTTGACAGTGTGTTTTGTAACCTTTAACAGGGTTGGCTACTCATAGGGCATTACTTCAGAAGAGTAAAATTTTGATAGCATGTTACTGGTGGTTTTTTCCATATTGGGTTTCCACATTAAATCGTGGTGTCAAGATGTGTGAGTGTTATTATTGTGTTTTACTGTTAAGTTTCTGCAAGCTTGTTTCATAAGTACAGTAAACTACACACTTTTATTGTTTATTGCTGCCGAGCAGATCTGAGCCTTTGAAGTTGATTTAATGTTTTATATGGGAACATCTTGACCTAAGGATAACTGATTCACCCCCCCCTCTCAGTTATTCTAAATTCATATTAACAAAGGGATCATCCAATATACTATAATCAACATCCTTATTTGTTATGATCTCTCTCTCTCTCTCTCTCTCTCTCTCTCTCTCTCTCTCTCTCTCTCTCTCTCTCTCTCTTC
>MU226589.1:1591160-1603490 GCA_018584345.1 Thuja plicata | reverse complement strand
CTCTCTCTCTCTCTCTCTCTCTCTCTCTCTCTCTCTCTCTCTCTCTCTCTCTCTCTCTCTCTTCAACTTATGGAATAGTGTTGTTCAGAGATACAACAAAACTTTAAGTTTTATCTAGTGTTAATCAACATTTATGCTAACACCTTCTGTAATTGTGTCATTAATAGCCACATTCTCTCTAAAACCTTAATTAGGGACTTCATTGGGCACATAAAAAGATGTACATCAATATAAACACCTATTATCATAAAAAGATCACAAGCAATGGACCTAAGCTTGTCTACAGTTTTTGTTTTCAACTTTTCTATAACTTCTTGTTCATTTTGCATAAGAATAGATATTTGTTTCCTGGTTCTAAATATTGTTTGATTTCATAGAGTGAGGTCCTATTTTCCTTAGAAAGTGACTCCCCAATAGTCTTAAGAGCTTATTTCTTAATTTCTCTATTTTCTTTTATAAAATTATTCTTAAGAGAATCTAACACTAACCAAAGTTCTTGAGGAATATCCTCTTTAATGTTTTCTAAGATAACATCCAACTTAACACAATATTGTATAAAATATTTCACTATAGATTCTTACCTTCTTCATTTGCATCAAGGTATAGAGTACCTATCTATTTTATGTTTCCTTCTTGTACAATAGATTCAAATAAAAATTTTGAATCCAAAGGTTCTTTTATTTTCTTACATTTTACTCTCTTGACTTGGATTCTAAATTGTTCTAGTTCTTCTTCCTCTTCTTCAACATGTGACCCAAATTTAATGTATCCTTTCTTAGGGTTTTCTTTTCCTTTCTTGTATGGAGCATAGGATGGTAATTCCTTCCTCCTTTGCTCCAAAGATTCTTGTGATACCTTCTCTTCAAACAAAGTTTAGAAAGAGATAGATAGCATATCAAAGTTTATGCTAGCTTTAGCTTGTTTAGGTGTAATACCATCTTTCTTCCAAGATTCATGGATGATCTCTCATATCTTATTTTCCATGTCTTTCTTGGTAAGTTCAAGATGAACTTATATGGACTTTTATTGTGCATTTTCATATCTCTTTTGAGTCTAATCCACTAGACTCTCTAGCAGTACCCTAGCCAAGCATTAAAGCACATCTTCATAAACTTCGTAACCTCGAGCTGGAATACATTTTCTTTTGTGAAAAATAGCCTCCATTATACATTTATCTCTATAGATAAACAAAATTAATATCATATTTATACTTCTCAATAATTTGTCTAGGGATCCTTCCCTTCTATGCATCTAGAGCTAGAAAACTAAGAAGAAAGAAGGGAATGCAACCTCTTGAGCATCATTTTATAGAAATATTCTTAAGTATTCTTTAATCTGGTGAGAAATAGACCTATCTGATACCCAAAATAGTCTACCTTGATTGGGTACCTCTTGTAGAAAATAGAAAATAATACATAAATAAATGGTTCCATATTTGAACACATATTTCTTTTCCTTGCACTAATCCAATTTTTCTAGAAATTATTGTTTTAATAATTCACAAAGATCATAGTCATCATTATTCTCAACCATCTCATTAGCCATATTGACTGTCATACTGAAAATAGAGTTTTCTTAATTAATAAAATAAATCTTGTTACTTATCATTAGGGATGCATACATAACAATATTCTCAATGGTACTAATAAATAGAGGGTTTACATCAAAGAATGCCTTGGTTAATTTTACAAATCCTTATTCTTGATGACCTTAGGTTTCGGAAGAGCTCAGGAATCTTTCTGAACACTAATAACCTTCATCAATTTTTTGGTGATTTAACATGTTTTCTCAAGCCATACAAGTTCGTCATTAAATTTACTCATCTTCATTTTTACCAATTTGTTATCATAACATAAATTAGGAAAATATTTCCTTGGAATATCCAATTTATTATCAACTAGGGCACAATAATCAAGTTTTACCTCAAAATCATCTCCTATCAACTTATCAGTCCACAAATTCACTAGCTTGTCATTATTGAATTCTTCAAGCTTCACATGAATGTAGGCCCTAATATATTTTATCAACACAACCCTAGAAGGAACTCTAGAGAGGGTTTCATCAAGATCATTTTCAACTTCCTTGTGTGGATACCTTTGAAAACTTGGTTGATGTCCAACATTGACATCAACAATGATAGAAGTGACCATTTCTACAAGAAATAAAACTCACAAATGAAAACAAATTTGGCTAATAAAACCCTAACCTTGAAATAACCTCAATTGGTCCTTCAACTTTCTTTCACTTTTGTCAAAAACTAACTTAGTAACATATCATTTTAACCTTATTCATCCAATCACAAGTAATGGATGTGGAGAGAGAAAAGAATTAGTTGTCCACCACTTAGTCTATTTCTATGATGACTTTCTAGACCTTTGTATTTAGTCATCACTCAATGATTTTTTCCAGAGTGTTCACATATTACCATGATGTTACTACTACCTTACATTCTTTGGTAGGGGACATAAAATGTTTCATGATTTTCTCCTCCTGATTCAAAGTCATATGCTCTTTAATTATTGTTACCCAAATTTCCTATCATATGAATTTTGGCTACAAGTGGAGAAAAATGTGGCTCCCACAAGGGTAGAGCCTAGCTTGTATGATTCTGCATGTTTTCTAAGATCTTGATCTTGTTCTCTTCTTTTTTTTAGGTCTCTGGTTTACCCTAAACATTTCATGGTAAAACCCTAGTTCTCCATGCCATGACTTATTTCTTCATTACATTTTCGAGTGACTTAAGTTCCTTTTAAGTCATGTACACATTAGCCCTTCTTTGTTTATCTCTTAGTCATGCAAAGGGAACTGAAAATTATATATTAATCAGTGACTTCACATTTTGGCTTTGTCGCGTGATCTGAGAGAGGAAGAGAATATCCTCTTAAGTCATCAAGATTTCACGAGGACCATTGATCAGGTTTCAATTTTTTGGTTGTCGCGTAATCTCACATCAAAAAGGAATATGCTTAAGTGTTTGAGAGATTTAATGCAGACCATGGATCAAGTTAAGTTTTGATGCAGATCATGTGGATGGCATGGAATATCAGGATAAACTCTCTGGTTAAAGTTTTATTTGGCGACTTCGAGCCTGAATTTATCTTTTAATCTCTAGATAGAGTCAGGGTTAAGTTCCTTTCTTCTGAGATTTCATGCTGGCCATCTATTTCATTCACATCTTGTGGTTTGTGCCTATATGCAAAATAGATGTCAACTATGATAAAAAAAATACTACTATTAATAAGCCAGTAAATCTATCTAAATGCAACCCAATGAAGAATACAAACAATCAAATGAAGTAAAAGAACAAGATTTACCTTCACCTACTCTTTGCAACTTGTCTCCATTATTCTCTTAGCTTTGATTTCTTGCTGTTTGAGCTCTTAGAATTCCAATGAAGCTCCTTATCCAAGATGTCACCAAAGTGTGGAGATTTGAGTGAATGTAATGCAAAAATGCAACTAAATGGATGATGGAATGGTGTGGAAATGCTTGAATTCTTGAATGTGATTTGCTTGAATGCTTGAATAAGATTGCTTGAATTCTTGATGGCTTGAATGGTTGAATTGTTGAATGCTTGAATGCTTGAATGCTTGATTACTTGATTACCTATTGATTGATTACATATTTACTTGATTACCTATTGCTTGATTCTCTACTAGATCACAAAGGGGGAATGAGGCTCCTTTTATAGGTTTTTAGAGGACCTAAGCCTAGGTGGCACGATCCTAGGGTGGAGATTGAAAGGTGGAAGATCCTAGGGTTGCTATTGACTTGGTTGAAGGGGTTGAGAGAAAGGGGGATGTAGTTAGAATGTGAGAGAAAGAATAGGGACGATGTTCCTCCTACATTGACATAGAGGAGAAGAAGGTGGAAGGGAAAGACACATGTCAAGTGTCTCACAAAGACCATGGAGAAGAAAGAGGAAGGACTTATTCCTTATGAGGACTCTTGGTAGAAGTGTCCCATGAGTCATCTTAGACTCTTACAGGTGGCTTGAGAATCTCCTTAGGAATAGGGATTGCTTCTTGACTTGGTGTAGGGGAAGACATGTGGTCATGAGACCAAGTCTTATGATGCCACATAGCCCTTAAGAATAAGACATGTGTGGCTGAGGATAATGATTAATTATTAATTAATAATAATTAATTATTTTAGCCAAGGTGATGTGTCAGGTGACTAGGTTCATGAGGTGGACTAGGGGACTTAGTCATATTTAGTGATTGTGTATTTAATTAAATCTCTTTAATAAAACTAATTTGGAGGACTTGGGATAGGAAGAATAGACTATAGTGAATGTATTAAATAAATTAAAATAATTTACTTAATAAATAGAAGAAATAAACATTAATTAAATAATAAATATTTAATTAATTAGTTAATCAACGAATCCATTTTTAAGTGTATACATTTTTCCCCTCTTCAAAATAATGTGTTGGTCACATTGTTTCAAAGAAAAATTTAGCTTTTTGCCCCTACCCCAGACAATGTCGTGAAATAGATGTCATATGCCCCCTCAAGAGATTGATTGAAAAACTTGATGAGTTTTCCCTTTTTATTATTATTATTATTATTATTATATATATATATATATACATATATATTCGGAACATTCAATCAATCTCTCGAAAAAAATCGGAAGAAATTGGGAAAGAAACAGGGTGAATTGGAATGATATCTGTAGGTAGGGTCCACACGGCAAGAAAAATCATTCTACAAGCTATATATAGGGTCAAAGGGTCCATAATAAGCTCATTATGTACACTTGTCATTTGGAGATTGGAGCTTGGAGAGATAGAAGAGGAGAGTTGAGAAGATGTCGTTCCCACTTGCAGACCACCGCTTCGAGAGGGTCAAACGTTTCCAGAGGCCGTTAGATTCTAGAGAGCCGGTAGGTGATCTATCCAGCTTTGTCAGTTTGATTGAATTATATAAGTTAGATAAGATTTGTAGCATGTTTAGGATAGATTGAACCATAGGTTTAGTTTAGAAAATTTGATGTTTTTGGTCCGGAAATGGATGCATAGTTGTGGCACATCAATGTGCAGCAATAAAGGATGTATGCAAAAAAGTTGCGCATCTATTTGGGGATCCGTCGCATACATCATATGAGATATCTAATGTTGTGCATATGTTTAGAAAATTGGCACATCTGTTAAAACTACGCAAACATGAGGGGGTCTTGTGCAAGCATGTCTCTATGTTGCGCATATGTTAAAATGGCACAAGCATTTGTCTATGCTACGCATTTATAGAAAGATTAAGTTTGGATAGGTCAAATTAGGTCAAAATTGATAGTGATAAGACAATAGGATCCTATGTTGGATGTTGATCGATTTGATGTCAAGATAGGAAACATTGTTGCATGGTCGCTAGTAAACCCGTCTTGATTGGTAGATAATTGATAGAAATCATCTGTTGATACATGCGATAAACATGTTTTTGATTGATAGATAGATAGTATAGATAGATCAGCTAGATCAGAACCTGATAGTTTGATTTGTTGGTTGTTGATAATAGGAGGATATTACGGATGTCCTGATGTCATGGGAGAGATATCCCATTACACAAAGTTTGAGATCAGCTCTATCAGAGACTGATAGGGTATTGATCGGCGTGACTGACTTATATCATGTCATCCATACGCCTTAGATTCCAGTGAATCTAGGTATGTTGACGGCGCTTGCGGAGAGATGGCACTCAGAGACAAGTACATTTGATTTTTCGATAGGCAAGATGACTATTACTTTGGAGGATGTGTATCACATCCTTTGACTACCCATCATCGGAGAGCTAGTGCATTATGATTGGCATGGTAGGTTGACAGAGTGCAGAGGAGTGTTTGGTGACGAGGACATAGATGAGTCCAAGATCAGTTGGGAGGACATGGTAGCATTGTATGAGCCTCTACCAGTTGTATTAGATGGAGGGATCAGAGGATACATCTGTCCTGATCGAAGATCACATAGTTTTGTTGTTGGATGGGGGTAGATGTTACAGAGGATGATGCATGAGGGGACCCATTTTTCTTGGGGAGTCTATTTATTAGCCCATTTATATCATGATCTTCATTGGGTGGTGTACCATGGGGGTGAATCTTTATCAGATGGGGTTACACTGATCCATGTATGGGCATGGAAGCATATTTCCATCACATGGCTCACAACTCTCAGATTTTGGGGTGCTAGGTAGCCCTACATATTTCTTTATGCATCAATCCAGTCTCAGCATAAGTTGGGACATTTAGAGTTCTAGAGATACATTTTTGATACTATTGATGTGGTGATATGGAGGCCCTACCTAGATTGTGAGCCTTGGGAGGATGAGTATCAGCTCAGATATTGTTTTGAGTAATGATGGTTGATAGGGAGGACCCCCTATATCATAGAGAGATAGCTGGTGAGCTGGGTTTTTTGATAGTTCAGCCGGATTAAGGGGATGCCCCATGGTGTGACAGGCTTTGCATGGACACACCAGGATGGGTGAGACTAGGGACCTATCGTGTCATTTGAGATTTCTAGGCAAGAGTTTTTGGATATGCCCTTCCAGGCATGGTCGATGAGACAGGGGGTCATAGACCCAGGTATGACAGTTGAGTATGAGAAGTTTTTGAGGGATCACCCTGTCCCTACATTGATAGACCCTACGGAGAGGCCACCACAGAGAGACCTAGGGGATGGAGGCCGAGGGGGAGGTAGAGGTGATGATGATGATGAGGGAGATGATGGTGGTGATGATCCCAATAGAGGGAGGGGTAGAGGAGGTCCTAGGATGAGAGGTGGAGGTGTACAACCATGGGGTTTGATGCCACCTCTGGCACAGAGACCAGCAGGTACACTGAGACAGCCACCAGTACAATCCCAGATACAGATACCCGTACAGATACTAGCATAGGTACCATTACAGCCATAGGTACAACCACAAGTATAGGTATAGGTACATGTATAGGCATATATACAGGCACATGCACAACCCTAGGCACATGTACAAGTATAGGATGAGGCGGACATGATATTGGGCCAGTGGAGAGTGGTACAAGGCCCTATGATACAAGAGGGTGAGCCTATGCTTGATGCCAGAGATGATGTTTAGATGGCATAGGAGGAGATGGCAAAGATGGATGTCAGGGAGTGGGATCCCTATTTGCAAAGGGAAACAATAGATGAGGAGGAGATAGATGTTGATGCAATGCTAGTCAGACTAGCCATGTTACAGGTACAGGCTGATCATGTCCTCAGACTAGAGAGATGAGTGGAGATGTTAGAGGAGGAGATCACAGAGGTCATACAGGAGCAGGATACCACCATAGAGTGGTTAGGGGAGGTGGAGACCATACTTGATGAGTTGGATTCATTGGGTCTGCATGCAGAGAGCTTGCGGTTGATGATGAGGGCTGGTAGGGAGATCACCTAGTTGAGAGAGGCCTATAGATAGATGGTTCCATGGGATCAATGGATAGGGAGCTTCAGATAGAGCACATATGGAGTTAGGACCATAGGTCATCATAGAAATGGGTCACAGGGTAGTGGAGGCACATTAGCACACCCACCCAGACCACCACCAGGTTTTGGGGGTTAATCAGGAGCAAGACCTTCTATTGCAACACACAGACATCGACATACAAAGTCTAGGGGTAGTGGTTCTTAGCTTTTTGATATATACCTTGTATTATATGGCTTCATTGTATCATTTATTGTAGACTTGATGGACACTTTATGGACACATGGTTTTTATATGAGATATCCTTGGACATTTTGGACATGCTATTTTTATTTTATATACTCTTGATGATGGAATTTCTATATGACATGATTCTATGATGCTTAATTCTATGATGCATTGCTTATGATGATTTATATATATGTGGATACTGACATATGCAGGATGTGATTAATGATTTTGATTATGCACTTGACTTTATTACTAGTACTGATCATGTTTTATTTCTATGTGGATGCAAAATGATGATGATTATTCTCATAATGATTAATGTTATATGAACGCATTGCGACTAAATAAAAGAATAGTGAATAATGATAATGAAATTAAAGAGAAGACAAAATGATAATAATGATTATGAACAATATGTTATAATGATATAAAATGAAATGCATAATAATGGTAGTAATGTAATGACCTATATTTTGATGAAATGAAAACTTATGATTAATTCAATGAATTTAGTACATGCATGCAAATATGAATGGTTATATGCAAATGAACAACCCTAAAAATGAAAGATGTACCTAATGAACTATGATAAATGTTATTGTTTTGTTATCCTTAGTGTCCTCAATTTTAAACAACCATGTGTCTGACACAATAAGAATAGACAAAGGGAACATGGTGACCTAAACAAGATATCCTACAAAATCTTATAAAAGGAGCACTCTATGATCTATTTTAAATGCAATGCAAAATGATATGCAAAAATGATTATGTCCACAACTTCAGAAACATCTTAAAACTTCATAAATTTTGGAATTTGATTTTCATCATTGAGCTCGTTATGTTGCAAGAAAATGCAAGAATCATGGTATAATTAAACCAGGATGACCCAAGCACCTCTTGCATGGATTTTAATATAGAAAAATTAACAAGCATCTAGGTATAATTGAATCAAGATGACCTGAGTTTCATTTGCATAACAGACAAGGAATATCCCCCCCTCTATCGGGGAACAAATTTTTGGAGTCGAGGTATGTGTGGTGCATCACCGTCAATAGAATTTGTATAACGACATGATTTATAATGTTGTTCATGCTTATGGAATAGATGAAGGATATTATGCACAGACACCCCAATTATTTGTACCTTTGACTTCATTGGAAAATATCCCACAAACAACAATCAAATAAAATATCCTATTCCATCCTAGCTATCCTAATCAATGACATATTTGGAGTTGTTAAACTCATGTCAAAGATATCCTTGAATAGCATAGGAAACATGATGACAAATGAAATCCAAATATGAATGCATAATCTTATAACAAATCATCCTAACATGCCTGTCATGAATATACATTTCTTTTCCAAAAGATAGTGTTGGTTTTTTTAATTAGTTTGGTTGATAATGATGTTGTTGCAAATGTATAGATAAATAGTCATATCTTGAAAGATGTGTCATAGATTGTGAATCATGATTAGAATATCATTGTATAAGAACTGTTGATTGTGTTTACTTGTCTAGTGAAAAATACTCCATTCTGTCCTCTAAGAGTTGTGACTATCATAGATCCACTTCCCAAACTAGGTCGAGGACATGCCCCCAGCTAGGTGATGGACTGACTTATTATGGGTTAAGAAAGACACACTAGACTAGGGTAAAGACTATGACAGTAGACCAAGCTATGATGGCATTTTATGGGGGATTTATACAATGGATAGGAATCATGGATTGGCCATTTTATTATCATATGTTGAAGGCGAATAGTGACCATGAGAGCCACTTTATTATGGGTATATATAGATGGGATGATACGCTAGAAGAATCCTAATAGAGGGAGGAGCTAACTTGTCGCAAGTGGCACCTGTTTCCAAGTTTTGACCACATGCTTTTATTGATATTTTTTTGCGATTTTTTATTTATTTTTTATTTATTTTATTTTTTTGATTTTTTGAACATATGCCTTGCATTGGGATCTCATGCATAAAAATTCTTTAGGTGCATGTTGTTAAGAGGCTCATCCAAGGGATCTCCCTCATATGTTTACAACTGATAGGCTCCAGAACCATAGGCCACTATAATCACAAAAGGACCTAAACAAATTAGGCTCAAACTTGCCCTTCTTCTCACGATGCTGCTGGTTTTTGGGATTCTCCTAAAGGACTAGATCACCCACCTGAAAGTCTTTGGGTTTCACTTTACTATTATACTGATAAGAAATCCTTTGCTGATAGACTTTCAAATGATCAAAGGCTCTTTGATGACATTCATCCAGAAATTCTAATTCAGTTCTCTGTGCAAATCTATACTCTTCATCTGGAATTAAATCTTTTAGGGACACTCGAAGAGAAGGTAACTCGACCTCAAGGGGCATGAAAACTTCAAATCCATAAACAAGGGAATATGGCATGGTACTAGTTGGAGTATAGATGGAAGTACAGTAGGCCCATAGGGCAGGGTTCAACTGGACATGCCAGTCACGGCCAGTGTCATTGACAGTCTTTTGAAGGATTTTGACAATGGTTTTATTAGATGCCTCAGCTTGGTCATTACCCTGGGGGTAATAAATAGTAGAATAATGGTGGGTGATATGGAATTCGGTGCATAGTTCATCTATATCTTGATTTTGGAACTGCTTCCCATGATCTGTAATGAGGTGCATAGGGATGCCATATTGCCAAATGATATAGTTAAGGATAAACATGGAAACTTGTTTTCCTATGGCCGTGATCAAGGGAATAGCTTCAATCCACTTGGTAAAGTACTCACTGGCAGTTATAATGAACTTATGGCCATTGGAAGATGGAGGGTGAATTGCACCCATGAGGTCAAGTCCCCATTGACTAAATGGCAATGTAGTTGTAATAGGATGAGGTTGTTGTGCCGGTGCATGAATAAGATTCCCATGTATTTGACATTTATTGCATTTCTGAGCAAAGTGTAAGGAATCTCTCTCCATATTAGGCCAATAGTAACCCATATGCATGAGCTTCTTAGCCAAGGAGGACCACTTGAATGTGTTCCACAAATACCCTTGTGTACGTCTTGTAAGAAAGTTTGCGCTTCATCATGTTCAAGACATCGTAACATAGTACCATCAAGACCTCACCGATACAGGGTGTCAGATATTAGGAGATAGTGGGAGGTTTGGTGTAGGAAGGTTTTCTTTTGGTTTCTAGATAGGTCAGGGGGAAGGATATTGTCTTTCCATATAGGAATATATTTTTCCATAGGTAGGGGAATCTTGTCCGATAATATGACATATGATACATGTATCAGGATGATCCTACACAGGATGAGTCAAGGATTCCACTAAGAACTCAAAACGGGCTTTTGTATCTTCTGTGTCAAATAGAGAAGCAATTGTTGCCATAGCATCTACAGCCTTATTTTCATGCCTTGGAATTTTCTCAAAGGTGATGATTGAAAAATGTTTCTTAAAGTCATCTACCATGTACTTATATGGTAACAACTTGTCATCCTTGGTTTGATATTCATTATTATCCTGATTGATTATTAGCTGGGAGTCCCCATAGACATTCAACTCAGTCACTTTCCATTACAGAGCCATCTTCAACCTGATCATCACTGCTTCATACTCAGCTACATTATTTGTACAAGGAAAAAGTAATTTGTAGGAATTTGGTATGGTATATCCTTATGGTGTAACAAATAACACTCCAGCTCCTGAACCATGTTGAGTATAGGATCCATCAAAATATAGCCTCCACGTTTGTGTAGATAATGTCAGGATATGTGCATCTAGAAATTCTGTATGTATAAGATGATCATCTGTTAGTGGTGCCTTGGCCAATTGATCAACAATTACTTGCTCTTTGATAGCCTTCTTATCCACATATTCAATATCAAATTCACTAAGCAACATGACCCACTTAGCCAATCTTCCCGTTAATGCAGTCTTGCTCAAAAGGTACTTCAAAGGATCTATCTTTGCAACAAGCTTGATGGAATGAGACAACATATAATGCCACCACTTTTCTGAAGTAAAGACTACTGCTAGACATGCTCGCTCAATTGGTGAATAATTGAGCTCATATCCAACAAGGGTGCGACTGATATAAGCCTTCTCTTTTCCTTCTTGATCTTGTTGGGCCAAAAGAGCACCAAGCGAGACTTCTGTAGCTGAAATATAAAGCAAGACTGGCTTTCCTAGAATTGGTGACATAATAGTGGGAGGAGTTGCTAAGTATTTCTTGATCTTAGTGAAATATTCTTCACACTTATCATCCCACTTGAATAAGATATTTTTATGCAATAGATGCTGAAAAGGATGACTTCTATCTGCTAATTGAGAAACAAATCTTCTAATTGACTGAAGGCGCCCTTGTAAAGATCTCAATTGACTAATGTTCATAGGTGAATCCATTTCAATGATTTCCTTGACCTTTTCTGGATGCACATCTATGCCCTTAGCTGAGACAATATATCCCAACAGTTTGCCCGATGTAACCCCGAATGCACACTTCTTTGGATTGAGTCTTATCTGATACTTCTCCATTCAGGTGAATATCCTATCGAACACTCTTAGATGACCTTCTCTATTCTTGGATTTGGCTAAGATATCATCAACATAATCTTCCATTATGGTATGCATCATGTCATGAAAGATTGTGGTCATAGCCCTTTGATAGGTAGCACCAGCAT
>MU226589.1:1555865-1568853 GCA_018584345.1 Thuja plicata | reverse complement strand
ATGCAACTACATAAGTCTTTGATCTAATGATATATGCAATCTTCAATTGCTGATAACAGATCCTATAAAGCTTCATACATATTAGTAATCATCCTTCCATGATTGAATAATACCTTTATCTGCTCGTAAGTAGCCTCTATGTGTTCTTGATAACTGATGTATTTTGTTTCTGACCTTTGCATGAATTTTTCCTTCTACTCCTTAGATGCTCTTCGTGGCTATAAACAATAATGAATTCATAACTCACAATTGAGTTTGAACATCTATTTATACTAAACTAGGCTCAATTCTTGATTCATGCATCGCAAGTTAACTCTAGATCCAAGGTTTACAACTTGACCTTGATCTTTAGTTAGATATATTTTAGATCCATTAGGATGCATTAAAACATTTACATAAAGCTTTTTTGACCCTCAAGTTATGATTTAAAACAAATAAAAACTCTATAAATAGAATTACATTGCTTTATCCATCGTGTAAAAATCATATCCACAATTTGTGAGTTCTCTAACTGACTGTCGGTTCTAACAGTTGGTTTTCTTGGTCGTCGGTGTTCCTTTCTTGAACTTGTCATTAGGTATGTCTTTTCTGTTCCTGTCGGGTTAGTTCTTAGAACTATGTCACCAGTGATGCTTGTGGTCACCAGTGATGCTTGTCGATTCTATACTTAGCATTTTTCATGACCTTTGTGTTCTGTCGGGTATGCTTGTTGTTCGCCGGTAATGCTTGAAGTCTGCCAGTGATTAATGTAGTTTTCCAGTGATCTCTGTCAATTTTTTTCACTAAGTGTACTAATGGAAAAATAATTTCATCAGTGGAATGGTTTTTCATGCTACAGATAGAGGGATGATTCGATCAGACTTCTCTGATCAAATTTATTACAATGGGAGGTGCATTGATGGCCAAATTTGATCTTTTGGGATATTTCTAGGATGCATTGATGATAACACTTGATAGTCTTAGGGTTTGACATTGTTTATATAATACTAATAAACCTTAATTCTAATCGATGGATTGACTCCTGAGCTTGCGTTCTAGACGAGAATGTATATAAGTAGTTTTAGAAGCTTCTAGAGCTTAGTAGTTTTTCAGCAGATGTAAGATTTTATGTGGCATTTTCTCTTCCCTAAAGTTTTTATTTTTTGTAACTTCTTATTGAATTCCTGATTATGTAAGATTCTTCTGAGACATCTTCTCTATCCTCAAGCTTTAACCTTGTGTGTACTTCTCTTACTGAATATAATACAGTGGCTTATATTAGAGAAATCTTGGAGTTCATGAGCCTTTCCTTCTTTCAACATCTTTGTGCACTATTGTGTGTGATTAGATTTAGATAATCTTGTGGATTTTGTTCATCCCTAGTTATTTTGTCTCATTCCCGTGCCTATTTACTAGAGTGAATGCTTTCTTACAGTTTACAGTCTGTTTCTATTTCCTTGGGAAAGTTATTGTTTGTGAAATATTTCCTTTCCTTGAATAGCCTCTTTCCATTTCAAACCTCTTTGTGAAATACTTATGCAATCCTATTTAGAGATATTGTGTCCTATTAGATCTAAACATCTTCATGCTAGTTTGGTCACTATGTCATGATTCATGTTACCTTTGGTGTATTACCTAGTAGGATAATTTTATTTTCAGTCATTTCCCCTCAAGTATTCTTTCTATCCCTTTTCCTTCCAAGTTTACTTTCTTGTTTAAGAGAAGATTAGGTGATTATCCAAGAGGAATCAACATAGAACCCAGAGACCTCACTTCAGTTAGTAGAGGTCCCAAAACCTAGAAGTGATTCCCATGTTATACTAGATTTCTAGGCTCAAGTGCTTGGCAGGGTACAAAATTTGGTGTATAAAAATTCTGGCACACCCAGTGGGACACCAAAAGAAGTTCATTAACAATACTATGGTATCTTTGATATGCTGATTGTATAGTATTGACCTAAAATAGGTTCTTTTCAAATCATACCTAGTGGCTCCATTGGTTTAAAGAACAAGATCACATCCTATTCAAAGTTTATGAGAAAGATAGAAACAAGGAGCTCAAAGCCTTTTGAGTTCTTGCAACTGCCTCTAACAAGAAATTACTATAGATCATCTCAGAGAGTATCCCCTATGAGGAGGGTACAGTCTACACCACTTACCTCAAAAGAGAGACCTTTTCTTTTCTATTCAAAAAAGAGAGGAAGATCTCTAACTAGAGAGCTACAAGAAGATTCAACTCCACTCTTCAATTCAAACACAACTCATGCAGTTGATGTTTTGAAAATCATAGTTCTTGGAATGGCTAGACAATTTTCCTTTGTACCCTTCAATCAAGTAAGTACTTTAAAATTTTCTCAACATCATGATGTGTCCTTGGCAGCACTTAAAATTCTACTTGATTTCACCGGTGAAGG
Source organism: Thuja plicata (assembly GCA_018584345.1). Taxonomy (NCBI): domain Eukaryota; kingdom Viridiplantae; phylum Streptophyta; class Pinopsida; order Cupressales; family Cupressaceae; genus Thuja; species Thuja plicata. The sequence goes on along the minus strand of MU226589.1, from coordinate 1,566,461 downwards.
ATAGACAACGGCTTGTGAGCACATAAGAGATGTGTTTACTATTTGCAGTGTGCATCATATCACTGAAGAAGATGTGGCTACCAAGCTACTGGAAGCCTCTTTCAAAGGTAAGGACTTAGAATTCTTTAGAAATTTAACTATTGGTTCCATTTATTCATGGGATAGATTAGGAGAATCATTAAGAAAATATATTGAGGATAAATCAGATTATTTATCTCTGGTTGAGAAACTCACAACCATAAAGAGGTCTCCTCAAGAAAAGATGACAGATTTTAACAATCGGTTCCTCAAGACATGGAATAGGATTACTATCTCAGTAAGGCATTTTTTGAACATGCCTTCCTATACTTCTTGAAAAGTCTGAATAGTACCATCTCTGTCACAATTCAATCCATGGGAGGTACCTCACTACCTCAGGCTTTTGACATAGCAGTCAGAGCTGAGAAATGTTTGATTCAAGGAGGTATGATAGCCCCAAGGCCACACATGCTTATTTTTCCTAACATCCAACCAAATATTCCTTTGAGAATCCCTCCATACACTCCTATACCCACTATAGTAGCACCTCAAGCTAGTACTAGTTATGAGGAATCCAAAACAAGCCCCTCTTAAGAGCTACTTGAATTAAGAAATAGTGAACAAGAAATGAAGAAATTATTACAGATAATGAGTAATGAGTTGACTAGTATTAAAAAATAGAACCAAGGGAATACACCACCCTTTCAGCCACAAAATAAAAGTCCCAACCAACAATATCAAAATCAGGGAGAATCTTATCAGCAAAATAGGCCACCATATCAAGGGAAATACCAAGGTCAAAGGAAAAACTTCAATCAGCGAACATTCTAACCTTATAATTCCATGCCTCTTAACTCTGTGAATCCAACCAGAGAAATGGTTCCGAGTCTAAAACAATCTTGTCTTAGATAATGAATGGTTTTTTCGTTGCAATCAACCCTACGACCAGTCTACATGATCAAATGGGTGGATGAACCAAGCACTAATGGTACAAAATGCTTCACACACCAAATTAGAAGCCTCTTCTAGTGGATCAGTTCCTCAACAAGATGCACAACCTGATGAGACAACTCTCTTTAATTGGGAGAAGTAAGATTTAAATGGAGCAAATGGTGAGTCCCTAATTGTAGTGAACACTTGGTCGAAGAGAAGAGCCCAAGAAATGGAGTGAATAGAGGATGGAGCTAAAGCTACTACATACATAGAGACATCACACCCTTCTACTCCTACCATACTAAATAATTCTCCCACCATTCCAGTCAAAGAGATTCAATCTCCCAAGGAGGATGACCCCATGATAGCGAAAGAAAACCAAAGAGTACACATAGCAGTGCCCTTCAACATTGTAGAAAACATGAAGAATATGAATGTCACCATGTCTATGTGGGAATATTTGGCTATTCTAGGGCAGCCTGAGATCTTAAAAAAGGCTATGGGTGAAGTGAAAACTCCTCAACAGTCCACAAATGATGTTACTAAGCCAGTGTTGGTCAACATTGATCAAGAAAATAAGATTCCAAGAAGCAGCTCCAAGGGAAATTCCATTCAAGGTAGGAACCTAAAACCACCTCCCTTTTATGTATCATTTATTATTGGAAAATCTAGAGTACATAATTGTATGGTAGATAGTCGGGCTACTAGTTATGTCATGCCCAAGAAAGTAGCTAACCAATTGGGACTTAAATATGAACCTTTCCAAAAGAGAGTAACACAGCTTGATGGTTCCTCATTAGACATGATAGGTGTAGCTAAGGATACAATCTTGATCCTACATTCAAGCCCCAATTTCTCTATCCTACTTGACATATACATCATAGATCTCGCTGCTCTCTTTGCCATATGTTTTTCAAGAGAATTCACAACCAAGATAGGAGGCTATCTTTCTTCTAACTGGTCTCACATGCTTTTTCATACTAGGTATGGAACCAAGGTTACCATCAAGTCTAAATCATTGGAAGAACACCATATAGAACCTTATGTGTCCAACATTCCCAATGAAAGTTGTCTTGCACTTGACAGTAATGACTTTCCAATCATCATAGAAATAAAAACTAATATAGAAAATATCCTAGACATCTATCTAGATGAATTGGATTCTAAAAGAGCTTCAGAAGCCAAAGCCAATGTTATTTGGGATGCTGGTTTGGGAAACTATTTGATACAAGAGAATGGATTCATAGATCCAAATATTTTTAAGGCAGACACTAAATTAGAAGATCAAATTAATCAAGTTTGGGAGGTATTCTTTGATGGTGCTAGAATTAGACATGGCTCTATTTGTGGTGCTATGCTAGTATCTTTAAAGGGGGAAAAGTATCGTACGACTTTTAGATTCATCTTTTTGTGCACTATCAATACTGCTGAATATGAAAGTCAAGTGAATGGATTGGAGTGGGCTAGAAAGAGGGATCAAATCTCAAAAGGTGCATGGTGATAGTGAGTGGGTAGTCATCCAAGTAAGAGGGATAAGTGCAACCAAGAATGATAGAATGAGGGAATACAAGCATCGAGTTTGGGTTTCAATTGAAGATTTCAATGCATTCAAAATTATTTCTATCCCTAGAAAATTAAATCAGAATGAAGATAGATTAGCTATTGTTGGATCCCAATATGATATTCCTAATAGCATTTCAATGGAAAATGATCAGAAACATATCAAAGTCATTGTCAATCCTTCCATCCCCGATAATAATGTTAATTGGAAAGTATTTGATAATGATGAGCAAATTCTGTAGTTTTTGTTTGAAGAGGATGTTTTTTCAGATCATAATCATGATAGATTGATGCAAAACTATGGTGGTCAAGTGGTACAACTTAAATCAAATAAGATACCTAAAGGTCTTGTCACCCTGTAATCTATCTTTAATAGAGATGACCAAACAAAGAAGACCAAAACTAGCTTGGTAGTTCAACAAGAACACTATGTTGACTTAGAGCAAGAGCTAGGTAAAAGCTTGAAGTTTGGAAAGGTTAATACTGATTCATAAAAGTAGGCTTATGCCCAATTATTTCAAGAATTCAGTGACATCTTTTCTCGGAAATAAAAAGACCTCAAGGGCTTCAATCCAACACTTGTTGAGCATACCATTGAATTAGATCCAAATACCAAGTCAATTAGATAGAAGAAAGGGCTTGTCAACCTACAAGGAAGTCCTTAAATTGATAGAGAGTGGCATCATTTACCCCATAAAGCATACTAGTTGGGTTTCAAACCTTGTTCCTGTCAAAAAAAGAATGGGTAGTTGAGACTATGGGGTTGACTTTAGGGACCTTAATAGGGCATCCCTAAAATATCGTCATCTATTGCCATCTATGGAGAAAATTCGACAATGTGTCTTTAGATCAGAATTCTTCTCACTATTGGATGGATATTCAGGCTATAATAAGATCTTGGTTCATGAAGAAGATCAATATAAGACTTCTTTTAAAACCAAGTGGGGAGCCATGGCTTATGAGAAGATGCCTTTGGTTTGTCAAATGTAGGTGCTACTTTTCAAAAGGCAATGGATATGGCCTTTAAAAGCCTCATGTACAAGTTTGTACTAGTCTATTTAGATGATATAACTATCTATTCTAAAAATGTAGCAGACCACATCAAACATCTGTGGAAAATATTTGAAAGGTGTAGGGAGTTTGGGATCTCTCTTAATCCCAAGAAATGTGTATTTTCAGTCCATGAAGGGAAATTGTTGGGATATATTGTATCCAAGAAAGGAATTAAAATAGACCCTAAGAGGATTGCATCTATTCTAGAATTACGCCTACCACCTCACAAGAAAAAATTCCAATCCTTCATTGGAAGGATTAACTTTGTCAGGCATTTTTTGCCTAATATTATAGACCTTTTGAAGCCTTTAACAACAATGTTGAAGAAGAATGTAGTCTTCTATTATAGCAAAGAAGGAAAGGCTGGTTTTCAAGCCATTAAAGAGGCTTTGACAGAGGCTCCTACCTTGTTGAGTCTTGATTTTAGCAAATATTTCATTCTGCATGCTTATGGAGGCTTTGATGCCATTTCTACAATGTTAACTTAGCAAAACTCTGAAGGATTGGAGCAACCTATTTCTTTCTTTAGAAAATATTTGGAAGAATATGAACAAAGATATTCTTTTATAGACAAACATGTACTTGTTGTGGTGAAGAGCCTAAAAAATTTCAGACATCTATTGACTCACATCAAGGTACAATGAAGAGTCACTTAGCCAAGTATCAAAGAGTTCCTACTTTCTAAGGACCTAAACAAGAAAAGGGCTAGTTGGATCACTAGAGTCACGGAGTATGACATTTTTATCCAAGTCACAAAGTTATTCAAAGGAAGAGGGATTTGTGAACATTTGAGAGAGGATGAGAATACAAGAAATCAAGAGCAAATGAATGCATCCTTAGTTATGCATTCAACAAAAGACAATTCCAAGGCATCAGGTTGGTTGCCTAACATGGTTCATTTTTTAAAGATAGGAGAATTCCCTGCAAATTTGGATTCAACAAAGAGAAGTTATTATAGATTGCAATCTATCCATTTTGTGCTAATTGATGAGATCCTCTTTAGAAAGGATCATAATGGTGTTCTCCCGAGATGCATAGATTTAGAACAAGTAGCAGGTTTCCTAAATGAATTTCATGATGGATCTTCTGGAGGTCATTTCTCTCCTAGGACTAATGCTTTTAAGATCATAAGGACTGGGTACTATTGGCCTTCTATCTTCATGGATAGTCATGATCATGTGAGAAAATGCATAAAGTGTGCCATGTTTGTAGGCAATGAAAGACTTGCATCTCTGCCGCTCCAACCAATTAGAATAGATCAACCTTTCATGAAGTGGGGCATTGAATTCATAGGCCTAATTAACCCTCCATCTAGTGTAGGCCATAAATGGATAATTGTACTACAACTGATTACTTCACCAGATGGACCGAGGCTATTGCACTAAAAGAAGCAAATGAGAATGTTGTCCTAGGTGTTTATGAAGACATAATTCACAAATTTGGGACCCCAGACTCTATTATATCAGATAATACACTTTCTTTCACAGGCTTGAGAATCACTAAATGGGAAATCAAACATGGTGTTTACCTGAACACTAGTTCTAATTATTACCCTAAGGGTAATGGCTTAGCAGAGTCTACAAATAAGAACCTGATCAGGATAATTAAGAAGACTCTACAAGAAAATCAGAGAGATTGGCACTCTAGATTGAATTATGCCTTATTGTTAGACATAATCACTCCCAAGAAGATCATTGGGAACTCTCCATACATGTTGGTCTATGGCAAGGAAGGCAAATTGCCTATTTCAACAGAGTTGCCAGCTTTGGACCTTGCAACCCAACTTGTCCTCTTTAAAGAGGGAGACCCTCTACAAGTGAGATATACTCAACTCATGGAGTTGGAAGAAAATAGAGATGGAATTTCAAAAAATTCAAACTAAGAGGAACTTTGATCAAATAGACAGATCTATGAAATTCAATGTTGGCAGACATACAAAGTTTGATTCCTTTTGGGGAGGTCCATTTGTAATCACTGAGTACAAGGAACATAGATTTTCAGCTATCAACTCTTGAAGAAGAGGCCTTGCCAATATGTGTCAATGATTTTCATGTAAAACCTTGTTTTAAGGTTTGTCTGTCTTTGTAATCAGTTTCTTTCTCTTTCCTCCTTTCTAGGTTAGTTTCCTACTTTCCCCAAAAGTGCTCTGCACAAGTAGTTGTTTCTATTTGTATATAGTCCTTTTCCCTATTTTGGTTCATTTTCCCTCCTCCTAGTTTCAATCCTCCTTCTTTCTAGCAATTTTTGTGCTCAATATGGACTCCTGTGCCCAATGGATTGTCTAAAGGCCACTGGTTTTATGAGTCTAGTAGGCTGACATCCAGCAAAAATTGCCAAAATGTTACCCAAATTTCCTATGATATGAATTTTTGCTACAAGTGGAGAAAAATATGGCTCCTATAAGGGTAGAGCCCAACTTGTATGATTCTGCATATTTTCTAAGGTCTTGATCTTGTTCTCTACTTTTTGTTAGGTCTCTGGTTTACCCTTATTAATGGAAAAATACCTAAGTGCAAAAAAATCCTAAACATTTCATGGTTAAACCCCTTGTTCTCCATGCCATGACCTATTTCTTCATTACCTTTTTGAGTGACTTAAGTTCCTTTTAAGTCATGTGTGCATTATCCCTTCTTTTTTTATCTCTTAGTCACGCAAAGTGAACAAGTTATTCTATATTACTCAGTGACTTTGCATTTTTCCTTGGTTACGTGATCTCAAATACGAAGAGAATATCCTCTTAAGTCATTGACATCTCACGAGGACTGCTGATCAAGTTTCAATCTTGTGGTTTTTGCATAATCTCACATCAAAAAGGAATATGCGTAAGTGTTTGAGAGATTTAACGTAGACCGTTGATCGAGTTAAGTTCATATTCAGATCGTGTAGATGGCGTGGAATCTCGGGATAAACTCTATTGTTTAATTTTTATTCAGCGACTTGGAGGCTCAGTTTATCTCATAATCTCTGGATAGACTTGGGGTTAAGTTCATTTCTTCTGAGATTTCATACTGGCCATCAATTTCATTCAGATCCTATTGTTTGTGTTGAGTCTCCAGATAATTCAAAGGGCAACAAAGTTAAGGAAATTTCATGCATGTCGTCGATGCAAAGATGATCTCATGGTTTTCATTGAGTCTTCTGACAAAACCATGGTTAGACCAAGTCATCAGTGATTGTGAGATATGTTCAGTCACTGAAACTCTGAATGAGCCCAAGTTAAGAAGGTTAAGTGAAGTAAAGCTCAGAGTTTGTGAAGATTGAATCTGCACCGTAGATCATGTTTTGATCTCGTGGTAGTCGCTTAGTCTCATGAAGGAGTGGAATATTCTTCTATAGTTTAGAGATTAAGCACAGATCATAGATCTTGGGTCTAATTCTGTGGGGGTTGTGGAATCTTTCTATAAACTTAGAGTTAATCAAAAGGTTCAGCGACTCAGCGATACAAGGAATTTCTGCTACCTAGAGCTCAGGATGAGTTATGGCAAGTTTCATCAGTCAGAGGTAAAGATCGATGACTATGTTTTAAACAGGAGATCAGGTATTTTCTAGGCTATTGATGCAAGTATGTGCGCCACTTGTGACCATTATTTTCAAATATCTAAAAATTCAAATCTAATTCTCAAGGTTCTATGGAGGTGGCATGGTTTTTCAAGTTACAGATAGAGGGATGAGTCGATCCAACTTCTCTAATCAAATTTATGACAATGGGAGGTACATTCATGGCCAGATCTGATCTTTTGGGATATTTCTAGGATGCATTGATGAGAAGACTTGATAGACTTAGGGTTTAACATTATTTATATAATAACTAATAAACCCTAATTCTGATGGATGGATTGACTCCTGAGCTTGCGTGCTAGACGAGAATGTATATAAGTAGTTTTAGAAGCTTTTAGAGCTTAGTAGTTTTTTAGCAGATGTAAGATTTTATGTGGCATTTTCTCCACCCTCAAGTTTTTGTTTGTTGTAACTTCTCATTGAATTCCAAATTATGTAAAATATTTTTGAGACATCTTCTCTTTCCTCAAATTTTTCCCTTATGTGTACTTCTCTTACTGAATATAATATAGAGGCTTATATTAGATAAATCTTTGGGTTCTTGAGCCTTTCCTTCTTTCAACATCTCTGTGCACTATTCTATGTGATCTGATTTAGATAATCTTGTGGATTTTATTCATCGCTGGTTATTTTGTCTCATTCTTGTGCTTATTTTCTAGAGTGAACATCTTCGTGTAGGTGACAGTCTGTGTCTATTTCCTTGGGAAAGTTATTGTTTTTGAAATCTTTCCTTTCCTTGAATAGCCTCTTTCCATTTCAGACCTCTCTGTGAAATACTTATGCAATCCTATTCAAAAATATTGTGTTCTATTAGATCTAAGAATCTTCATGCTAGTTTGGTCATTGCATCATGATTCATGTTACCTTCAGTGTATCACCTAGTAGGATAATTTTCTTTTTGGTCATCTCCCTTCAATTATCCATTCTATCCCTTGTCCTTCTAAGTTTACTTTCATGTTTAAGAGAAGATTAGGTGATTATCCAAGAGGAATTAGCCTAGAACCCGGAGGCTTCACTTCAGCTAGCAGAGGTCCCACAACCTAAAAGTTATTCCCATGTTATACTAGATTGCTAGGCTCAAGCGCTTGGCGGGGAGAAAAAATTAGTGTATAACAATTATCAAAAGATATGTTTGTACTGGAGCTGGGTGCATCCATAATTTTTTTCTTTCTCTGGATCTTATTCATCTCTTCCTTTAAAACCTCCACACTAATTAATTTTACTACTTCTCTTGTCTTGGATTCTCATCTTATACATTGTCTCACAATGTGTCTAGATTTATTGCATTTGTAACATCTAACTTGTCAATGAAGAGAGATGAAATAATAAAGGAGAATTTAAAAAACATAATTAAGTGAAAATTAGAGGAATGTTAAAATATTTTGTAAGAATTAAAAAATCTAAAATCAGATCTACACAAATCTAAGGATTAAGATGACAAATTTAAGGAGAGCTTAGATAAGCTTGACAAGATAATGGTTGTGCAAAGATCTCTGGTAATAAAAATGGCTTGGGATTTGAGATTGGTGAATGCTCACTTAGAGAAGAGGAACTCTCTCTAGTTGAAGAAGAAAAACCTACCAAGGACAAAGGTAAGTCTCCAGTCAAACAATAGGTAAATTAAAAAAGACACTTATTTCTATGGCTATTATTTTAACTATAATAAGATAGGTCATAAAGTAGTTGACTACAGGAATAAAAATGTGAGATCTTTTTTCTAGTAGATGTTTCACGTGTAATAGATATGGTCATAAAGATAAATTCAATGTAGGAATATGTTGGAATAATGCAATGGTGTGTATTGAGAAGGGAGAGGTGAATCAGTACCCTTAAATTTTTTTATCAATTAACCTTAATCCTTTAGTAATCAATTCCTTGCATTACTGACCATATTTGTTATTCTATTTTTGTGTATGTAATATCAATTCATAATCTTAATTTGCATTTAAATATTCATAGAAATAGTCATCAAATGTAATGACACATGACAGATGATTTGGTAATGTAGAAAACCCCTATTAGAAGGTAAAAACTATGGTGGGGATGACACCAACAAAACTTCACTATCTGTAGAATGGAACGGGCTAGTTAAGGCTTACAAGTTTGATCGCTTATGATGATCTTACCCTGTTAGGAGTAACATGTTTAGACTGGTTAAGGTCTACTCTGTTAAGAGCTTTAGCAACACTGTTTAGAGTGCACTCGGTTAAGAGATTTACAAAGGATTGTTAAAGCCACCTTCTCAAAGGATTTCTTCTATTTGCTACACTTGTTAGAATGTAGTCAAAAATACTTATTGACCTGAGTATATTCAATCTACAATTGCTGAGTATAGATCCATTAAAGTTTACATGTATAATGTATCACCTATAGTGATTGATCAATACCTTTGTTGTGCTTGGTAGCCTTGAATCTGGTTCTTGATAATCTATTTCATCTTTTGATGTCCTTATGTATAAAACTCTCCATCTGATCCATAGATGTGCTCCTTGGCTACAATGATCATCACATCATATTGTTCTGATTGATTAAATATCTATTTATACAATGAATTGACCTATTTTAGTTTCACGTTTTACAAAGATAACTCTATGATCAAAGGTTTACAACTTGACCTTGATCTCCTAATTTTCATGTTTACAATCAATTAGAGTGATTAAAACAATTACATTTTCTTTGCTTGTCCCTCAAGAAATGGTTTTAAAGATGTTCTTTAAATCTAAATATAAAACTTAAGTGTTTTATTTGACGTGTAAGTCAGATCCACATTTATCAGAATATAATTGTCTCTTGGTAGACTGGTGCTTGGGTTGCTCTTTATTCTATCTACAGTGTAGAATATAAACTTGTCTGTCGGGTTCCTTTGTTGTCTACTCTGTCAGTTTAGATTGTTGGTTTCTCTGTCAGGTTACTCTGTAAACTTCTGTTAGGTTCCTCTGTGAATTATGCTGTTGGTTTACACATTGACGTGTCTTGTCGGTGATAGTGCACTTTGTATTTTTGGTGAGCTCTATTAATTATTGCATCGAGTTGCACTATAAACTGTCTTCTAGTGATCATGTACTGATAGTTAAAAAATTATTTCCTTTGCATACTAATGAAAAAATATGATCATCATGAATAATGCTAATCACTTTAAAGGCTACTACCATGTATGCAATTTTTATGGACATAAAGATAACTAGTGAAGGTCAAGACAAGTTAGATGTTACGAATGTAATAAATCTAGACGCATCGTGAGACAATGTATAAGATCAAAATCCAAGAAAAATAATACTGGTTACAATAGATCACTATCGGAAGGTGACTTACAACCAATATTACAAAATTAGACAATCAAGATGGCATCCATCATATGCAGGAGAAATGGTTTAGCTGAGGTACATAATCACATTAACATTCATTGTTCATTCGCTATTCTACAAGATAAATTTTCTCATTTTCTATCCTCGCATATATATATATATATATATA